>JAEBDU010013501.1:0-84417 GCA_016802625.1 Heliconius numata | reverse complement strand
AAAAAAAAAATTAAAGCGACCCACACTATGAGAAGCTCTAAAGAAAAATAAACCGGAAATATGTTTGATGTGGTACTCGTACTCCATATTTGTGCGAAACGTTACATACATATCTTAAATAAGGCATTCGTAATTATGTATTTAATAAATAAAAACTATCATTTTATAATAGGCTAAGATATTGGATATGTTATCGTTCTAGGACTTAAGAAAAAATTGTAACTGTATGAAATATATCGTTTTATCACGACTCTAGACTCGCTCGATGAGTGAGAAAAATTGCTCAGACTATATTTAAAGTAAATGAGGAGTACCGATAAGGAGATGTCAGTTAGCTTTGATAAACTGCAAAAACTTGCAATGGAAGAATGTAAGAGCTGCAATTATATTTAGGTAGAGCGTCGGATTGTAAAAGCGACAGTTGTGGGTTCAATTCGCGCAATTGGGATAATGACATTAAAGTTTCATCAATCAGTGGCATGTATTACACAAGTTTTCTCTGCCTACCCTACTACATGCTGGATACAGCGAAAATATCTGTCGACCCAATTCCTCCCAGCATTAAAAACTGAGTGAACTGTCTGACCGTCAGTGATGTAACATTGACTTCCATTCTAGGGTTTGTTAATGCTTAACCAAGTTACGATTCATATCCATATATTCTGTCATTTAGATTACAATATTTATAGGGAAAATAACAGCTTCATGCTTATTTTGTATAGCAGACAAAGCAGAACTAATGGAGCAATGGATCTGACTGTAAGCGGTCTGTAACGGTTGCAGGCCTAATCCCTATTCGTGAGAATTGTTATATTTAAGTTATATTCATTCTTCCTCTTTGGCACAAGGCAGAGCATTGAGTTTGGCCCTCAATACGCAAATTACATTAAAAAATTTAAACGAAATATGGGCTATATTTATAAAACGTCAATAATGTAAAGATTTATTTTATTAACGTTATTGAAAATAAAAATAATATTTTGCAAAGCTAAAAAGAAAGAGAATACAATATGAGGTAATAATTTTTATATTAATATCAATATTCGTGACAATGTTTCCTCAGTTTCCGCTGGAAGTGGAAGGAAGTCACGTCACGGTGATTATCGGCCGCCAAATATCGCCTTTAAAAGTTCAATCACTTTTAATATAGTAGTGCGAATGTAATATTACTTTTTTATCTTTAAATGTACTCGTATATGTTTATTATCCCATAGTAAGACAAATCGTAGCGATTAATTCCGCCACTCAACACGCAATGTCTCGAATTCGCACAAGGAAAATATAAAAAACACTAATAAATTTATTATTATTATTGTCATTAATGAACTCCAAGATATTTTTAAACGTATTTCCATTCTAAAGCTAATTCTTCCAAAGACCAAGTTAATTGCAATTATAAAGGTATCTTTCTAATAAATAAACTAAAGATTTCTCCCATACTTATGTTAAATTGTAATTCATACAATCTCGCCTCGATGACATAACGTATACGTGTTCGTGATCACAATTTGGCTATTTGTCGAGCGTGCACTGAATACGGCGGCGGTACAAAGCTAGGCTAGGAGCGAGCGAGTCTAGTGCATCCTGCAAAAGAACTAAAAAATCAAGGACAATTCCTAGGAAATTTTGATTTCCTGTCTATTCTTTTTGCTGAATGAAATATGTATGTACATTTTGTAAGCTAATTTAAGACATACTGTAAAAAATAGAATATGTGTATTTACAGAATATTGCTGCAATTTTATTCTAGATACACCAGCTAATTGCATTTTTTCTTAAATTATAGAAATTAAATAGTATTGGTACAAATAAGCCTAACAAAAGTAAGGTTATTCAGTGCAGTCCTTCTACTCACTAATTACTAATATTTTTTTGAATACTCCATCTCCATAAAAGTTAAAAAAAAAATCTATTTTTACTTCACTATCTTCTTTAACCAATTAAAGTCTATTAAGAACTACCATAAACATAATTTATCGAACTTAAACAATTCTTAGTGAAAAACCAGGCGCCCGCGCCAGGAGATGCATAGAATATAGATATGCAATAAAGATGCATCATGCACTTTAGACAATTAGATCGTACGTGACGACGACGGCACGGAGACGTGACGTGAAATTTTATGGTATTTTTGTCAACTGTCGAGGAAGTTGGGTGTCATTGTATTTAAACTGCAAGGTGCAGTACATTTTAAGTGTTTTTGTTGAAAATAATATAACATTAAAAAAGTATTTTTAGTTTGACTATTTTAAAAACACTAATATTATCTCTAAAATACATAGAAATTTTGTTTGCAATAACTAATATCCAGGATATATATGAACATAAATAATATTAATCTGTAAGTTATTACCTTACTTACAGACATTACTCTTTTCACCACTTACCGCTTTTGCTATAATTTTACAGCAAGGAAGCCAAACGTTGCACTTTGACTACCTATAGACGTGAATTAATTAATTATTTTATTTCTCCACCATGATAGATACGGCGTTAAGTTCCGCCGCTAAAATACAGTCTCACTCATTCGGACGGCAAGCAGAGGACGGAGTGTTTAGAACGCACTAGGCTCGAAGGCTAGAATACTATACGTCTTTTAAATAACCTTAACTTAAATTTTAAATATTTGCAAGAAATCAATTTATATGTAAAAATATTTAGTTACTAAGTGTCTGAGATAAAACGCAGAGACGGATTTACGCGACGTAGAACGCTGAAAATCGGAATATAGGCGATTGTTAGATTATCTTCGAATTTCTCGGGTAATCCTCTTTTAGTGCTCACCTCCACCCCCTAAGGAACCTTAATACATATATCAGAGTTTTACGCCGCGTAGTTTCGTCTGTGTGTAAGCCACTCAGTAATTTTAAATTATTAATTATTATTACCTATACAGATTTATCCAGATCGGGATATGAATTGTTAATTTAATAATTATTTTTAGATACAATAACGTATCAATAATTCATTTTGTGGTTCAGTATAAATTGTAATATTCAGCATTTGAAAACAAAATGTACGTGACATATGGCGATCGGACACGTCCGAGTCATTTCCGTTTAAATATTCGGTGGTCAGAAGGATGACTATATTTTGAAATTGAATTGGGACAGAGTTTAAGAAAAAAATATTTTTACAGGATTTAATATTTTTAAATAATTCTTTTTTGTGGTAAATTAGCTGATTTTTTTTAGTTCCAACTTTAGGACGGAATTTCAAAAAATATATATAAATAAATTTAACAAATTTATCATAAATATGTATAAAATACTGGATGATTGTTAGCTAATAGATTGCCAATTTGCACGAGATTGAGAAGAATATGAAATTAAAAAGAGACCACTCTGTTCGAGATGAGAAAGCATAATTAGCCTGATAGGAATACACTTTCATTTCCTCAGTCTGTTTACTATTACATTTTTTATTAAAAAAAAAAAACAAATTTAAGAAAAATACTCAAGAAACTTGAAAATATTAGCAATATCAGCAACCAGCATCTACATTATAAAGCCTATCAAAACATATTTAAAAAGTAAACGTACTAAACGATCACATGGACACTCTACAAAACTAACAACGTCGTTAAATCGTAATTCGTTATATGCTTTGCATTTAGATCCGAGTCAACGGCCGCTTTCGGGCGGAAGGCTCGTCTGCGCGGAAGTAGCCTGCGTGCATTTTATTTTGTCACATCATCACCTATTGGAGACACATTCGCAGGATACCGGTTCGTTGACATAGAGTTTGGGAATTGTCTAGCCTCTTAATGATGGACGTGTGGGGAATGGTGAAGGCAGATTTGGTGGCGGTGATTGACTTCTTGTATTGATATACTTCCGGTACCTGTGGTTTGGTTTTCAATTTGATAGTCACAGTTATTAGCTATTTTTTTTCGTATACGCCGTCACCAGGGGTCGTTGTGGTGGTTGGGGGTTCGATTCGTACTCGGGAAAATTAATCGTTTTTATTTCTTAGCTCTAGCCGCTTTCGCTACGACGCGACGGCCTCGTCGTGACGCCAAATTCGCAAGAAAAATGCAATAACTAGAAGTAGGTACATGTTCCTAGTTACTTATGTGAAGCAACTATTTGCAATTTAGTAATTACACCTAACATAGAGGAGTCTTTGACTAGCATGGTCTAGTTAGAGTAAAAATTAACATTAATTAATATTATCTGCTACGGCTACGCGGAAATTTTATTGAAATAATTATAATCTTACTAAGAAACCGTCGCCCTAGAATTCACAAGCTACTTAGGTATATACACAATTACATATATGTATATGTGTACATATAATATAGAACTAAACGGACTGTCTGTTTATATTTGGAAATACTAAATATGTACCTATAGTGTCACAATAGCACAGTGTCGCACTGTTAACGTGATCAGTGAGTTCGATACTGATTTGGAGGAATTAAGTATTAAGTAATTGGGCAAAAAGTGGAAAACGGAAGTGAAACACTAGGTTCCCAGGAGAATCTAAAAAACAAACATGTCTCGAGTTCGGAAAGCGAAGAACAATATAGGGGAGAGCGGGGCTAAAAGTTACCGAGGTAAGTTGTTCCGATGGAAATAATTTCGCGGAGAAAAGTGATAGGAATATTTAGTAAATATATAGTGAAATGCAATGTGATAGCGCACCCATGGCCAGCATATTGAACAATCCAGTGGCACCCGAAACCAATGGAATAGCACACGGGTGTCGTTGGTGCACGATTGTAAATATTTTTGCATTTCATATTTTTGGTCGATCTCACAAATTTTAACGATTAGCCTCGAGTATATTAGTGTTTTTTTTACATTATATTACCTACTATTTCGGAACACTATTTGTAAATTATTTATGCTTTCTATATCTTATTTATATTTAATTTTTTTTCAACACGGGTTTTTGGGGCTAGATGTTCCCTTGTTTTGGGGCATGTTGTGACCTGTTGTTGTGACGAAAAACTTTCGCCTATTCATTTGTACCAATAATGGGATGTAAATATTATAATTTTTCATACTAAAAATATTGTAATTTAGTAACATGCGGACTTATGCTCGAAAATCAACTCGAGGTTATGTATCATCTGAGTTGATGCAAAAAGAAGCGGGTGTAGTTTTCAAAGATTGCAGGACAAAGATAAAAATTGTTACCAAAGAATTACATATACATATTAAGTGCGAAAACCTAAAGGTATAAAATTTTTGTTTATTATTTTGGTTTAACAAAATCAAAATAAGTTTTATTTTATGTAATATTATCTTTTACTTTTTAGTTCCGTTGTTTTTCGGTTCGGTTTTTTTTTCTTCAAAATTAATTCTTTTTACTATTTTAAGTGATAAGTAACCTTAAAAGGATACTTCTTAAACGAGTGTTGGTTGTGGTGGTAGTGGTTGTTAACGAGTGGCATCTGATGTGATATGTAAAACTTGACTCAATTAGGTATTATTTTTGTGGAAACTAACATTTTGGTATATTGCCAAGAAAATACATAAAAAATATTCGGGCGAATTGGGAACCACTCCCTTTTTTGAGGTTGGTTGAAAAGAAATGCAACGATGGGGAATCTTACTTCTGACAATAATTTTAACAAAGTTTTCCATTGTAACTATTCGAGTACAATTAATATTTACCAAAATAAAAACAAATTTTCTCAATTTTGACCGGATTTTATAATCAGAACCTAACCAAACTTTCATCAAACTATACTTGAAGTGTATCCTTTCAAATAAGAAAAGAATCATTAGATTCGGTTGACGTGATATTGAGTTATTCGTCATTTTGTCGCACTCGTACCAATACAAATTTAATACTTATGTGATTTTCTCATAGATACCATTGTCAAAAATAGACCAAAAAAAATTGGTTTCCACATGGGAAGCACTACCTATCAGATAAAAAAAAATCATCAAAATCGGTTCACCTAATCAAAAGTTATGAAGTAACATACATAAAAAAAGAAACAGTCGAATTGATAATCTCCTTTTCTTACAGAAGTCGGTTAAAAAAGATTTGCTTTTGCGCCTGGTGATTATTATGATACTGTTGATTATTCCTTAAATAAACAGGCTTCGTTCGATTATTTATTGTTTTTATTGTGCAAATAATAGCTTTAAAAAATATTGTAACAATTTACCCCGGTCTGTTAACAACTTGCCCCAAATTGGGGTAAGTTGTTACTTTCCGACTTCAGTCACAAAAAAATTCATAATAAAAAAGTCTTACGAAAAATACCCCAAATTACTGTTTTAATTGCAAGTCTAGATATGTAAGTTGAATTTGATTATATTGTATAAATACTGAAATCAAGTATTCGTAGCAATATTTGAGGTTAAAAAAAAATCGGAACTTTTGGCCCCGCTCTCCCCTACATGCAAAGGAAAGCTAACTGAAATTTATATTTCATGCTAGAAATAACAGTAAGAATTGCATTACTAGTGCAGCGCACTTGTCTTGTCTCAATTCTATTTTTGAAAGATTTTCTTCGTTTAAGGAATAAATGCACGACTTGTATATCTCAAAAGAAGATTCGCAAAAATTTTATGAATGTCAAAATGTAAAAATATTTTATGTTGAAAAATATGTTGAAATCTGGCAATTTTGCACGTAGAATTTGAATTTTATAGGTCAACTTTTGTTTTCAACTTGTAAACATGCAATAAGATGTATAAAACTAAATTAAGCTCTCTTGTAATAATTGAATTATCATAAAATTTGGCAGGCCTCATCAAACTGATCTAATGGTAGACCCAGGACTTGAATAGTGGAACTCTTCTGAGGTAAGCCACTTGAGTTTAGGCTCATATAATTTATAGCTTTGAGCAAATTCTTAGCACTTCTATAGTTTGGTTTAGAAAAGTTTTTTTTTTCGTTTTTGAAGTAAATTTATGTTTTTACTGAATTTTACTTATTTTACACCTATATTTGTATTGAAATTTGTATAAAAATGATCGTATAAAATTTTACCCAAGTACAGTCACGTGTATAATTATATATACAAAACATAAATCGTAATGATCCAATGTATAAATCATTAGGTTTTACGACCCTCTAAATGAGTCTGTAGGATGCGCGGGCGCCGATGACGTCATTGATTTCCTTATAAATACAAGGAGTAGCTCATGTCCCCTTTCATTTATTCAATAGACACACGATAGTTCACCCCTTTGGAGGGATACTCTATTTTTAAATATTGCAATTTTTATTATTTAATTAAGGAAAATACTCAAAGGTTTCATTGTCAGCTTCACGCTATATAACGCATGTAGCAGGGTAAGCCAGAGGGAACCAATATAGAGGTATCTTTTTGATTTTTATGCTTATTTCTATAGTTTATTTGTCTATTTGTACATTTCAATATATTTCATTAAATACTATATTCATAAAGAGTTTTTTGAAAAATGTACCTATGATACGTTTACTCTTGAACGGTTTTCAAGAGACACAGGTTTGAATCCCGTTACGTTTTTTATTTGTTTTGTATGTAAACAATGCTTATAGGATGGCAAATAATAAAGTAGTATTATAGACCCAAATATCACAGTTAAATTATTACTTTACAAAGCCCTTGCCTCCGAAGTCTTAATTAATTACTTAAACATATTATACTTCAAAATGCTATTACCAATTTGGATTATTAATGTAATAAAATTTTACGTGATGACTGTCTTGAGTAGGAATCAAACCCAAAACCATCACGTTTACACTCTGAGCTGTAATTCAAATGTTTTGTCCCCAAAGGATATAAACATCTTATCTCCCAAAACCGAGTGTAAAAACGTCGCGTGGGCGACTGACTCAACCCCCCTATTTGGGCATTAAATTTTCTAACTTCCAAATATGTAACGATAATTATAAATGTTCACCAAATTCATATAAACACGACCTATGACCATCTTAGGCAGCTACCGTGTCTAAATGTGCTAGTAAAGTTGTCAGATAGGCATAAATGTATGGAAACAATAGTCACGTTTTTTTTTCTTTAATTCGTTGGAAAGTTGGTACAGTGTTGATTTTGTTTTTAAGATGGATTAGATATGAGATATTTATTTTTTAATTGTCTTATAGTAAGTACATAATAGTTAATTTATTATTTCATAATTCTACTTATTCTTATACTTTTCCAAAGTGGCGAAATCTGACTACTAAAAATATATTATTAGCCCAAAATATAAATTAAATGCCAAACCAAAATTTCTAGTGGTAATCGAATCTACGTCCCTTGCGATCAGTCCAGAGCGAAATACGCCACAATGATATCACCATTTTGCGTGATAGTGAATAATGTTATACGTCAATCAGACATTACAATACAATAGATAGAGTTAAAAAATATGTAACGAGACTTTAATACTAATATGATATTAATCACACCTTTATTCTTACTATTCTTTTATTTGAGTTAACTCGATGGTTACAGATTCGATTTCCACTTGGGGATATGAATATTTTTGTTTCCTTGCTGTGGTAACAAGGGGTTGAATTCTGCCATTCAATATGCAATATCTCGATAGTTAAGTGGGTTCCCTCTGTCTACTTCCATGTATGAGAAAGATCGTGACACAATAAAATAAAAAAAACTACTAAAGTTGCTTCCGTAACTAGCAAGATGAGAAAAAAGAACCTCATGCTATTCTCCACCTATCAGTGAGGATTGGGCGGCGTAACCCAACGCTGCGATTCCTTCTAAATATAAATGTAACCTAAACATGCAATATTTTTCACCTGTTACTTTAACTGACAATTTACCTAAGAATATCAAATGAAGGAAGAAACACAGCTATCATCGGATAGCGGCTCGTTTGAAGTACTAACTGCATTGTAATATAGAAAACTAAGTATTCCAGATGCCGGATTTCCTAGACCGTGGGTGGGCATTGTGTGTGGCTAAAAGGAAATGCACTATATTGTTATAAATGCTATAATTATTTATAATTTTGCATATAATGGCGCTAGTTATCGAATATCCACTCAGGGAATGATTATGTAAAAATAATGTCATTTCACTGGTCTAGAAAGACAATGCGCGGCGTTGTACTACGCCACTTACCACCACACAATGTCTTAAAAATGGAAGTGTAAAGCGGAGTATCTTTAAAAAACATCAACACTTCGACATCGTAGTACAGTGGCACAGCACCTAATGGTAAACGCCATAATTGTAGGTTCGATTCTCAAAACTCTGTCAAAACAAAACCCATTGAGTTCCTCCATGCAATATGCAATGTTTCGAAAAGTGAGCGGAAATTGGGGAATACAGTATTTTTACATAGGGTTCCCTTTGCCTACCCTGCTATAGCACGCTATAGCGTGAAGCATTTTTTTTTTAAATTAAATTAACTATTGAATACGTAGCCATCGATCACGTTCTCGTATTTTGATTAGTGTCAGTTTGTAGGTAGGGTATCACACCATTTTAGGATTGGAAGATTTCTGTCCTATATTATATTTCATGTTGAGTGTTTACAAAACACTTCCATTTCAGAGTGTGTATGGAGGTCGGCCTTTGACCTGTGTCAGATTTCGACCATATGGTGTAGTAGAAATGTATACAATAAGGTCATAAATTCAAATATTACTAAGGTGTATCAGACCGACTCCGTTCTCCACTCTTCGCCTGAACGCCGTTTATAAGTATATTTATAATTTTAAAATAATATTATAAAATTAAAGTTTGTTTGGTTGGACGCGCTAATCTCAGAAACTACTGGTTCGAATTGGATTTTTCGTGTTAGATAGATAGATAGATCATCAAAGAAGGCCATAAGGCTATTATATTACCTACATCACGTTAATCTTTACGGTGTAAGTTACTTAGAGCGTGTCATTTACAATTAACAAAAGAACAAAGTCTTAAATATTTTCATCAGACTATACGGACGAAGCCGGTGAAAACTAGTTTAGTTATAAAATGACGTAATGACGTGACACTGTCTCATTTGCGAATGACACGCGATCCTTGCTTCCGAGAGGGATAATTAAATTTACGTTAGATATAAATGTTATATAATGAAATAAAAAATAAATGTAAAATCTTGATTGCTTAGTATTTTTTCTATCACGAATTTCTTTTAAATAACTAAATATTTATAATTTTATAATAATAGAACCACAAAACCTACGTATTAATTTGGACAAAGGTACTTGAACATATAATATTCGTTTTCGCGAGCGTATCTTGAATGCATCAACATTTGATGAACCCAATGCAGTTGGGAACTTAGTGTCAAAAAATTCTACTATTTACGTTCTGTCCAAATTCAACAATTTACCTGTTGATTGGAGGAATTTAACGCCGCGCTTTTGCTTACCAGAGTAGGAATTGAAAATTGATTGAATATAATCATTCCTCTCAATGCACCCGTTGTGATGCAAGGGCACACACGGGCGACTGTAAGCGCGACAGCTATGAGTTCGATTCCCACTTGGGAATAGAATGTTTAATATTTTAATTTCCACGCTCTGGCAACGAGGCAAAGCGCGGCGTTAAGCTCCGCTGTTCAACATTCCCCTGAGTGAGAATAGAACCCACAACTGTTGTGTTTACAGTCCCCCAGCGTCACGACGCGACGGTCTGATATATCATAATATTATATTCTATCACTTAGACGACAATCACGTCGTATAGCATTCGCAACACTCAATCGCTGTCCCCCTCTATACCCCCACTCATTTCCCACTTTCCGGCGTGAAGTTGCCGAGGGGCGGGACGGAGGCGTGGCCGCTTTCCCGCCGTGCGATTGAAAATACGAATAGAACCTTGCCATACAGCCTAAGAAGAGGTTGCTTTTGATTTTTTTTTACAAATTATCTTTTTTAAGGAAAACAAACAGTGAAGTAAATTGTAAAGTAATATCACAGAAAAATTACACAATATCAATCAAGTCTCCACAGATTAATAATTTTGGTTAAAGTTGTTTATTTGTTTTTAGTATTTAATTTTCTTAATTACAAAATTATTGCTTTTAAGTAATTAAATAAATTTTGGTTTCGATTATGTTAAATCTAGATAGATCCAGCCATTTTTGTATACTTATAATAATAAATACGATAAGAAAAATTAGCAAAGCAGCCATGCAATGGTTCCATTCGATATGACAAGGTAACTTTTTTCATACCGCACGACCAATCAAACGGGTGAACTGAACGCATCTATAATAAAGCAACTGACCTTTGCCTATACATACATTGTAAATCATGATTTATTCATAGGTTTACGTAAAGTGCGCATTTAAAAATTAATTACCAATTGAATATCTGTCTTGGCGCAGCGTCCGATTTTATGCACGACGGTTGTGGGTTCGATTTCCATTCGCACTAGTAGTACTAGCAATAAGACGTTGAGTTCCGCTACTCAACTTGCAATGTCTCGAAAATGCTGTGGAAACTAGTGAACAGATTAGGTTCCCTCTGCCTATCTTGCTATATGCGAGATACAGCCTGAAGGTAAGGTAAGGTAAAATAAACAGTTATAACAATCGTAATAATCGAGGGTTAAGAAATCGATATTTTTCAAATAGCTCGGACACACAGAGCAAAAACCAACTCGTTTCAATAGATTACGATTTTTTATCGATCTATTCGAGTTGAACCGCATTGTTCGAGACGTCAATTAGAGATAATGAAGAATGGCGTCTTTGCGATACGCTAGTTTTTAGGAACGTGGTAATGTTTAAATATTATTGTTATTATTGTTTTAGATTCACACAACTTTTATACTTTTATTCAGTTAATATAGAGAAAATAGGTTCCCTTAGTTTTCTAATTTTCAAACTCTCATTATTTATATTATTAAAAAAGCATTTGATAAGTCATCCTTTGATATAAAATTTGTTATTAGCATTTAAATAAGTTTTTTTTTCTTTTTCGAGACTTTGCCTTTTTTATAAATTTTAAAGGTTTTGAAAGCAGTACCATCATACAAGTTAGCATGCTATCACTGAGGTACAAGGGGCGTACGATAAGTATTGATACTCGTATGCTTATAATAAATAGCTCGACGAATAATTTCTAATTTATTACACTAGATAACAGAGAATTACTGAGTAATATTGTAAATCCTATGAGTTTTTGGACAATAATTAATTAACAATCGATTAGTTCAGTAGTTATTTATTGAAGTGAAATTTAGTGATTTTTATTTATGTTTGAGTAGAATATTCGCAAAATTAACGCATTTATGTGTCAATGAAAGTATTTCTAACTTTGTTATGTTCGTTATATTCTAGTTTGTTCGTCGTGCGTGATTTTAAACGCGACGGTTGTGGGTTCCCACTAAGGGGAATTAACTATTCTTTATACCGCAATTCACCGCAAAGTGCGGTGTTAAGTTCCGCCACTCAACAGTCAATCCCTCGAAAATTCGCCAGGAAGTGGGGAATGAAGAGTCTGTACAGCGTGAAACTAAAAAAAATCTAGTTTCTTAGTTAGTCCATTATATGTATCGATATTGGTCGTCACCAGCAACTTTGCTTAGAATTAAAATGTAAACGAAGACGTAGAATTATTTAGATTTAAACCCATTCGTTCCCCAAGAGCCAAGACCCCCTTCCCCCCAGAATTTTTTCCTACATAAACCCACGATAACAACGCGGCAAAAACACCATCAAAGAATACCAAACACATAACAATTGTCTAAATAATTGGCGCTGCGTCTATATCTAACGAATTTCTAATTTATTTAGCATGATAAATACATAGACGCAGTAAATTATAAATCTAATCGACACGCGGTATCTCGCGGCGCCTTTGCCTAAGATTCTGTAGGGCCGACTACCAATAATTTTATTTGCATACTCTATCTGGTGTAGTGCTAGGTGATGATAAGGGCGGTTTTAATTGTAGTGGCTAGGTTCTCCATAAATTTTGTGGTAGAAATTTCTCTTTAAATATATATTTTTTAAATGCTTAATTTGGTTTGTCTATAAAAGTGGAGGAAGCTTAAACGAAATGAATTTGTACATGTTGAACTCTTTTTATACGATAAGCATTTTTTAGAAGATATTTGTTAAGGAAACCACATATTTCATTTCGTCGTGTGGGATTCAAAACCACGACAAATGTCAATTTTAACAGTCTGTGATAGTACAATAATAACAGCGATATAGTCATCCAGATATTTGTTCATTTCAACTAATGATACTACAAAAAACGTAAGCTTATGACAGAGTTGCCGTCATAGTTACTTAAGGGTTGGTAGGACCTTTACGATCGGACGCCATTCTTCACGAATAACTTTCCTCCTAATATCCTCCTTAAAAGGTATATTACGAGAAGACCTGTAGGTCCATTGGATTGCGGATCTGCCGCGTGGTTTTCTGTCTTCTACTCTCCCCTAATTACAGATAAATGCATCTCCCTGGCAAGAAATGGGTCTGAAGAAAGTACACTTGTATAATTATGTAAATTACATGTATAAAATTAAAAATAAATAAATTATGTATACACTTTCATATAATTTTCATTTTTTTTGTATCCGAAGCTTATAAGAACAATATGGTAACCCTAACAGTAGCCATTTCTTAAGTAATCTCTCATCGTGGATGGCAATCAGAGGTCAAATACTGAACGTACTGTATGCATTCGAATGCACTATTGGTTCGTTCCGGATTTTTTTAATATTTCTTAATAATATATCTTTAAAGAAGAAATAATTTTAAAATATTATTTTCTAAAGCACAACCCGACATTGAAAGAAAAAGGAGTAAATATAAAGATAAAGAACAATCAAATAAATTGAATTAACAAATTAGGAATAAGTAAATATAAGTACTACAATACATTATATTGTTTAGCACAATAAACCGACTTCTTCCAGACAAATTACAATTTTATGGTCTGCCATCTAGCACCCAAAGTCTATTATAAAACAACAGCTTAAAGCTGCACGGTAAGAATAGTAACAAGACACTCCGTTACCCACTGTGGCTGAACTCAATGCAACGCCTAGTCTACCAAAGCGAATTAAATAAATATATAAATAATTATCGCCCCAAGTGAGGATTGAACACACAACCATCCTGTTTACAGTCAGACGCTGTTCCACTACGCCACGACGGCCTCAAAGTCTGTGATTCTATAACTATTTCTTCTATAATATGAAGGTACTAATATAACATGTAATATAATACATATTAATAATCTAGAGTAAAATAACCATAGAAATTAATGCAACAATATTCCCGTGATAGTAGCGTAAAATAGTGTCGTACACAGCATGATTTAGCATGTCGATATCGATTACTTTGTCGGTGCGCTCATAAATCCTGCGCCCGCGCACCTAACGAACCGATGTACAGAAACTTCATTAGCATTAGTTCTCTTATAATATAATATGTAAAATTGTTTTATTTTTTTAGATTTCAGAAGGATAAACTAGAGTCAGGGCACTCCGCTTTAAGTTTTTTTAATCGTATTGATTCAATGAGTGTTGAATAGCATGCTAAGCATTGTCTAATTCGACCGTAGTAAAAAGACTATTTAAGACCTTTCTCTGGGTGAGAATCAAACCCACAACCATGTATAGTAACATTTCGACACTTTCGGAGTGAGTCACGTAGTAGACAGTATATAAATGACTTTTATAAGGAAATTGCAAATATTGATTGTTCAAAAGTATTACAGTTGATTTTGGGCTTGGCGGATGAAAAATTAGTTTCGATACAATAATTTGCATTCAGATGACAGTATTATGTTTTATGGTATTTTTTCTTGATGTCAAAAATGAAATTAACATTTTTATTAACTTTATGATAAAACAGTTTCAACGGTAAGGCTTTTCTAAATAATAATAAAAAGGTATTATTTATAAATTTACAATTTTATGCTCAAAACAATTTACTATGGAAAACAAACGAAATAAATTCCGCCATTTAGCACAAAAGTGTGAATAGTTGAAGATATTAAATTCTAAAAATAAGAAAATGGAAGAACTAAAAAGTTATAAAATTATGAAAAAATAAAAAAAAATACACAAAAATTTAGGAATACATTTTTTTTAAATCAGCTGTGATACATTCTGGGTCAGATCGAAAATTATAACACTAGCAGTAATACTGGGTTTCGGTCCCAAAGGCCGGTGCCTTTGATGTTTGTGTAAAGTAAACGTGACGCTCTTCGCATGGTAATTGCATTGCAAGTGGTGTGACGAGATTATATCGATAAGATAACAGCAACTGTACTCAAAATAAGTATTTTTTTCGGTATAATTTATATTAATACAATTTTAAGCCAAGTTTAGAATGCAACTTAAAGGAATAGCAAATAATCTCAGTTTTTTATTCGGAAAACCAGTATGATGTGTATTTTATTTTAATTTAAAATTTGTTAATTTTATTATTTTGCAAATAAAAGGTTTTATTGCTGTTGAGTATTTAAATTGTGTATATTTACTTATTCTGAGAAAATAAAGACAATTAACACGAAATTTATGTAAAAAGCTTTAAAAATTGCTTTAAATATGTAAAACTTTAAGGAAATTTTCGATATATAATTACTTAATTAAGCATATTGTATAACATAAATAAAAATAAGTGTTGTAAAAATATCGATGATCATAAAATAAACGGTACGATCATAAATTGCTTACAATATTTCTTAATATTTACTGCGGGTATACCATATCAGTGATCTTATGCAAATATAGCTGTAGTTCAAACAGAACTTGTCTTTTACTGTTATCAACGTATACCCTTATAGCTGTCCCAATCGATATGTCAGGTTGGTTGGTTTAGTATGGCGAATTGCCAATATTATTGGTAATCGTTCGTCATGGCGCAGCGGCACGGTGCCTAACTGTGCTAACTAACTCGACGGTTGTGGATTCTATTTCTACCATGAATGAATGGATTATTTTCATTTCTTCACTCCGGTAGCAAGACAAAGCGGTATGTTGGTTTCCTCCTCTCAACGCGTAATGTATTGATAGTTGGAACGGAAACAGAATGTACTAGGGTTCCTCTACCTACTATGGAATACAGAGTTAATCTTCACTAGAGTGTAGAGTTAGTACGAGTAGAGAGATAGTACGTTAAAAGAGTCACAGCGATAAATATAAACATTTCAATTAGTGCGGATTTAGCACATAATTATCGTGTATAAAGTTAAATACATAAAATAAAATAATAAATTTGATAGATGCTAATTCTCTCTATCATCACTAAAAATTGAGATATTTATAAAAGAACAGCTAGCCCTCTTATCGATACAATCACATCACTGTGGGATAATTATGCTAAAGCAGTTTTGTTTTCTTCACTGCCTCAAGCGTTACTTGTAACTCGTAATTTTCGACACTACTTTCTTTTCGTAACGTCTTCGTGAAAGTATATAAGATATATTGATTAAAAATCTCGGTAAATTCGCTTTTGTAAGAATTGTTATTATAGTTCTTTATTATTTCAAGCAAAACTACTGTGTTTATATAATATGTCAATTTCTCGAGTGGGTATCAAATCCACAACCAGTCAATCGTTTATGGTGAAAACTAACTTACTACATACTATTGTGTGGCTTTAGGCTTTACCAGGTTAGGAAAAGGCAATCTTGAGTTAAAATATTCCGCTTCTCTACTTTTTTTACCACAGAAAACAAGGCAAACGAGCGTTCGGGTCATCTGATGATAAGTGGTCACCGCCACCCACGATCCCATCTAAAATCACTAGAGGAGCTACAGAAGCGTTGCCAGAATACAGCGTCTACCAAAGCTGGATTTTCAAATAACTTCATCCACTCAAGAGGGAATCCAACCCACAATCACCGCGTTTACCATCGAACGCTGCACTACTGCGACTAGATGGCCCGAACTACTACTTAAGTCTTACCCATTTTAATTCACTAACAAAAATAAAACACTACAATAACTTCTCAATATAAAAAGTATAACGAACAGATCTCTAAAACTGATACAAAATGCATCTATCATCGCTTATGGTATCGTATCGTAGGGTATCATTAGTGAAATTATCACCTCTCAAAGTTAGGGGCTTAATGATATTTTTTACAGACTAACCACTGCGTAATACCAATGTTTGTTTAAAACTATTAAATTTCAGTGAATTTGGCTTGTGGCTTAAGTAATATTTTTATTCTTGTGCTCGATACAATCTATACTAATATAATAAAGCGGAAGAGTTTGTTTGTTTGTTTGTTTATATAGGCTATATAACATTACATTATACATATAAACTAATATATTTTAAAGTACTTTCTAATTCGACATGCAATTTATTCTGCCATGTTAATAACAACCGTCGCGTCGCTACGCAACCGTTACCGCGACATTTTGATATTCATCCTTATGAAAATAAATATAATAGTCACTTTTAGCATTTTATCTAGATTAAAATTATAGCTTACTGTATAACATTCTAATAAATAATTAAGGAGATGTCACTGATTCGAAATGACCTAGCCTTCGGGCGGCACAGTATGAGTATGACCGACGCGAAAATATTCTTATAGTTCTAGCAGGCGTAGCCGCGTCCGGGTCCACTAGTTATTTATATGAAGAAAATATATTTTAAAGCCTTTAAATAACCGTTTTAGGATATTCAAAACATTATTCATGAAGAAGTTTGAAGTCATATTATAATAATTGCGGTCGTCATGGGGTACCAGCACGGCGAAGAGCACGCTGACCGTAAACGTGAATATTGTGGGTTCGATCCCCACTTGTAGGAATGAATTATACTTATGTTCTAGCTCTGATAACAAGACATAGCGCTGCATTGACTTCCGCAACTCAGTACGCAATGTCTCTAAAATTGGGCGAAAAGTGGGAAACTAAGTCTCTTAACACTAAGTTTCTAAGGAAGCTAAAAAAACTATACTTAAAATATTTAACTATTATTACAATATTAAAGACATTATTATATAAAGAAAATCGAAAACCGCAAACACATTTAAATTGGAAAACAATAAAAACTGCTAACCCTACAACTTAGACCAACGCCGAACAATTTCGACGAATGACAAATAAGAACCAGTGATTACCACCAGCGTCATTAAGGGGTAATTGAATCGATCCATCGATCTGTAACGATCACGTCACTAGTTGGTCTTCTTTTTTTAATCTACGCTGTTATTAAAGCCGTTATTAAATGTATTTTAGATAAAAAATAATTGAGATTGAGATAGATGGCGTCTAAGACTTATTATTTACAAAATATATTGATAGGCGTAACTGTGTTACGTTTAAATTGATGTATACATAATATAATAGGCTAAAAAAGCTTAATAGGGAGCGAAAATCTAGTGTTAAGACACTACGTTCCCCACTTTTCGCTCATAATTTCGAGACTTTGCGTTTTGAGTGTCAAAACTCATCATTTCATTTCACCTCATTAAAATAAATAATTTAAATATAAAATGTGTATTTAGCATAAGGGTTGTGGGTTTGAGTCAAGTTTGAGGAAATGCTTCCAATCATTGTACCTATACATGTGGCAGCGGTCGCGGAGCAGTGTTACAGGATCTGATTGTAAAAGTGACGATGGTCAAAGTCGGGCAGGTAGTGAAGCACAGTGTCTTGACACTAGGTTTTCTCTACCGTATTAGCTATGTGGAAAAAAAAATGAAAATAAAAGCTAAGCGAGCTAAGCCGAGCGAGAAAACAAAAAGCTTCAAAACTTCCTCCTCTAAAATTTAATTATTCGCCTACACTGTAAAGTTACTATGAATAATTTATGTATAGACGGTTCTAAAACATTCATTACTTTAAAATAAGTAGATAATACTTTTCTATTTTGTAATATTTTATTAGAAACAATCGTTGCGCAGAAGTACAGAGTCAAGCAACAGTTGTTAGTTCGATTCCCAATCGATCGTATGAATTATTTCATTTCCTCATTTTGATAAGTGCACCAGCTCCAGCTCACACGCACCCGATTGTACCTACTTATTACAAAAAGCAAGTAAATTATTAATAAACCAGAAAACATAGTGACGTATCACTTTCTCAACAACTACATAAAAAAATAGACAAAAAAAATCAGTTTATAATGTTAGCTACGAAGTTTTTTACACATAGCCACTACCGTTCGCGATCAATATATCAAAGTCAGCTGAACATTTTTGCGGCGAGTGGCGTGTCGCTCGTAAATCGTCATTTGCACGTCGAGTTTTGACGAGATAATGAGTGAATACATCATTTAGTTGGGCCAGTGAGTGTTTTACATTCAATTTGTTATAATCCAGTGGTTTATAAAGCTTAAGTGTTAAAGGACGTAGATAGATAAATGGGGAAGTCGTTATGGAAGTTGGTCCTTTTGTCAAAAATATCTATAATCTCTATATATAAACTCTTCTGTTATTGAGTGACTGAAAGACCTTGGGGAGTGATGGGAGTACTAAGAGAGGATCTATCGGAATTCCAACGAGAATGAGAAAAAAGGGCATTTTCAAATTACGTTATACAGTCCGCGTAAATGAACTCATTGGCTACAACTAGTGATATAATTTAAATTCATTTAAAGAATTAAAAATAATAGAGAGTGATAAAAGAGGAACAAACTAAGGTATCAAATAGCATCAATTATTCGTTTTCGTATTATTCGTTTTACTTATACTAGAGCGAAGAAATTTTAATATTAAATATTATCAGCTTTCACTCCTATAAGACGAAGTGTGGCGTTGAGTACTGCCAAGCAACACGCAGTATGGCGATATCAGGCCGAAAGCGAAGAAAATAGCTTCACGATATTAGTTTCTTTTCTCGTATACTACTATATGGGATAGAAAAATAAAAATACGGGATAAATAAGTACAGGATAAAATATGAGGCGAAAAGAAAATTACATACAAAAAGCAAGTTTAATAGCCACAAATCCACCACAGTAAGCTTGCGAAATTCAATTAGGCGTAAAAGCAATATGCGAGATGAGGTATTGAGATGTTAGGTTGCACGATGAGTATTTAAATACACACATTTGTCTTATTAACTAAATTATAATCTCTATTTAAAGCTAAACCACGCGGCGTTGAGTATTGCCACTAATATGCAATGTTTAGAAAATTGGACGGTGCGTGGGAAACGGAGTGTTTTAACATTACGTTCCCTCTGTATACTAAGCTATATGAGGGATACAACGTGCTTAAAAAAGTGTCTATTCAAATTACACACTCAAAAACTCTGCATGAATGAGAAAAAAAGGTTAATGTATTTTTTAGCTTCAAATACCGCACGTAGCAGGGTTTGCAGAGGGAATCTAGTGATGACGACCTAAGACGATTAACTTTTTTTACTCCTCTCCTACCGGAGGTCTTACCAGACATAGGACTGAGTTCTGCCAACGCGCAATGTCTCGAATTCTTATCTCGTGAAAAACGGTAAAAAAATTACAAAATACCCTCGATACCTGCGTAAAGCTTTATGCTTTACGCAGGTTTAAAATGTAAATTATTAATTACCACGTTAACTGGTTAAAGATTAATTGGTATCGATTAGCGAAATCTCGAGCAGATTTTATCTAGCGTATGAGAATGGCAACGAGCTGTCATACTTTACGATCACTTACTGTCTCAAACGAGTTCTCGATTTACAACACTAGGTCTTTCTATAAATAAGAAAAAAATCGTTTTTAAAGTAAAATATATATCTATAACATGACACATTTATCGAAATAATAAAATCGATTTTGGAGTGTAATGCTAATGATATGTATTTAATAATAATTTGTTGTGTAAAATATTATTTAAAAACTTTAGTAGTTGTTAATAAATTAGCTCTGGATTTTCTTCTGCACACCTCTTTGGCTTCGTCCATCAACCGAGGTTCTCTCCTACCTGTCCTACTACTTTCTCTCACTTCTCTTTTCATATTTTTTATAGCAATCTTTTGTCATTCTTTTTCTTCACATGACCAAGCCACCTGAGCACGTTCTTCTTCATTTTCACAGTGTAATAATCACTTAACTAAGTGGAAGCAGAGATCGAATCTATAACCATCGCGTTTACATTCAAATTCCGTCACTGCACCACGACGGCCTGATCAAATCAACAAAAATACAATTGCAATAATTTTGACAGTAAGAATTAAATAAAAATAAACAGTCCCATTCCATTTCGAGGTTAATCAATATTAAGCAGAGTTGTAAAAGGAAAGTACTTTCAGTCGTATTAAATACATAAATACATACAATAAAGCAATAACGAGGGCCCAGTGTAACGCATACCTTTTTAATTTATTTTTAAACGTTTATATGTAAAGCTCGACATACTTTCTCGACAAAAGATCGTTTAACTTTCTTATCTTATATCAGTAGAGTATTTAGTGTCGCCAGTCTCTGCCCCACATTTTTCTCTTATTTAGGAAAAATATATGTATTTTATTAAGCAAAAAGCGGCAAAAAATGTAAATTTGACAGTTGTAGGGTCAATTTCCACTCAGGGAAATCATTTTCGTTACCTTGTTTTAGTAAAAAGATAAGCGCGGCGTTGCTGCACTACGACGGTCTCAACGGTATAAGTATTTTTTATAACAATGCATTAGATTTCTTTCAGCTTAACGCTGAATCTTGCACTAAGCAGAGGAAACCTAGTGTTAAAACACTTCCGTTTCCCACTTTCTGCCGAATTCTGGAAGCATTGTGAGTTGAGTAGCGTAACTTAACGCCACGCATTGTCTCGTTACCACAGCGAAGGAAAGAAAGTAACAGGAATATTGCAAAAATTGAAACATTCATTTAATAAAAATATATTACACACAATAAAGTGACATAATATTATGTTGTAAAGAAATGCATATGTTGTGCTACAACGGGTCTACTATTGCAAATAGGTATATTTAAATATACAAAGTATAGAAGCTAACACGAAAACCGCGTAACACAAACCACGCGAACGCAGTGGCTAGTTATTATGGAACATGCATACATACATATGTATATTAGCGCTGATTACACAAAAAAATTGTATGAATTAAGCACGCCTACTAAATTGTATCATTTTATCGTGACATTCTGTATAAATGTACTCTACATTATTTTAAAACTAGCGACGCACTGGCGGCTTCGCCCGCTTATAATTCTTGTTATATTATGGCCAAAAGATACAAAATCTTTACTAATCTATGTTTCATTGAAAAATGTCCGTAGTTTTTGCATGAAAATGAAACAGACATCCATTCTAACAAACTATCACATTTTAAATCTAGGATAGTATTGGTAGGATGATTCAAATTTAAAAAAGTACATTGTAGTACATTCGATTATACATGCGATTGTTGTGGGTGTATTCTCGGGTCAACTATTTATTAATCAATAAGCAATATCTCCAAAATTGGGCTACATGTGGGGAAACGAATTGTCTTAACACAGGGTTTCCCCTGCCTATCCTGGCTTATAAGACATATAGCGTGATTCTATGAAAGAAACTTATGAAAATCTAAAAATAAATAACTTAACTTAAAAATGAAAATCTGTGATGCAGCTTCCACTATTAAAACCCACCAAAGGGTTCTAATCACATATACGAACTACAGAACTAAGAGCACTCATGACTCAGTGACACTGGCGTCACGTAATTGCGGCCTACATTACCAGTCCCGATATGGCGCTAGTGCAACAGAACAAATGTAAATACTAATTGTTGTATGTCTCTTTGTTTGTATTGCTTAATTTCAGTACCAAAACAGATCGTATGTTAAATGGAGCGGAATAAGCGGGTTTTAGTTTTAGAAAGTGTTTAGGGATTTGACAAATTTATAAGACTAGTCGTCACCTGCGACTTTGTTTACATAGATTTGGAAGAGACGAGACGAGACGTGGATGCGCAGTAAAACGGAAAAATTGATTATTTTCAGAATTAAAAAAATTGTATCTTAAAACTCCTCTACAAATCCTAACAAAGATGTACGCTTAAGAGATATTCTACTATAGGAGAAAGCGTGTTGAAAATATATCCATAAAAAACATAAAAAGGAAGTAAATAAATTTACTGATTTATCAAATAATTGTCTATAAAATGCTTGAAATAAAAATATACATTATTTACAATTTTACACGTAATAGTTACAGTGTTACATGTCCACTTACGTAGTTGAACTGCTTACGACGACTGCTTTCCAGTATACGTATTTTACATACCTGAAACAAGAATATTATTTAGTTAAATATTTATAGGAGAAACTCTGTCTTTAAAAAAAAAACTATAATACTTCTGAAGCGTTGTTTAAAGAAAAAGCGCGGCAAAATTAAATTCCGCAAACAGAATTCGAAGGAAAGTGTGGAACGGAGTGTCTTAACACTGTGCCTCTGCGCCACGACCGGCCTCATACTGTGAGATATATATATGGATTAATTATTTAAAAATATATCTATAATTATATATTTAATATTCCAAGAGGTTGGTCGAACGGTTTTTAATTTCGCCACACAATCAGTGTTAAGGCAAATTGTACGATAAATCAATGGAGCTTCGTAAAAATTACTTGTTTAAAATTATTTGCTTGGTGTTGATTTACCATATCATATTAATAATGGGAAGCTTTAATACTTTATATCGAAAGTTTGAAGGCGAAACTTATTTATTACTAGCAATTGTAGGTGACTTTACTCGTATCTTTCAAAGTAAAGATAATTTTTTATTTGTATAATATTATGATTGAATTTGAAAACAAATATGAAGTCGTAAAAATTTATAGTGCATTTCATTAATTATATTAGTGATATTAATATATTTAATATAGCTTAAAGAAAAAAGCTTAAAGTAAATATAAAGTAAGAAATAAATCTATAAAAAAACTACTTAAACTTTTAAGCTGATGGCAAAAAGTGCAAAAGGCCTTCTTAAGGTAAATTTCCATAAAACGTAGTTCTTAGGATAAGTTCGAAGTTTAAAAGCTTTATAAAGTTTTTTCGTTTAAAATATACTTTAAGAATGAATCATTATAGTATATTTAATACTATTCATTATATAACAAGCTATTCCCGCGGCTTTGTTCCCGTGCTCAAATGGAAGTAACATGGAGTGTGTATGAAATATGACACAATCCAATTTATTTCCATCTATTAAGTCAAGTAATTTTATCGGTGCGTTTTTCGTCAATTATTAGTAAGGGAAAGCTTGTTTTAACTTCACGCTGTATCCCGCACATAACAGGGTATGTAGAGGGAAAAGCAACCCAGTGTTAGGACACTTAGTTCCTCATTAACACTTCCGTTTCCACTTTCATGCATGCATATTGAGTGGCAGAACTCAACGCCGCACTCTGCCTTGTTACCAGAGCGAGGAAAGTCTTTTATTTTACCTTTACAATGAACATGAAAAATATCGCTTAAATTAGCAATATAATATAAATATTGCCATTCGTAATCAACAATAACAAATAAATGTTCAACAAAGTAATATATTGTAATGTAGGTAGAGTAGGTACCTACCTACCTACTCGTAGAAAACGAGACGCCACGGGGCGTTTGGACCACACAACGGCTACCAGCCAGTGCACTTGTAATTACATTTAACAAATTAATAGTAATAAATGACGACAGACCAGCACAGTTGGTTATTTGGAGTATTTTAGTTTATATAGTCTAGACGGCTATAGTATGAAGAAAATGTGTATTATTTTACATTTTTTTTTATTTTTTTTTATTTTTCACGCTATATTCAATTAATAGCAAGGTGCATGCGCTCCACACTTTCCGACTAATATTCAAGATTTTGTATTGTGAGTGACGAAACTGAATGCCTTTATTTGTTTTGTTACCAGAGCCAGGAATCGAATCGACAACCGTCGTATAGCGATGTTGCAATGCAATATTTCGATAGTTGCCTACTCCATTATGTGCAGGATACACCATTAAAACATTTGATTTTTTATTCCTAAAACTAAGGACATTATCGTTTAATCTCAAAGGCATCTTTAAATTGAGTGATTAATATTGTTTTTTAAGCTATTTCATTACTTATACTTAATTATTTTAATATTTCATAGTAATTTTCTTATTTTTTATTAATCGCTCCTTCTAGACAAGGACTTATTTTGGTTCAGTTTTAACACAATCTCAATGACACAACCCAAACAAGCATTAAAAAGCAATTATAAATTTTAAACTGTTGTCACATTTTAATTGCGTTTTATGTTTTAAAATGTATCGATTTTTTTTAATATTATGAGAAAGTGCCTGCAAGGAATTTCTTGGGCCACTTTTCTTATCACACACGATCGCCTTACGTAAATTAACCATATAATTACCATTATATAAAAAACTCGATACTGTTATAATTGAAGTGATTTTTTTTTTAATTGTTGACATAGCCTTAATTTAATCGTGATAAGGGCTTAAGGCGTTTGTGGGTTATTAGGAGAAAGAGTACATGCCCTCATAATAAAATTTAAATAATTGTAATTATATTCTTTTTTATTTGAAATCTTGAAATATATTGAAAAATTTGAAGTCAGATATCTATTACTCTAAGGATTTGAATTTACAATATCGCTGTTTTTTTTTAGCTTCACACTGTAAAACAACGCCTACACCAACTCCTTTTATATTTAGGTTTTTCGGCAAATATCTAAATACTTTATATGAGGTCTCTGAAATCGGGCTGAAAGTCAGAAACGGAATATCTTAACACTATTAAACCCTCTCTCTAATATAGTTACTATATGGGAGAAATAGCGTAAAACTAAAAAAAATAATTAATAGCAACGACTGTTAAAAATTAAGCCAAGAAAAATATTTATAGACAAAATGTGAGTGTCAATATTAATTACCTCTTAATTGAGTACAGCGTTTTCATTGCATTTCAAAATGGCGGCGCGTGGCGGGAACGACTACTGTTGCCACTTTCGACAGGTCATTTAAAATATAATACGTGAAAGCAATATTGTCAACTAAAGTATTAATTAAATATATAAAAATTCTTGTGGCACAATTTCAACATGGTTGGAATTTTAAATATTATTAATAGGATTTATATATGTAGATAGATAAAACTCTTTCGTTATTGAATGACTGACAATGAACAAACAGACGAACTTAGGAAGTTGAAATTTCACAGATTAGGAAATGTAGAACAGCTATCCTAGAATCTCCATCATTCCTCAAGGTAAATTATAAATAAAGAATTGGGTAACTTAATTTTAGTTTTTTTTAATGTAAGAAAACAATAAAATATTTATATATGTTAAGAAATATAAATAAATATTATATAATTGTACATTTGAATTTTAACACTCCAATTTCCAATAGTCTCACTATATGCCCATCACGAGATGCATCACGAAATACCCGTAACTGGAAATTTTGGCACTTTAATCGATTATTACCGAGAGTCATCGTGTGTGAAAATAACAATATATCTTCATATATCATTTGCGGTAAAACTTTTACCCGACTACGCCAAAAGAGGTGATTATGCGGAATTAATGCTAAAAATATTAATGAACTTGCTTTTTGTTGTTAAATTACCTACATGTTTTTTTGTTATTTCTTGTTTATTAGTATAATTATTGTTTAAATAAACGAATAAAGCTCAAGATATGTTATAGGAACATTGTCAACATTAGCAAACGGGCATATCAATACAAATACAATACAATTTTCCTTAATAAATCAATAACGTATATTAATCCATACATACATACAGATAAAAAAGTAAGAAAGGTAGCTCAAACCGCCAGATCCGAGCAGATAATTTGCTTACAATATAATCGGACAGGGATTGCCGGCCTGAGCTAAGGGGCAAAAAGCGAGCCATAGGAAACGGCTATTATATTCAAATTCGGCTCGATAGAGGCAATTTATATGGATTTTATTGACAAGACCAAAAGCCAGCGCGAAATTCCTAAAGAAAATAACTTTAGCTTCGTTTCTCTTTAATTGAGGGGACAATATCGTTAAAGCGTTGTTACTTTAAGTATAGATACTAGCGCTGTTGCCTGGTTTCGTGTGATACAATTGAAATAGTATTAACAGGTTAAAACTAGTTTGAGGTAACGAAAATAGTTAAAATTTGTATTGTTATTGAAATTATGACTTTTCTTTGATATTTCATAACATACGAAGAATCCTTTAGTGTTGAACTTTGATGTAATATTTATAAAATAAATTCTATATAAGTATTTTCCCTTCCTAACTAAGTATAGAATAACAGAAAAAACTAAAAAAATATTCTTTAACCTCCTTGTTTTAAAATCAGTTAAAAATACTATCCACATTTTGTCGAATGTTAGTTGTAATACTATTTTGACAATATTTTTGTACTTGATTTATAATATGACAGAAATTTATATAATTTCATATATTATCGTAAAAATAACGGAACTTTTGGATGTTTCTCGTTTTTTAAACAGTACTTGCAAAGCTCGGAAGAAGTGGACACAATGCGGGATTTCTTAAGACAGATTACAGAGAAGCGCATTAATAAGGTGATATTTACAGGTAACGGGATCGTGACGACATCGAAAAGGCTCCTAGCATTTTATAAATATTGTAGACATAAAATACCGATTTCTGGAGTTTTTAATATAATGTTAACTTAATAAATAAATTATTAAACAATACCAGGTCATGTCGTAATACATAAAAATATTATAAAAACAATAACAATATTAAAATTAAGAACTAAGCTTAAAATATGTGAGGCCGTTGTGGCGCAACGACACAGTGTCAAACTATAAACACGAAGTTATGAGTTCGATTCCCACTTGGAGCAAAGAATTACTTTCATTTCATGCTGAGGTAACATGATAAAGTACAGCGTTAAGTTCGGATACTAAACATACAGTGTCTGGATAATTTGCGGAGCTTCCGAAACGGAGTGTCTTAACACTAAATTCCTTTTGCCCACTCTGCTATAGCATAGTACTAAAAAAAATAATATTCAATTGGTAAAAAGAGATCATAAACACATATAATCGTCATGATAATCATGATTTAAAATGCATTTTTTGAACAAAAGCCATATTTTACTTACATTTCGGCCAGATTTTTATCAACCTCTGTTTTTATATTTAGTCTTAATCTTACATTTGTATGTTTTAGATAAAGGATTTTGATAATATAATTACTCAGTAAATACTTGCATGTTCTTTAAACGTAAAGTTATCGGCAAGTTGATATATATTTTTCTTTAATCACTTACACAAATTGAGCATTTATAATACTTTTATGAGTATTTATTGAGAGCTTTAATTAATTAATGCTAATAAATGTTTGTCAATTGCAGAGTAATGATTGTTAATTGATTCTTAGCTTATCTCTGTTATATTTATTGCTTTTGAGTGTATTTTTAAAATTAACAATTAAACAAATTATTTAATTTTTTTAAAAAATATGCTTTATATATTTTTATATAAATATGTTATTCATTTTTATACAACTTGACAAGATATAAATGAAGTCTCAATCAAAAACAAAGTATATAAATAAGCACATTACTATTAATTCACTGTCACTTATTAGAAATTTCTGTCTATTTTTCTTGCGACTAAGGAAGGACGAATCTAGTGACGAATGAATTAACAGTCTTTATGTATTGGCTGGTTGATGGTAGTCAACGTCATTGTTTGTCTAACTAGATCTAGGTAGCTTACTCATAACTAAGGATAGCAAAAGCAAGCTAGTGTCAAGACACCTGGTTCTATACTTTCCGCTCAATTTTCGTGACATTACGAGTTGAAAGGCTTGAAAAGGTTGTCTTGTTTATAGAAGATAGGAAATAATATTCAATATCGTATCCCCTGAAAGAGTCGTACAGTGTAAATCATCAGATACTCGGCCATGTCTCGATGGCAAGATAAGATCGTAATCTTTTCGGATATAGCTCGCTATAATCATATGCGCGTTTATTTTTTCCTTTTAGTAGGACGTAACCGCGGACAAAGGCACGTTTATTCTACCTGCTGTTGACCGCGGTTCTGCTTGCCAATATTAATAATTTCTATGAAATTCTAAGCTTAATAATTGCTATTGTATGCTGACGTAGCGCAGTTGCACATTTGTGTAGTGACACAACGGTAACGAAGCAAAAATATTAGTGGACTCATCTCCCATTTGGTAAAATGTTTATAATACCTATAATTAAAATATTTTCATGTTTTCGATCTTGTTGGTCTACAACCAGATTAAACTTGAATATGAACACAAATCCCTATTTTAATGGAAAAAGTAGAAAACGAGATATTCCTTCTCTAGGCTTTCTAGTATTATCTTTTTTGCTATGTTAAATATAACATAGAGGTAAGAAAAATATGAAATATATATTTCATATAAGCAACTGTCAAGCAATTAAATAACTGTCTTAACACATTGTCGACCGGTCACGAGTTAACTCGTGTTTTCATGCCCAAACGTTGTCGACCGGTCACGAGTTAACTCGTGTTTTCATGCCCAAACGTTGTGGACCGGTCACGAGTTAGCTCGTGTTTTCATGCCCAAACGTTGTTGACCGGCCACGAGTTAGCTCGTGTTTTCATGCCCGAACGTTGTTGACCGATTACGAGCTAACACGTCATTTCACTTGCATTAGGAATTAAAAAATATTTGGCAAACAGTTCCATCTTTAGAAAAAGTATAAAATGGTCTAAAAAAGTTGCATTCTTTCTCATTAATTGTACTTTGTTCAATGCATTTAAAATTTACAGTAACTCTAACTTACAAAATAAATGAAGATTCAAAAAATTTCTATTAGAAGTAGCTAGGGAATGGATAACTTTAGATTCAAATGAATGCAGCTTTGTACCTGGCACTTCTTCGCGTACCATTACACGTAGGTGATTGCTATACAGCATATCATACTAAAAAAAAATATTAAATGTTATTTAAAAGATATGTACAAAATTTCATTTCAATTCAATATGTATAAATAAAGTTTATTGAAGGCTATTTAAATTGTTTCAGTTTGACATTGAATTACGAAATAATAGCCGGTGATATGAGATAGCTTCAGCGTAAAATTGCCGGTCAACAATGTGTTAATTTAAAAATAATGGTATAACCAGTCACTTTCCTTGTCATATTACTTTCATGTTAAGAAGAAAATTATATTTAAAAGGTATTTTTTACATATTTTATATGACACAGATAATATATGTAGATTATATATATGTATATACCCATAGATATATTATCGCGTAAATACCTTCATAATATTAATCGTGCCAATTTTCGGTAATTAACGCATTTAAAAAATTAATGAAATAAGAAAATCATATAGTATTATACATAGTTTGAGTTGTCAGGTCGTTAATTATCACTTACAGTTAAAGCACTTAAAATTGACTTAAAATGTACATTTATTAAGTATAATAATATATTATGTACGTTATTGGTTCAAGTTGTTAAAAATGGTATCCATTTAAAGTTGGTTTAATATTTTAATTGATATTATTGTATTTTAAATTATATGCCCTCGAGAGGCCGTAGTTATGCAGAGGCATAGTGATTAACTGTAAACGCAACTGTTATGGGTTTGATTTCCAGTCAGGCAAATTAATTATTTTCAATTAAAAAGCCATGGTTTTCCGACAAAGCACGATGTACCGTCACTCAACTCGTAATGACTCGAAAATTTGTCGAAGAACGGAGTATCTTAAGGTTAGGTTCCTCTAACCATATAATATTTAGTAGAATGATATAAAAAACGTTAGGTGTTTTATCCTCCACTACAATAAGATTCAATTGAAATAACCAAGATTTGTGTATGAGACATTTTATGTCTACAGTCTTACTTGAAATCGGACTATTCAACACAAAAAGATTTTTCAATCCCAACCAATAGTTCTTTAGATTGGTGCTTTTAACCAAACAAACTCTTAAAATTTATAATATATACATATAAATTACAGGATAACAAGACTCTTTATTTATAACAAAAGGCAGTAAAGACATAAAACGAAATGAAACTTGCAAAGGAATTATTCAATAAGTGTATGGGCGTATCACAATAATATATGATTTAATTTGATTCTGCTTAAACGTACAACATTGTAATTAACATGCATATTTCTTTTTGTGAAAGTTTAAAATTAATGACACTTTGATTGTTATACTAAGTGTTTACGACTGATGAAATGATACCTGTAAAATAAGTAGGTACCGATATTTTTTGAGTTTCACGCTGTATCCCGCACTAAAACTAATGAACGCAAAACTTAACGCCGCGTTTCGTCTTATTACCAGAGCGAGTAAATAAAAAAAAATTAATTGCACCGAGTGAGCCTTAAAATATTATTTAATAATTAAGAATGTAATCTATATATACAAAAGGATTTGTATTATAGATATTCGTCGTGTTGTTCTTGTCTATATTTTCTTATACAATCTTAAGCTGTTATAGTATCACTCCACAACATTTTTGTACTATAGAACCATCAAAGGTGAATACCTTAATTCAATACACCGATCCAAAACAAGTAATGAAACAAACAAAGTTGCGTGTAACAATTAGTACCTACTTGTTATATCTATACAAATTTTATACATAGTGTATCGCGAAAAATAAAAAAAAAACACTTCAAAAATATTATAAAATGCATATAGCATTGCATTGAAAACTAGCAAATTGCATCCTGATAACGCGTTCAATCCGAAACGGATAGGAAGCGCGAATTACGAGAAAGTGCCCTACGGTGCGCACGCGCACCGATTTACGCGCATCACTGAGCTAGTGATGCGCGTATCGCGTGATGAAGAGTATAAATAAATCAAAATATTTTTTTTAACTTCGCGCTATAATCCACAAATAGCAGGGTAGGCAGAGTAAATCTACTTTTAAGATGCTCTGTTTCCTATTTTCAGCACTATTTTCGAGATAGTGTGTGTGAGTGTAGCTCGAACCCCGCTCTATCTCGTTACCAGAGCAAGGATATAAAAAAGCTTACTCTCATATTTTATGATTTCTTTAGGTAGCTATTTATCAAACATAATATGTAATTATATCTATATCCGTTTGCATGAATGAAAAAATAATAATAAACTGCTTATATAATTTTATATTCTCATATGATATTCGAATAAAGCACATCACTAGCCGCCGCAAGCAACCACGCGCTAAATCGATGGACTAAAAACCGTCGACCCCGAGACTAACCGAATTATTCTCGGTTCGATTTCTGTACAAAACGATATGACAGTATGACAGGCTGCTCGATAAATAAACAGGAAATACTCCTTTTTTCTGTAGATACATTATTATTATTTATTATTGGAATAAATGTCAAAATTTGGAGCACATTTAAAGAAAAAAATATATGCAGTATGTGTTAATATTTTAGGGTACATTATTACAATTAAAAAGCCAAAAAAAGGTTTCGACATATCAAAAACTACTATTTCAACAAAGGAGGAATATTTATGTTAGCAGTTCTTATAAATAAGATGAAAGCCAACGTATTTTTCAATTTTGTTTTAACTTAACTAAAATATACTTATATTTATGTATGTTTGTATGTATGTACATTATACGAATTCAAACTTGCACATTGACGTCATAACATTAATTTAAAAAATAAACTTAATTTAAAAAAACACTAGCAATTAATAAAAAATAAAATAAAAATTAACATTGTTGCATAATAAAATTAATTGCAAAAATGTAACACTGCGCTCGTATCTCAAAGAACACAACGTGACAAATATATCGAGTTCAAGCGCCACACCTCTGTCCGTTACTTTAAACTGTTTTATATATATTTTCTTACATATATTTAATTAAATACATTTATTATAACAAAACGTGCTCTCTTTTTGTATGCCGATGCTTGGTACAATTTTAAGAAAAATACGAATATTTTAAGGTACCAGCTCTATGTAAGGGGTTTTAAAAACACTAAACTAATATAAAACTATGACAGTAATAATTTTATTGTCGGTCTATTTGTACACATATCTTCGGATCTACAGAACGGATTTGAATGATTTTTTTGTGGTACCACTATTAATTTTGAATATGATCTAGGCTATAATTCACCTTTAAGACCAGCACACCTGATGTACAATTACAGTAGTCCAACTATACTTGAAGAAATTAGTAACAGCGACCTTATGCAATGTTGCTTAGCATGATAGACATTAATTCTAATTAATATATAAAGAATTAAAATATTCATACAAAAATTGACAAAGACCAGACCAGACCACACCAACTAAAATTCAAGAACAATCATGCAGTCATTCATCAAAGTCAATATTAGGATTTAAAAATATATCATTAAAATAAAATGATTAGGATTACGAAATATGCCTTAAATTAAGAGCCAAATTTGCTTAAAATTGTCCTAAATACCTACCTTACGACATAAATAATTAAGCATCAATTAACTTCCTCTTTTTAAGTACCCGAACACGAGTTTTGGTAGTCCACCTATATTTCATTCAACAGTCCTCACGCACTTTGCGTACTCGTATGTGGCTTGTAGAGCTGTAAACACAACTTTCACTGTTGATTAGCCGGTCGGGTATCGTGCGGTTATCTATCGGCTTAAATGTTTCAGATAACAAGCTTTTTTAATTAAATTTATTTTTCTCAACACGCAAAAATAGCAATTAAGGGCTTTAAATAAAAATCTTATACGACACGATCGAACGAGTTTCGAATAAATTCCACTTACATATGTATTTTTTTCAGTTTAACGTTAACACAGAGCAGGCAACAGCACAAACCTCCGTTCTCCACTTTCCGCCTAATTTTCGATATCTCGCATATTCAGTGGCAGAGTTCAACGCCGCGTTCCGGTATTTTAGTAGGTCGAGGAAATGAAAGTAATTCATACCCTCACGTCGAACAATGTACCACTGTGCCATGACTGACATTAACTTAATACCCTAAAAATTACATAAAAACTATCCAACTAATAATTTTTAAAAAGGGTAAGCAAACTAAATACACGCTCACGACAGTATCGATGTAAAGTTAAACTTATAATTATAATTAAATTACTTTAATAAAGTACTCGCCTCGAGCAACGACAGACGGCCAACGTAAATATATACCAATTAATATGTAGGGGCAGAAAAATATGATCTGCATTTGGATTTGCATAATAAAATTATAGCATACGTTATAAAGTAAATAAATAGCTTATAGCAGGGTAAGCGGAAGAAACCTAGTGTTGAGACACTATATTACACATTATGTGTTGAATGGCGGGAGTCAACGTCACGCTATGTTGTTACCAGAGCAGGGAAATTAATAGTTCATTTTTTCGAGTAAGAATCGAACTCACAATTTTCGTGTTTAAGTTAGCACAATGCTAACATTAATGAGACGCTCTACCACTGCGCCAAGATAACTACAATAGGCAGAATATGTAAAAGCAAGAAAGTGTAATTAGTATCAATTATAATGTCTTGAAAAGACAATCAGTCTACCGTCACTCAAGCCAACCAGACACGGTGGCGTTGAACACCGTACCGTTAAGGGGAATGCTACACGCTCTATCAGGCGGAACGAATGATCGAAAAAAATATGTTTTCCAATCATTTGTAATAGTGAGAAAAACATGTTAGTTAATACTGAACGAAGGTATGATAATTGATTTTATTATGCTGAGGGTATCTCATAATTTTTAATTTATGGCGTAATAATTAATATTCATATTGGAACGTCGTTCGTATGATTATGTACTTGTTATATTGTACTTATATAATTATGTAAAACAAATCGCATGGCTTGATAGACAGAAGAGGAAGATTCCAAACCTTAAGATTCAACACCTAATGCGAAATATTTCAAGACAGACTGACTTAAAAATAAGAAATATGTATAAATTTTTTTACCATTCTGTCATACAAATATTTTGATTGACCGAACCATATTTGTAGGTACAAATACTTAAAATGGTAAATGAAAATATTTTAACTAAAAATTCGTTTACATGAGTTTTGAACCTACGACCCCTGTCCCATTGGGGAAATACCCGCCGGTGAAATTCTAAAATGTCAGTACATGCCTATTTTTCCACACTTAAAAAACTAACAATATAAGTTACTTGTTTTTTATACCTTTTGTTTAAAAAGAGATTTTCTAACAATTTCAAATGATTTAAGTTTAATAAAAAAAAACAGCCTCTCAAGCCACAACAGATATTCTGAGCATCTCGATCGTGATCTTATATAGTTATAATCTAGATTTTAACTGTACATTACATTTGCATATCCATGCACCGTACATAATCAGTGCGGGAGTGCATCGAGATAACGAAAAAAATAGAGAAAAAAATCGATTTTGCATAAAAAACTCGAGCCGAAAGGATGCACGACTGCAAACTGATTATTTTATTGTTAACCATTGTCCTTTATTGCTTATAACCGTGTTATGAAAATGTTATGGCCTTTTGATACGCCGCTTAGAGGATATTAAATAAAGCTAAAAAAATCTATGTATTAGCAAAGCGCGGCTTGAGTGAGAGAGTTCCGCCACTCAACACGCAATGTCTCGAAAATTTGGCGCAAATGCAAAGTGAGGCACGGAAGTGTCTTAATGGGAACGGAGAGTCTTAACACTAGGTTCCCAGATTTCTTATGCGTACCCTTTCTTTTGTAAAAAAAAAATATTTTAATTAACTTACGCCATCCAGGCGCAATTACTCAACCTCTGACTATGACCGCGATGGTTCTGGGTTCAATTCTCGATCAAGCAAATGTATTTAATTGATTAAGAGTAAAATATGAAAATTTAACAACCGCCATTCTTGTCACGAAATGGCGTAAAGATACCTACCTATACCTACATAACCAATATTCAACACAATTCATATAAAATATTATATATTTAAAAGTAATTTAAAGTAATTTAAAAGAAGTAGGTACATAAACGTTAATTTTATAAATACAGCTAGTTAAAAGTAATTTTCTGTTAACCAATAAAATGGAAGGCAATGTCGTAACTGAACCAAAACAGCCGTTTTAAGACATAATAAATAATCGTAAATTTTTGAGCCGTCGTCGTTGCCGATCGCAAAAACGTGCACGCGCGAGAATGCTTAAGATGCAACTCGGTGAGTGGACACAGATTATTAAAAAAGACACTCTAGTCGATTTAAGAGGATATTTAGAAATATTCTTTTCAGTAGACGAAACGCAACGTGAAGTTAGGCCACTGAACATGCAATGTCTTAAAAATTTGCCGCAGAGAGGGTTTCAATTCGAACTAGTATTTGAGATTAACCAAACAAATTCTTCGGCTTTATAAGTATAGAAGTGCGTTTACGTTTAAAGATATTTTCATATAGGGAATAAGAAGGATTAAGGTGGAGAACCTTCTTGTTCCCAGTTTATATAGTACAGATATTTTTCGGTCTAGGTCTCACATTTCATCATCATCATCTGATGTGCGTGATCTCAGAAGATCAGGGTGTCCCCCCCCAGGGGAGATATAAATTCATCGTATTTACTAAAATACAAGACAACTTGGAATACCCGTCATCATTCTTATAATATTGTTTTATTTATTTCAGTTTGTTTAGGGGAGAGCGGGGCTAAAAGTTACCGAGGTATGTTGTTCCGATGGAAATAATTTCGCGGAGAAAAGTGATAGGAATATTTAGTAAACATATAGTGAAATGCAATGTGATAGCGCACCCATGGCCAGCATATTGAACAATCCAGTGGCACCCGAAACCAATGGAATAGCACACGGGTGTCGTTGGTGCACGATTGTAAATATTTTCGCATTTCATATTTTTGGTCTATCTCACAAATTTTAACGATTAGCCTCGAGTATGTTAGTGTTTTTTTTACATTATATTACCTACTATTTCGGAACACTATTTGTAAATTATTTATGTTTTCTATATCTTATTTACATTTAATTTTTTTTCAACACGTGTTTTTGGGCTAGATGTTCCCTTTTTTTGGGGCATGTTGTGACCTGTTGTTGTGACGAAAAACTATCGCCAATTCATTTGTACCAATAATGGAATGTAAATATTGTAAAATTTCATACTAAAAAATATTGTAATTTAGTAACATGCGGACTTATGCTCGGAAATCAACTCGAGGTTATGTGTCATATGAGTTCATGCACAAAGCAGCGGATGTAGTTTTCAAAGATTGCAAGAATGAGATAAAAACTGTTACCAAAGATTTACATATACATATTAAGTGCGAAAACCTAAAGGTATAAAGTTTTTGTTTATTATTTTGGTTTAACAAAATCAAAATAAGTTTTATTTTATGTAAAATTATCTTTTACTTTTTAGTTCCGTTGTTTTTCGGTTCGGTTTTTTTTGTTCAAAATAAATTCTTTTTACGATTTTAAGTAATAAGTAACCTTAAAAGGATACTTCTTAAACGAGTGTTGGTTGTGCTGGTAGTGGTTCTTAACGAGTGGCATCTATTGTGATATGTAAAACTTCACTCAATTAGGTATTATTTTTGTGGAAACTAACATTTTGGTATATTAATAAGAAAATACATCAAAAATATTCGGGCGAATTGGGAACCTCTCCCTTTTTTGAAGTCGGTTGAAAATGAAAACTTCTTTTTTGAGGTTGGTTGAAAAGAAATGCAACGATGGGGAATCTTACTTCTGACAATAATTTTAACAAAGTTTTCCCTTGTAACTATTCCAGTATAATTAATATTTACCAAAATAAAAACAAATATTCTCAATTTTGACCGGATTTTATAATCAGAACCTAACCAAACTTTCATCAAACTATCTTTGAAGTGTATCCTTTCAAATAAAAAAAGAATCATTAGAGTTGGTTGGCGTGATATTGAGTTATTCGTCATTTTGTCGCACATGTACCAATACAAATTTAATACTTATGTGATTTTCTCATAGATACCATTGTCAAAAATAGACCAAAAAAAAATGGTTCCCACATGGGAAGCACTACCTTTCAAATAAAAAAAAATCATCAAAATCGGTTCACCTAATCAAAAGTTATGAAGTAACATACATAAAAAAAAGAAACAGTCGAATTGATAATCTCCTTTTCTTACAGAAGTCGGTTAAAAAAGATTTGCTTTTGCGCCTGGTAATTATTATGATACTGTTGATTATTCCTTAAATAGACAGGCTTTGTTCGATTATTTATTGTTTTTTATTTTGGAAATAATAGCTTTAAAAATATGGTAACAAAATACCCCGGTCTATTAACAACTTGCCCCAAGTCGGGGTAAGTTGTTACTTTCCGACTTCAGTCATAAAAAAAATCATAATAAAAAAGTCTTACAAAGAATACCTCAAATTACTGTTTTAATTGCAAGTCTAGATATGTAAGTTGAATTTGATTATATTGTATAAATACTAAAATCAAGTATTCGTAGCAATATTTGAGGTTAAAAAAAAATCGGAACTTTTGGCCCCGCTCTCCCCTACTTTGTTAAATATAACCTCTACAATTACTTACTCTATGGCTATACGTGGAAATGCAGTCTGTAGTTTTCTCACATTAAAGTGGTCATCTCAGATTATTGGTGTTCAATTTTCCTAATTAAAATCCTTCTATCGAGTAGAATGTACGTGACAGCTTCCTAAAAAGCTGCAGGAGGAGAGGAATTCATAGAGTAACTAAATTGTAAATAATTTATATGTGATCGTTTTTGGATATATAAATTAAATTCCATTGATATTATTTAAAATAAGTTATTTATAATAAGTAAACATTAAATAAAAAAACAGCTTCACGCTGTATCCCGCACACTGCAGCGTAAGTAGAGGGAACCTAGTGTTGAGACATTTCGTTTCCCACTTTCCGCCGAATTCTGGAGGCATTGCGTTATGCGTCGATGCCAGAGCGAAGAAAAGAAAATATACATTTAAATAAATACTTCATCTTCTCGAGTGGGGATCGAACCCACAACCGTCGCGTTACAGTCACACCCTTGTGCCCTTGCGCCGCTACTGTTCTATAATAAGTAAACATAATTAGTAAATATTGTGTCTATAAATTAGTTTTTGTTTCCTTGATTTTAGTTTAACGGTATTTCCCGCATTTACCAGGATTGGCGGAAGAAATCTAGTGTACCCACACTCCGTTCCCAACCTTCCGCCTAATTTTCGAACAAAGAAAAAGAAAAAAAAACGTACGAGTGAGTGAGTTCAAAGTTTTAACTATTAAATGCAAAAAAAACGACCGTGTGAATCAAGAATTGTAACAATTGATTGATTCCACACATAATATGATATTAATAAAACAAAACATTAGTTCCTAGAACTGCGACGCCCTTTCGTCTGCCTTCGCCGGATGTATAACTTATTTATGTTTCTCATGTATCTTCTAACTATTGTATTCTTAATACATACTTATATTAATCATAAAAATATGTTAATTATCCATCGAACTTTAACTAAGAGACCTTTTACATTTAGCTTCTCTTACAAATAAGCTTAATTTGAACGATTTTGGTATTATTTTATTGTAATGTGAAGACTGGTTACATTCTCTGTCTTACCTAAAAATAAAATAACCATGTTCAAAAAAATCTACATATAATATATTTTTCTTTTTTTTTCAACGTTCAATCCCGCTTATAGAACGGTCAGCAACGATATACTAGTCTAAAGACACTCCGTTCTCCGCTTTCCGTCGGAAAGGAAGGAAGCTACCAATATTAATAAATCATTTCTCTGAGACTGGATCGAATCCACAATCATCGCGTTAGACCGTTAGACAGTTAGACCCAATCCTACTGAGTCACTATGGCGTCGATATTACAGAAAATTTTAAAAATCTAGGGAAGATTGGCGATATACCATCTTCGACCTGCCGGATGCTTGCCCTAGATCACTTTATTGCGACTTTTCCCACACACGCCTAGTACTAATGAATATTTAACACTACTTTTGTATATATGCTAACAACTAGTATTTACTTGCATCTATTACATATATTGGAAATCCCATAAAAATAATTTTGTGGCATTCCTCAATAAAGAGTAATTTATTTCAAAACTAATAGATTCACTAAACACCCTAAGTCACCAAAATTGACCTTAAAATGTATAAATTTATATTTTCATTTCATCGCTCTGGTATCGAGGCAAAGCGGAGCGTTGAGTTCCGCCACTCAACATGCAATGCCTCTAGTATTCGGCGAAAAGTGGGGGACGCAGAGTCTTAACATCACTAGGTTCCCTCTGCTTATCCTGGATGTGCGCGGAATAAGCAGAGGGAATCTGATTTATTTTAATTTGTTTTATGTATAAAAAGGCAATCTAAATACCTAGACTCTGTTAAGAATTAAATACCTAAGCAACAGCCCAATAAATCTAGTACAAATAACAGATGAACACAACACAAAACTAAAAGTGATAATTTTGAAAAAGTTGAAAAAAGGTACAGATCACATGTGTGTAGTGCTTAGTTAAAATATACAAAAAGAACACTAAAGGAACCTAGTGAACCTAATCTAAGCCCTACGCGATAACGATAAATAAGTGATATTTAAAATCGAAGAAAACTTCTAAGCTCGAGGAATGTGGGCGCCCCCCAGTCTACGCTCTGCCGGATGCACACTCCACTGAACACTATACAGCGAATAAATAATTAATATAGAAGAAATAGTTTTTTCCTATCGATAACCTACTTCTAGGAACTTGTCGTTTACGCACGAATATGTACTGATGGTGGTGCAAATTCTTAACATGGCTGAGAAATTACCATTTCTTTATGTTAATTAAAATACTTGGTTTTTTTGTTTTCTTGAATTTTTAATTTAAAGGAATACCTTTTTTACCTTTTCAGATTAAATTACAATAATTAGTTTTAAGTTTGTTCAGATATAAATTTTAAGGAATAATGCAGGATAACCTGTCAATAGTTAAAAATATTGTATTGAATTACTAGGTCTTTTGCTTTCTCTGCTAAATCAAAACTCAATTTTCTTAAATTTTAAGTTTAAATTTTGCCGTCTCGATGAGTTTGTGTTTTTTAGAATAAATTCAGAGACTGGAGTTACTAAAGCTTCGCAAACGTGGGCTTTGGAAATAACTGAAAGTTGTATAATTATGACACCTGACACGTTATAAGTGCCTAAGGTAACTCCTCTAAGTTAATCATGTCTATAGAATTCTTCAATAAATGGACCATCAAATATAAAAATAACTTTTTAATTCAAACCAGTAGTTGCTGAGAGTAGCGCGTTCAGCCAAACAAACTCGTCAGCTTTATAATATTAAAGTATACTCGTAGATAGATTAATTTAGCAGTAGATATATTATGACTCAAATACTTCATATTTCAAAGGCACCGACTATATTTTCTAATAGCTAACACAAAATAAATCTACCCTCACAAATAAATAACATGGAATAAACAAATAAATAATAATTTGCAAGTTGAAGGATCTCAAAATAAAAATACCTCGTACGGAGTCGCGCGTCGCATTGCAATGAGCCAGTTTTTGTACCACCACAGCGTGGGAGCTTATCGTTGTTTACTCTTTAACGGTTGTAGAGTTTCCCGGTACAACTCGGTCTAGTTTTTAAGCTTTTCTTAGCTTTACTATAATATACTATAGATATGAAGCGGGAATTTTAAATTGTTTATAATATACTTAATTATATTTATTTTACCGCTCTGGTAAATGAGTACCAAAACTCAACACGCAATGTTTGATAAATGGGTGGAAAGTGGGACAAGCTTTTCCAGCATAGAAATGTAGGCAAAGACAACCTAGTGTCCAAGCACTCTGTTCTTTACTTTTCACGCGAATCGAAGTGTGAGTCGCCTCAAAATACACTGCGCAAAATGCCCTTTATTTTAAAACATAATCAATAATTTTAACTACTGTAAAAATATAGTAATCTATGGGAAAACACTATAAGAGACATCACTATCTCTACGCGCCGTAGATGGCGGACGCTACTATGACGATGACAAATGCGGAAAGTTTATCGTTATAAGTCATATTGTTTATCTTTAAGTTATTTGTTTTATAGAAATTTGCATTTGTATTAACAACACATCTGTATTTATTCCAACAATATGAATATGTAATCTTCTTCAGGTAAGAAAAAGTGCTTCGTTACGATCCGTTATCAAAAACCTACCTAACATACTAGTTAATAAAATATTTTTTTTCTCACTGCATCCCGCACTTAAGACAACAGAGAGTTAAGACACTCCATTTCTCACATATCATCTAATTTTTGAGACGTTGCGTGTTAATTTAATTATTTTTTAAGTTAAGTTAATTTAATTCTTAGTTTAATTTTGATCTAATATAAATGTAATTTAAATCATATGTATAGAGATCCTGCAGTCAAACTTGCGAAGAGTTTTGCAGGACACAGCTTAAGTTTTTGTATTGTTAAATGGTAGTAATAAAAATAATAAATAAATAAATAAATAAAATAATTGAAAACTGCGCTTTGTCTTGGTAAGTCTGGTAGAGTGAGGAAATATAAATAATTCCTTCGAAAATCGAACCCAGAACCGTCACGTTTACAATCAGATGCACAATTCAATTAAGCATACGGCCACGTTAATAAAAAAAAGAAATCATTCCCCCAAACGGAGATCAAACCCACTACTCATTCCCAAGCAGTTATTTCTTGAAAGTGGGGAATAAATATCGAATACAGCAGCAAAACAATAAAGCTCAAAAAGCTTACAATCAATTTTCGATCACATTTTTTTTACATTCGAGGTATTTTTCCCGTTTTCCCTTCATTTTGGTTCCGAGCGTCAGCTTTTTATTTGTCAAATAACACGTGCCGCGTCGAAACTCGTATCGTATGTTTTTTGCGGAATTGTTAGTTTTGAATTGAAGATTAGGTGGTTTTCACATTTATGTAAAGTATGAAAACCACCACCACCGACAGATATTTTTAATAACTGGGATAGATAAAAATTATATTCGTTTTTTTTAGGGTTCTGTGACTAAAAAAAACGAAACCCTTTAGGACAAGTTTGTTATCCGTCTGTCTGTCAAGCTGAAGTAACAAGCTGAAATAAATATCAATATCTACATGTATAGTCTTTGGATCACAGAAAAAAAAAACTTCCAAGTCAACGCAATTAAAAGATACGAGCGTTTATACATCGGTATTGCATTTAGTATTGATGACCTAAAAGAACCATTACAGTTTTATATTCGTAATTAATTTCATATAAAATTAGTGCATACTCCAGCAAACCCTAATTTTGTCGATTCTTACAAGTTGTATTTCTCTTTGACCTACAAACGAGAAATTGGAACGAACCCTCAACTTGCGAGGTTCATTCTTATTTCACAGTTTATTTAGATTTACCTAATCGCCACGGACTGGTGATCCCTACGTTTGTCTAATCTATTTCTTATTACCTGTAAGTGCACGATGTATATTTAATTATTTTCTTTAACCTTCTACGAAATAATAACTATTTTTAACTTAAATATTTGTGTTTTTCTTCATTTATATAAAAAAAAACTCCCCATAAATACCATTCTGCATTAACCTTTACCGCGCCATTGTTATCGCAAAGTGGGAATGAAAGCTTCTGAATTTTTTCAACAACATCTTTATCTGTCTCAATAGGTCGTAACGTTCGCTGGACGTGAGGTGTGAATTTTATTGCTTTTTAGCACTAAGAAAATTACAGTCCAAAATCGATCAATATTTTAATTGCGTAAAAAATATGGAATATCTTTCATTTTAAGGTTAAGATTTAATGTAGTAATAAAAATATAAAGGGCTATAAGTGAGTTTGATGATAGAAAATTATAGAGAGGCATTTGAATATGCGCTTGAGAGACTTTTGTCGTTCTTGAGATGGTGCTTGCTTTGTTGAGCTTTGTGAATTCGATTGTAAGAACAGGTAAAGGATAAGGTTAAAGAAATAAATGAACATATTTGATTTGTAGACGCTATAGATTTAAATCTAATATAAAATAGTATGGAAGGAGAAGCGATGTCAAAATATGAAGCATTTAAATATTATATGATACTCGTATTTCTTTTGATTTCTTCATTTGGTCACAATATTTCTTAATTTACGAAGAACTTAACTCTATAAACTAATTTGGATCCATATGAGATCCTCTTAAGCTGTTACTTAGGTCCCAGACACCGCTGCTAGCTCCACTTCTTAAAACGTGAACGGCACGGTGGATCCATGGAATGTTTGTTTTACGTACCAAATGCTAGATCATACTACTAACATGTATTAAAAAATGTAAGTAGGTATTAGATGAATTTTAAGTAAAATTTTATGTCAAACGGAAGCAGGGTTAATAAGATGGCGGCTGGGTCACATAAAAATACATTCGATACTTTCAATGTAATGGGAATGCTATAAAGCTTTATAGAGTCGTATCTAAGGTGTACGATGAGCTTTGTTTGAAATTGGTTTTCTAAATTGTAAGATGATTTGGAATTCTTGACATATATGTCTAAAAAATCTGTTTCTTGCTGATAAAAAAATATTTTCTTCGCAAGTTAATAGGTGACTGTATTAACCAATATATTTTATAAAATTTAATTGAATATATGAATATATTTTATAAAGATTAATACACGGAGGCCTCAAATAATACAATGTAATATTTGAGGCCACCATGGCGCAGTTAGACAGCCGCTGATTGTTAACGTGACGGTTGTGGGTTCGATTCACACTCATGGGAATATTTACATTTAATTTATTTTTATTCCCCCACTCTAATAGACGAAGCGCATCGCGGCGTTAAGTTTTGCCCCTCAATATACAATGTCTGAAAAAACGGCGAGACAAAAATTAAGACATGGTCCCTTCTATCTACCGTTCTATGCATAAAAAACCCTGAAGCAGCTCCTTTTCTTCAATTCAAAATACTTATAACAATTTATTAACAAAAATTCTATTGAAATAAAAATTCCATCTAATACAATACCAGCATATACATTATTACCCTATAAAACAGTTTGTGCTTACCATTTAACCCCATATAAAACGTGGGGTCAGCGGCTTTCCTATAAGGCTTTTGCGGGATCGTTTATAATTATTCAAAAACCTCCGTCCGATTGTTAGAGGCGAATATATCTGAGCGTTAATAGCGAGACAAGGCGCACAGTGCCACCGCGTGCGAGTAATATGGTTGGTATCGCGTGTTATACGATTCAGGATTTCAACAGGAAATTCGAATATTTCTTCGTAATTTTTTTTCTGGCTACACACTATATTGGGTGGTCTACAGTACGGTCAGCAGAGGGAACCTGGGAACATAGTGTAAAGCCACTCCGTTTCCATTGATACATTTCTGTTCTCCATTCTCAGCCGAATTCTGGAAGCATTCCATGTTGAGGGACGGAACTCAGCTCTCTTCCTACCATATGCGAAGTACTGCATAAAGTTACCAAAAACGTTTAATTTAAGATTGTATTATAAAAAGTACCATAAATTAAATGTATTCGAGCAACAATCTTTGTACCGTGTAGTTCGTTTTTAGATCCAGAAACCGACTGGCTTTATCGTAAATAGAGCAGTGTCACGCGCTAACATCGTACAAGCCACCCCGGGAGTCGCTGGTAGCTGCTTAAAACATGCCCTTAAAAGATATTGACAAGTAAATACAAAAATCAACTCTACCCCTCACAAGATAAAACTTAAAATAACTTAAAATATAAGCGTCTCTAGGTAGAGCCGAATACAACTTCTGCTAACAAAATGAAATTATTGTGTTTTATTACAATGACTTAAGCTTGATTTTTGTCTATTAACTATTTTGATATAAAGCAATTTAATTGGCATAATGGATGCACTCCGTTCAGATGAGTCATATTATCTAAGATATATGTATGGACTCTATCTTTTATTTCAGTTAGAGATTTTTGAAAATGAGAATGAAATTATTCCCCACACTCCGCCCAATTATTGAGACATTACGTGAGTGCCTAATATCAAAGCCGCCCTATGTCATTACTAGAGCAAGGAAATTAACTCTTACCAATTAACAAAAGTAGAGAATTAAGGGATTAAGGTATACATTATCTCCACCTATCAATTTTCAAAATGTAGAAAACCAAAACAAACCAACACGACAAAAACAAAATAGTTAAGCAGAGTGAAACTAAGTATAAAGCCGAAAAATATGATAATAACAATTTATCTTTCAATTGTCTAAAGAGACCTTACAGGTAATATATAAATAACTAAATATTAATATTGGTATTATAACAGATACATTGTAAAGTACAGATTGGTTTGGCACTATAAACTCATGTCGACGTCCAGCGTCGTGAGCCATAGGACCATGAAATATTTAATGACCTGCGGTGCACTTTGTATTGTAGACGAGAGTATTTTGAAAATACTATGGCGTATATTTTTAGGGTTCCGTACCTGAAAACAAAAAGACAGAATCCTTATAGGATCACTTTGTTTACCTGTCTATCCGTCTGTTAAGACTATTTTTATCAAGAATGCTTGGAAATATTAGGATGATGTTGATGAGATTTATATTTTCGGTTTACTTTTTTTTTCAGCTTAACTCTGTATCCCGTATATACCAAGATAAGTAAACGGAACCTAGTGTTACATTTTGTACGAAACGAAAATATTAAATATTTCGTTTCCCCCCAATGGGAATCAAACTCTCAACCGTCGCGTTTTACAGTCACTCACGACGGCCTCTGAACAACATAAATATATTAAAAAATTAATATACGTTTATCAAATCCAATCTATTCAAATTTATACCACTTCTAAAATACTTGTTCTGAGATTTCAAATTAAATTCATGATTTAGATGCAGTAGACAGGCAATATATACATTACGTTATACATAAAGTTTATTGCTGGCTGCTGACCAAGAATGATAGTGATTACAGTACATTATTCGCAATGTATAATGAAGTTTGCCAAATTAATAAGAGGTGATTAGCGTTATATTAATGTTAGGTAAAGTACAAACTAATTTTGCTTTGTTGTAGCAAAGCTAGGACTCGACTTTCATATAAATATTTTATACTTAATTTAAATTTAATCAAGAAAAATACTTTACAATATGGTGAGTTACTTTTTTGGGAATTCCATCTTATACGCAATGATCTTCCACCAGAATACGAGACATTTCTTTGCTGAGTTGCAGAACCTAAAGGGAGAAGTGAAATGATAATTATTAATTCCCCCGAATAAGAATCGAATCTACAACTATCACGTTTTAATCCTTTCACACTTAACGATGTAATCGGGTTAATGGGTCATTAAATATAATTATAATATAATTTTCCTACTTTAAAGCGTTTTATTTAAATAAATTGATAAATTACATATAATTTACGTCAATGTTGCCGCAATTTTGAAAGTTTTCCTTTACACAAATAAATTTATTTCCCTATATGCAGATAAACTAATTGCAATTAAATATCCTACGTATTTTGCATATGCTACTTGCCTTATGCTTATGCTCCTATGGTAGAGTAATTGAGCAGAGACTGTAATCGCTGGGTATAAGAACAATTCTAGATTCAATGAAACTTCATCTTACGGTTTCCTTTGTCAAGTAGTAAATTGTGGAGTTCATTTAGTACGACACACTATCTCTATAGTGAAAAAGCACGGCGTTGAGTAACGTTACATAACATTGAATGTTTCGAATATGGGCGGAATGCGGATTATCTTGACACTGGGTTTTTTATAATGAAGAATATGTGAATGATGCATTCAAATTTTTTCTAGATCCTTTATACCAACGCTGCTTAGTATGAAAGATAAAGATCAATTTCTTTAAAATCAAAAACTAAAATATTCCTTTCCAAATTAGGCTATTACAAGCACTTTTGAAACGTCAAGTGACATAAAAATTTCAGTAGTTCTAGTCTTACAAACTGCTCGGAAGGCAGATCTTTTATTAACATTTAGTACGGAGAAAATAAAAAGAAAAAATACAATAAAACGTTAATTCAATTTAATAAGAATTTAAGAAAAAAAGTTATAAGCATTAGTGGCAAGTCGTAAAACAGTGCGCGAGGTGTGGTCTAACCGTTCTAAGTGTACCACCCAGTAACCGACGATTTATATTTGAACTCCCGCCCGCTTAAATAGAGTTCATGTTGTGAATATAATTGTTTAGAGATTTATTGTATTATATATATAATTATGATATCTAAGGAAATGGGATTACTATTTTATTTGTTTTTAATTAAGTCTATATTTAAAAAGAGGAAAATTAAGACTTATCTAGAATACCCTCTGAAAAAGGATAATACTTGGAAAAATCTTAACATTTTAACTATAATCATTCCGTGACGATTACTTCCACAATCATCACGATTACCTACTTGCTTTCGGAAATACAAACATCAAGAGCAACGCTTATATCCAATACAAAAAGTCCACAGCCCAGAACTGAACCCCTAACCTCTGCCCCAAAAACCGCATACAAAACACAAGCTAATCTCAAAATGAAGCCGGACATAAACGAGTAACGATAACATATTTACGTAAGGACAGCGCGGCGAGAACAAACTGTCGGCATCTTTACAAACTATCGCACGATCGCACGAGTCCGGGGATAAGATAGTATCGCTTTCTCTTGCTTGGTGAACGGGTGCCCTTATCTTGGATGTGCTTTGCATTGTTTAATGCTTGGTAAGTAAAGTTATTAAATTAGATTTTTTTGTGTGTTTTTGGTAAACGCGGTGTTGAGTTCCGCCATTCTAGATTCAATGTCTCATATTTTACGGGATCTACAAGCGGGAACCGCCCGAAAATAAGATATATAGTTAAACAAAAAAGAAAAACTAAAGGCCACGAAAATGAATATTTCGTTTTATCGGAATATGCTCGGAGCCTTATCTCAAGTGGTTTACTAATTACCTCTGAAAAATCTGAGGAGTGTGCCGGTCCTGGCTCCATCAGCAGACCAGCTCAATGATAAAAAATTATTACATTATCCATAGAATAATAATTAATGTTTGTCTTAGATTTTAATTTAGAAAAACGAGCGGGGTTAAATTACACCCAACACGTAATATCTCGAAGGCAGCGGAAAGCGAAAAATAGCTAAAACTTTAGAAAAAAACAAAGGAAATAGTAATTAAAAAATAATTCAAAATGTACCTAGTCATTACAACAGCGTGGCTGCGCCCGCGACGCAAATATTTGACATCCGCCGAGTTTCCCAGCACACATCCTCTCGTATGTTTTAACACTAATATGACGCATTGCACTCGTATAGCCTTTTGTTATACTAAAGAATGAAGTTAATCCTTTTTTAATATTTTTGAGGGAGCTGTGGAACATCGTCTGAGTATACAGGATGGAAGAGGCAGCGCTTCTTTAACTGAAACTGCATATAGGGTAAAATATTTCAAACCCAGAATTAAAAAAAATAATCAAGGCACCTCAACGGTTTGGACGTAGGATTTTTTTTTCATTTCGCGATTTTTATCCATACCTGTATTTCGTGTCACGCACACATACGTATGCGACGTTGCCGCTTTGACAGGTAAGTGTGTGCGTGCCTATGTTATACTTTACAAATGGCGTTTTATTTTAAAACGATAATTTTATTATTTATTTTGTTTGAAAAAAAAACTTTTTCATTTTTCAGAATTATTTTTTTTCCGAATTATTTTAGGCTTTTATAGAGTAGTTAAAACTGTGGTTTCATTTAAAGTGGCGCTGACAATTCCACCCTGTATACATGCTAGTAGTGGGTTCATTTCCTCGCGGTAGAAGACGCGGTATTGAATGCAGCCTTTCGTCATGTCTCGAAATTTGAGAGGAATATAGAGGAACGGAGTGTTTTGAGGGGGAAACATTAAAATATTTAATGGTTTTAAATGTTTTCATATATATTAAACAAGCTATACCGACCAAGGTTAAGTGAACAATACTTTTTATATGCTGTAACAAATATAATAGCTGGAAATGTACCACAAGGTAAAATTAAAATATTTTACTTAATGTAAAGCCGTCGTAGTGCCAGCTACAGCCACAGCGTCTGTTTTTGTATGGGTTCGATTACCATTCGGGGGAATGATAAATCTCCATTTCCTTGTTCTGGGAAGAACGCAACGCGGGGTGTTGAGCACCACCACATAACACGGGATGTCACAAAAATTGAGCGAAATGTGGAAAACAGTGTTTCAGCACTAGGATCTACTACATATCCTGCTATATGCGGAATACAGCGTGAATGAATATACCTAAAAATACCTACAATAACTTTAAAAGAACAAACAAAACTCAGTCATAACTCTATTCGCTTACACCCACGTTACGTCTAATACGACATTATTTATGGACTCGGTGTGCGGCAAGCCTTATCTTTTGTTGTCACTTCTATTAAATATGTCACCTGAATTAATTAACATGAAGATGGATTTGTATTTAATTGAATAGAAATTATACAATGGCAGGGACGGAAATAAAATTTGAATCTATTTAGTATTTCACATAATAAGAGAGCGTTAGGGCGCAATGTCATATACTCGTATAACTATAATTATTGATCATTGATCCCTAAGTGGGATCCGAACCTACGACCATCGTGTCTACTTAGATGTCGTAATTAACATTTATTAACTATCAACTATAATTTTTATTAATTAGACTGTATATCGCATAGATCAAAACAGGCAGAGGCAACCTAGTTAAGACACTCTATTCCCCACTTTCCCCTAAATTTTCAAGAAATGAAAAAAATATTCCCCCAAATGGTAATCGAATCCACTTTCATAGCGTTTACAGTCATACGTTATGCCGCTACGCCACGACGGTCTCAACAAAGATTGAAATGTCAATACTTTTTTTAGTCAACCGCCCAATAAGGATAGATTAAAGTTCATTACAAACGTACATATGTTTTATATTATTACAGGTATAAGAAGCATTAGTCACAAAGCCCCCAATTAAGTTATTTTTACCATTACCATATAAGTATAGTTGTATAATGAAGTATACTAATCAATAATTTTGTGGACACGTGACTCAATGAGCTGAACTAGTTAACGCACGCTACTTCATTTGCTTCTAAAATATACACGAAAAATATTGTTAATGCTATATTAGTTATAAAGGTTCCTTCTGCCTACCCTGACATGAACATCCAGGAAACACCGAAAAGACTTCCAAAAAAAAAAGAAAAAATATATAAGTTAATATTTTTTCGTTTCCATTTCAGTTACCAGAATTAGGGCAGATTTAATGTAACTCCACCTTACCTAATTAGTATGGTACCAACTTTTGAACAATTAAATCGCTGAATCGATGTTTATGTAATTTTGAACGATTTTCCGTAATTTTATTGGATGTTATTCTGTAATTTATTTATAGCTAAGTAAGAAGACAAAGTTCAGCGTTGAGTTCCGCCTCTCAAAACGCAATGTCTCAATAATTAGACAGTGTGGAACGGAGTCTCTTTAGTTCTCTCTACCTACGTCTTCTTGTGTAATAACCAATAACAAACGTTAAAACTAAAATCGAACCTATAACCTCTTCCACATTGCATACAACATTTTCTCCTAAAAATCAAAATACTGATAACATTAAACATATTACCAACACAATAACAAGGGTACAGAAGTATTTATTTGATTTATAAAAAAGAGTAATTTAAACGTGTGCCTTTTCGCGTGACACGCCCACGCCGCCTACACACGGCCTAACAATGTCCAAAAAAATCAGTCAAGTACGAGTTGGAACCGCGCACCGAGGGTTCTGTTACAATTTCTTGATTGTAGGTTAACTTGAAGGATAATTTAATAAAGTTAATAAAAAAGAGAAAAAACTTAAATTGTATGAACTCATTTTGTATGAAATAAACTACAAATATAAGTTACCATTCTTTTCTGTAATTTGTTTATAGATTTCCAAATTTTATAATTCCACATTAACAGCCAACCTCCTATAGGCTTTGATTACGCTACGAAGTTCATACTATGTAGGACATGAACGGCCGAATGTTTTAATGTGTTGACTTAAAAAAATGTTTTTTTTTCTGTAGATCTTAGTATTATAAAACACGTGACACCTCGTGTTTTTAAATTCTTAGTCTTTCCATATGAACAGGCAAACAGACAACAAAGTAATCCTATAAATATTCCGTTTTTTCTCTTGAACTACGGAACCCAAAAAAACTTGTTCTTAATACACGAACGTACGTACAGTTGCATTATTTAATTTGTGGGCAATGAATAAGGATATTTTTTATAACTTTCATATACAAGACAAGACAGAATAAAAAATTGTCCCAATGTTTACTTTTGAAATCAACTTTTACTTTGCTACGTTTCGTAATAATAAAATGTAGGTACAAAATGCATTATTCATGTGTATATTAAAATATTTTTAATAAGTTTTACAATATTTTAAGACATAATACTTAGGCTCTTTAGATTATGCATTACATGCATTAAGATTTCATAAAGAAAATACATGTATTTTATAATAATTCGATTAAATATACATCTTATCTTATCAATTTAACATTTTATATCAACTTTGGGTAATGTAACTTTATACAAATCTTCTTGCTCAATGAAAAAGCAGTAGAATGAAAAAAATGAATGAGAGAAAGAAACTAAATAGCATTACCATTCTACGTGTGGGCGCTCATCCTGACCCGTTGAAGGGTGAGGAGCTCAAAGCACTGTTTGGAATTTGTTTTATTAAAAAACACCATTATTAAATGAAAAGAAATACGCCCTAGAAATTAGCTGATCTTAGTTCTAGACAGACCCGTTTGACAAATATTTAAAATTGGAAATTATTTACTTTTTACGTAAAAAGTTCACAGAATTTTCGTATAAAAACTAATTTTGACATATCAATCGGTACAGTGTCTGATTGTAAACGTGACGATTGTGGGTTCAAATTCTTCTCAGGGAAATGAATGATTATTTTTTTCCTTTTAATAGTAAGGTACAGCGTGGCGTTAGGTTCCGCCACTCAACACGAAATGTCTCGAAAAAAAGAAGTGATAAAAGAAAAATCAGACTTGTTTTCCTTTCACGCATATTATTTTTACAATTTCCATATTAAACCTAATTTCGTAACACAAACAAACAAGACCTAGCAATATAGCGCTTGAACATTTAACGCGTGCACATAATTACGTGTATTATGACAGTACAATAAGCGACGACACGCCGACAGCTGTTCCTGCGTCGCGATAACATCGACCGCTGTAGCTTTATCTCATTGTACTCGTAGTGTAGCAGATACGAATCATTGGATAAATCATTTTAAACGTTCGAATACATACAAAATGTGTGTTTTTCTTTATGTAATTATAATATAAGGGCGGAGTAGGACAGCGTGGTTGTAAACACGATGGATGTGTCAAAGCATGGCGTTGAGTTTCGCCACTCAATACATAATGTATTGAATTTTAGTGAAAAGTAGAGAAAGGAATGTCTGGACACTCGCGTTAACTATGCTTTTATTAATAAGTGCCTGAAATAGATACTTTATTTAATCTAAGAAGTAGCCTAGGCATTAATAAAAGTTAGAACCTATGTAGTACCAAGCATAACTTGGTCTAGTAATAATAAAGACCTTTATTACCTAAAAAAAATACGTGGCAATATAAGTAATAAGCAATCGTATAAAATGCTTAATATATAATATCAGTATAATAAAAAGTAGATTTAAAATGCATTTTAACAAAAAAACCATCTCCCAAGTACCTATCGCCTTTGACCCAGAAGGGATGACATTTAATTTGCAGTACCGCTATAAATCATTTCGAGTCGTGATGATTCAGCGACCGGTCAAGGATAAACTCTACTTGAGAGCTGTGAGAATTTACACTGATTTTTATGTGGACTAGTCTCACTCTACTGACATAAAAAGGTATTTTTTTGTAATTTCACTCATTTTTAGTTGTAAATTGTCACTCTACCCAAATATATTTAATTTTATTCCACTCAACACGCAATAGCCCCATTCGGCATATAGTGCGGAACGGAGTGTTTTAACACTAACTAGGTTCCCTGTGCCTATCCTTCTGCGTGCGGGATACAGCGTAAAGCTGATTTGACTTTCACGCTGTAGCTAAGTAGTATGCAGGGTAGAAATCTAGAGCTAAAACACGTTGCTAGTGACTCATTCTCCGCCCAATTTTCTAGAATTGCGGACCACTATCACTACTGCGACACTACATGCTTAAGATATGAAGAGTATATAAATCGTATATCAATTTTTTTTAGAATATTTTTTTTTTCACTTAAAAAAATTACCTAAATCGAAATTACTTTAAAAAAGTTAATACAAAACGCATACCAATTTTTCCTAACCTACGAACATCGTTTCATTCTTTCCCACATATCAATGGTGTTAAATAATGAACAAATGTTAACTTGTTACATAGTTAAAGTTAAAAGTGCTAACTGCTTAAGACCGGCGCTAAATGATTGTATCACTAAAAATCCTTTGTAGGATATAAAACAATTACACCTCGTTCAAAAGTTTCGCTCAGTTAGGTTAAATTGGCTGGGAACCTTCGTTGCGGAGAAAGGTATATTTTTTAAAATATCGTTTTATTTTTCTCTTTTTTATTTCACACATTTTTTTACTTTAATGCAGTAGGTATATCTCATAACAGGGTCGGTAATTAACCTACTGTGAAGGTACTCCTTAATTCACTTCGGGCCTGGAACTCAACGTCGCGCGTTGCTGTAAATATATCTCAAATATTAATAATTATAATTATTATTAATAAATTAAAATGTATTTTAATAATCTCCACAGTGGGCATCGAACTCACTTGCCTTGAAATCAAATGATCAATCACTAAACATAGATAAGTACTACACGCACATTTAAACTTTAATTTTTTTTTGGCAAAAATTATTCTGACAATTTGATACATTGCATCTGATGTGACAACCATTTTTTATTATAAGCCGAGAGAATCTAGTGTCAGGACATTCCGTTCTCCATTTGGTACATTGAGTGACGTAACTCAATACTACAAAAATGTTTGCAATTTAAAGTCATTAGATAATCACCAAATATACAGTTTTTTTTATTATATTTTTTATCAAACACTGACGTAAGTGATAACAAATATTTTACACCGATTGGTGGCTTTACTAATTATTGTATGTACGCTTAGTGGGCGTGGCCTGGGAACTACACATGTATGTATTGGTAAATCATTTGTATGAGAATTTTGTTTGAAAAGCATTGTTGAAGGAATCCATTACCGCCTTAGGAGTCAAAAGGTGTCATTTTTAACAAACTATTAAATTTTTAGTAATTTTATTATTAGGAATAGAAAAAAAAATATTTTTAGAAAATGTATTAAAATTTTAACGTAACGGGACACCGTCTAAGACGTGCAGGTTTTAATAAATATTTTTCTTTCCTTAGTGTGAAAGAACACTTTAAAATATAAAAATATTGTTTTATAGTAAGTGCAAAATTCGAAATAAGTCAAGATTAGATAAGATTTACCTTTAAATTCGCAACTTTGCTACATCCTCTTCCATTATTTAAGTCGTTATGTCAATATTGACCACATGAGTGAAAACCGTTGACGCATGTGAAGTCATGTACAATTGTACAGGTCACCTAAATAGCTAATGTTTAAGTTTCACGTTTTTCCCCGCATATCAACGCCGACGGAGGAAACTAAATGAAAATACTTACAACAGCTACCTTTTTAACTTCACGCCGGAACCCGCACATAGCAGGGTAGACAAAGGGAATGTGGAAACCTAGTGTTATTATTGAGATACTTCTTTTTTTGTATTACTTATTATGTTACTTATTTTTTTTATATTAAACAGATAAAAAAATAGATTTTAACGAATTTATAAGAATTATAATGTAAAATATCCTCATCAAACCTGAACATATCAGCCACTAAAACTTATATTAAGATTCAATCAAAGCATTACGTGACACAAAAGTAAACAGAATGAGTCAATAAGATAAAATGCATCGTATTACAGCTTCCTAGTACTGTACAAGGTTCTAAGATTGCCTCAAAATATGGCAACTAAGTGCTATCAATTGTTCGCGTATAATAGCCAGCAATTTATTGTGCAAAGCCCGTTCTTTTGTCAATTATTCAATTATTGCGGTGTGCTTAAAGTGGTGGTCGTCGTGTCATAGTGGGGAAGCCTGATCGTAAATTCGATGGTTGTGGGTTCGATTGAAACTTGGAAATAAAATTATTATAATTTTGCTGCTCTGGCGGATTAAGGCACGGCATTGGGTTTTGGGTGAAGAGCTGAGAACTATCATTAGTAATTATTTATTTCAATGTAAAATAAATATAAAGTAGATATTATATTTAATTATGGATAATAAAATAGTAAATAGGAACTTTTCTTTGTTTTAAAGTAGTTTCAGCGCAAACGTAATCAAAGCGCAGCATTGAGTTACTATCTTTAACATGAACAGGGAGTCTATAAAAGAATGTCTAAAGATGAACTAATGGGGTCTGTATAAGTTTTTATCATCCTCAAAAAAAATGCGTAAGATACTTAAATTGGATAATCTTTTTTCCTGAAAACAATCAAGAAGAAAAGGGAGAAGGGAGCGCTAAATGTACAATCTCTGCATATCTCTCTTGAGTTGTCCATGGCCATCGACCTCCTCCAGGGTCCTTAAGCCTTATACGTGACTTCCTCCAATATCATTGATACTGTGTTCTCAAAAGTCCAGAGATCACCCCCTGTCTCTCTTACCAATGGTTCTTGCTTCATAAAACTTTTTTGTTATTCATTCATCACTCATTCTCCCAATGTGGCCAAACTACTTGAGCACGTTCTGCGACATTCTCACCGTAACGTCCTCGCTAGTAAGAAAAAATTAAAATATTTTTTCCTGAAACACGACTGCGATATGTGCTTCATTAAAATCGGTATAATCATGAAACTGCGGGGGTCCATCCGCTCAATCCGTGAAAAACTTCACACCACATGTTCGTTAATTATACCAATTGATTCAGTTGTATTTGGATATATTAACCTAACAGTTTTCTTTAGAATAGTTGTAAGTTCAAAAGCTGTTGTAACTCTCAGATGCTACTGTCATAACTGATACAGGACGGATACAATGTAGATTAATAATTTAAGAACTACATTTAATACTGACTGTTGAGTTTCGCCACTCAACACGTAAAATTAACATAATAGGGCAAGAAGAGAAGATAATCCGTTTTCTACTTTCTGCCCGAATTTTCGAAATTTTCAAAATTTACTTATTTACGTCACGTTTTATCTACCCGAATGAAAAATATACAATCGTAAAAAAGAAAAAAATATATAACAGCTAAATAAAAAACTAAGAACAGCTATCTTAACAATTAGTGTCACGAGTTTTTCAAGCCAATAATGCCAATATATAGAAAATTCAAAGGACGTTGTTTAACAAACACTTAACGACTTTGCGAGAAGCCTGATCTGATGGCTCTCCCGCTGGGTAGCGTCGTTTAGTACAAATTTTTAATTGGTAATTTTTATTTTTTGCCCTGAATGCCTACACTGAGTTATGTAAGCAGAACGTATTTAATATAATACTAGGAATATATCCTGCTTTCAAGGAATTTAAGCATTAACATTTGAGATAATTCTTAATTTACTTATGTTTGTTTTTCCCTTAAGGCTCTTCATGCATGTGAGGATCATTGAGTGAGGATCGAATCCACAACCATGGCGTTTATAGTATAGTAGGACGCCAGTCGATCTTTTCTACGGGGATGGGTGTGAAAATAAAAATTTATACATAAAAAACAGTCCATCCATCCATGTCCATCAACTTCTTGTATATAGAGACTAGCTGTGTACACAATCGACATTTTTACGAGTTGTTTTTCCCCCAGATATTTACAATGTTGACAGAATTAAAACTTGTTCTGTTCTTTTTGGTTTGTCTTCGAGCAGACAATTCATCACGTATGTATATTTTGGAGCATCAATTACAAGGGTACTTTGTTTCAAAGAGCTCTTGTGAAATGTCATTTTTTGTGTGATGTTTAATAATGTACAATTGTTAACTAAAATGGTTAAGTTTATTGGATTTTTTTAGCTTTTCTCAGTACCCATCATATAGCAGGGTATTATATAGGCAATCGGTGGAACCTAGCGTTCCACCGATCGCCCAATTTTAGTGACTTTGCGAGTTATGTGGCAGAACTCCACGCTGCGATTTATCTTGTTATAGAGCCTGAGAGATAAAAAATGATTCGTTGCACCCGAGTGGGAGTCAGAAGTAAGTACAGTAGTAAGTAAGTTAGTAGTACAGTCAAAAAAAATATTCTTAAGTAGGTCCACATTAAAAGTCATGGGAAACAAGCACTATAAAATAATAAAATCAGTAGCTAGGGGGGCGATCTGGAGAAAAATTTCAATAAGCCTTTTTATCAGTGACGAACAATGCATTGCGGAGGGCTAACGACGCAATTAAGTCTCGAACATTTTTGCCAACAAAAATGTATTGAACTTATGGCTTTTGCATATTTATATGCACGATTCCGTCCCAACTGGATAATAGCCTATTGAAGATAGAATATAAATATATTATTCTTCAGATACAGCATACATTGTCCATACAAAACCTAAAATTTAAATTTTATTTGAGCTTTCAAATAAATAAATACAGACATTATCGTTAACATTAGCAAGGAAATGATGGTTATATACATTTATAAATGTATAATTGACAATTTTACATTACGAATGTGTGTGCTTATATATTTTGACGTTTCTATAAAAAATCTTATGGTTGTGTCACATTTATAACTTCAATGTGACGCCACCCTCGGCTTGGTATTTCAAAGAAATTAATTGGAAATTTTAATAAGGATTTTGATTTAGCTTCATTTTAGGAAGTTTCAGGTAGCGTAGTGCTAAGACACTCCATTGTTAAAAGCTAAAGCTTGCTGGCCAAGAAGTAGTAATAATTGTAAGAATTAAAAAGCCATAGACCAAAAAGTAATTAGTAAACTATCCATTCCGTTAATTAATTATATCAATAATAGTATTTGTGTCCTATTTTATAAATTAAAAAGTAGGCTTATCAGTTCGTTGTAACGAGAGCTTTACGTAAACTATATAGAAACAACGACATTACCGTTTCAGACACAGTGTAATACTGAAACAGAACTTTTAAGATTAAAAATATGTTCCTATTTCCATATTGTGATTTATATTAGATTTATGAAATCTTTAATTTTAAGACGAAAAATGCAAAGTATTTCCCATTTCCTTAGGACCTTCGCGAAATCCTCCATTAGTGCTTCCTTACACTCCTTTACCCACCTACCTGCCTTTCCCTACCTGCTAGATCTGAGCTTTCCGAGTCCAGTGGTTTTATTAGTGCTTGTCTGACCGCCACGAAAAAAATCATAAATTCTAATTGAATATTCATTAATATTTCAACGCATATTTATATACATGTTATGAAACAACCATTTTAATGAAAAACACAATTATGTTTCTATACTGGCTAACAAAACACAATGGTAAAGAAACAAATATTAATACTCGTATTAATCGATCGAATCATGTATATTAACCTACTCTGTAACAACAAGCTTTAATAAGCTCTGTCAGGAGAAAGTTCAGATATATGTGGTACCCATCTTTATGTAAGGTTGGGGTAATTTATGTACTGACATACGTCACGCCCTGTCTCGACGTCGTAAGTTACAGCCAATTAACATCCCACTGCTGGACAAAAAATGTTTTATTATATTGAATCAGTATTTTCTATAAGATTATTAACCACTAAATTCGCTTTCGCACTAAAAAACGTATATCTACGCATAGCAGTGTAGGAAGAGAGTCCATTTTCAAAATTTTTAGTTAAAATTTTAGTTTTCCACTTTCCGCTCAAATTCGAGACATTGAGTGATTAAAAAAGTTTTAAAAATAATAATTTATTCAAATTTAATTTGTGATTTCTGACTGATAAAAGAAATGTTAAATGTCATTTCAAGTGTTTCTTATGTATTTATAATTTTTTGTAAAATACCCAAAACATACTTAAAAAGTTATAAATTAAAATAAAAGATATTAAGTCCATTTCATTAATTGAATTGTAATTTAATCTTTTGCTTATTAAGCTTTATCTAGGAAAAGTACCACGAATACTAGTGTAACGACAGATGTGCTACACCTTTAAGATCAAAATGGCGTTTCATTATAATATTTATTATTCAAATAATAATGACAATATTATACAGCAAAGGGGACCGACAAAACTCAGTGTAAAGATACATCGTTTTCTTCTTTGCGCCCGAGATCGGGAACTTGGGTGTTGAGTTGTGGAACTCAGTCAATTAAGTTAGTTCAAAAGCCATAAAGCATTCATTAACTCTATAAAGTAATTACCTTACCATAGCCAATAAAAAGTATATAGTAAGTATATACCAATATGTATATAGTAAGTATATACCAAATAAAAAGAAACAGTAGGTACATGAATCTATCTACCTACTTACATACATAAAATTTTTCATTATTGACTGACTGGCATACAACCAAATATTTTTTCCTAGGGAAGTATACTAGGGAAAGGAGAATTTGTCTCAATGAGAACAGAGTGTTTTAAGACTAGGTTTTTTCCCTATTTTGTTTTGCAAAATTATGAATAATATCATAAAAATAAAAAAAAAAGGTTGACAGCATCTGAAGTATAATGTATCTTTGAAATCTATGCTGTCATCTTCTTATTTCGAAGAAATTCTAATCCGTGAGTAACTTGATATAGGTTGATGTAATTTGTTTAAATAGCATATTAGATTAGCTGACACAAATTAGGAACGTGTGCTGGTCATACAATGCTATCTATTATCGAGTATATAATTTTAACACTAGGTTCCCTCCGCCTACCGTGCTCTTACGGGATAGAGCGTGATACTATAAAAATATAATTAAAATACAGCAGCTTCTCCTTTATTTTTCCGCCTACGGGAGGCAGAAAAACACAAATCGCTAAAACACTCCGAGTTTTAACTCACGTAACAATGCCATGTCAGTTCACTAATTACGCCGACAAAATCTCACGGAATTTCAGTGAGATACATTAAAAATCAATTTCATTATCCGGTTGCAACTTAAAATCATTATATTCGGTACAAAAATTGCTTGAAATATCAAGATTTCATTGTGGTAAGTAAAATTCGGGTTGTTAAGGGACGTTCAGATAGATATACCTGTAATTAATGACTTGAGAAAAACAGTATAAGGTACAGACTAGTGAGTTGGTAAAAAAGTCAAATATAACAACACGCTGTTTCCCGCATATACCTTTAATTTCATTGATTTGCAGACGACAAGAAGTCTATACCGTTGAAAGAATTATTAAGGAGTTTAACTAGTTAATTATAATGAAAACAAAAACTTAATTTGCAGGTACCATTTTAGTTATAATGATATAATTCAACGACCTTATATGTCAAAAAGTGTCCAGCTGTGTGTGTGTCACAGAAATACATATAGATATATACACTATATAGGTACATACATTCGAAAAACATTCCCCTGCATCTGATGCAATTTATTAAAAAAAGACCATCAAATATTTAATGCCATGAGTGGATTGTTTACCTATATAAAGCTGTTGTGAGTTCGTTCCTCACTCAGAGAAATTATTTTTTTAGCTTCATACTGTATCCTGAACATACCAGGGTAGTTAAGACACTGTTCAAATTAAGACAATTTCGTTACCGACTTTCCGGTGAACTTGTTAGCAGAGCAAAAAAATATTAAACATTAGATTTTTCGACTGGGAATCGAACCCAAAACAACCACAACACCCGTCACGTTTACAGTCACACGCTTGTGCACCTGCGCCACGATGGGGTAGGAGGAATGTTCATTTTTACTAAAGGTTCTGGTGTAATTAAACAACATGACTTTTGGTTCCGTCACATAATACGTCATATCCTTAAAACGTAGTGTCTTAACACTCTACATTTTATCTTATTATCGAAAAAAAAGAAAAGAAAAATATGAGAATCGCGCCCAGTAAGCACACATCCTTATTTACCGCCGCGCCGCAAATCATGGGGGTTTCTAAGAAAGCGCTGATATAAATGTTTAATCTTTTTATGGGTCTTTCTCTTTAAATCTCGTGTGTATTATATGTTCATTACTCCATACAATTTACGCTGAAAGCTTTAATTGATTAAGATGATTTATTCGAAAATTCCACTTTTTTATTAATTTAAGATTTATAAGAAAGTTTAAAGGTAAAATATTGTCTTGAAGAGGAATTTATCAGAAATGAATCATATATCTGAATGGATGTTATAAAACAGCGTTGTGTTCCGCCCTCACACATTTTTTTCAATAAAGGCAGAGAAAGGAGAACGGAGTGTTTTGACTCTCTTTGGCTATCCCGCTATATACGAGATACAGTCATATAGTGGCATCTCTCTGTTTAATTTCAAATTCTACTTTACAGTGATTTGAGATGATTCATTCGAAAACAAGCAGTTTCGCGTTTTTTTCCAGCATAGCAGAGAAAACAGAGAGAAACTTATTTGTTAAGCTCGATAGTTGTAAGTTCAATTCTCTCTCGTTAGAATTAATTATTGAGGTTATCGTGGCGCAGTGGCACAAGCGTGTGATTGTAAACCTAGTGATAAGACACCTTGTTCCCCACATACCGCCCAATTTTGGACACATTGCGTGTTAAGTGGCTTTTAACGCCACGTTTTTTGTCGTAGTACCTGAGCAAGGAAATGACAATAATTAATTCCCCTAAACTGTGGATCGAACCCACAATCGGTGCGTTTGCAGTTATACGCTGTGCTGCCTGTGAACGGTCTCAGCATAACAATCTAAACAAGAATTTTAAACATGTTAGAAACTTGTATTCATATCCGTACAAAGTCGCATCCGGCGACTAGTTTTCAACAAAATAACATTTAAAATACTTATGCCAAGTTACAAAATAGTAAAATGTAATAAAATTAAAATTCTCCGCGCAAGAATCTAGATCGTATAGACTACGGACTTCCTTTTAACGCACCCGCTGGACTCTATACGTGCCGGCTTACAAAAAAAACACTACTTTTCATTTAAAAATCACTCTTTACTCCTAAAGTTAAGGCTTGAAATGTATTGGCAATTTTTCCTTTAGATGACGGAAACGGCGCGGCCTCGAAATGGTGTGTGGTATAAAGTTATATCCACATGTTGATATTAGTTTCAGTTTCATAATATTTTATTTAAGGCCGTCGAGGCGCAGTGATAAAGTGTTTAATTGTAAAGATGGTTCTGGGTTCGATTACCACTCAGAGAATGATTATATTTAAATTAATTTCATTTTCCTGCTATGACAGATAAACGTTGAGTCATGAGTCATGACACGCAACGACTAGAAAATTGAGGAACGGTTTCCTCTGCTTTCCCTGCTATATACGAGATACTCGCAGCTGTCGTCGCCTAGTAACAAAACAAAAAGAGGCGTTGAGAAACTCAACACGTAAAATGTAGAATGTTTGACGAAAAGTCAGAACGGAGAGTTTTAGCTCTAGGTTCCTTCTACCTTCTAACTTGTTGTTATATGCGGGATATAGCGTGAAGCAAAAAAAATCAAACTCGCTACATTCCATAACTTGGGCAATATTAGCACGCGCCGGGAAGCGAAGGCGCGGCTATCGGCCGACTGGTCTAGTTATCGAAATCCATCCGGCTCACTGGGGTCATCGAGGAGTACAAAGTTCTTGGAAAACTCTATTTGATATAAGTACACGCATTGCGTAAATTACTACGAAAGTTAGGATATTTCAAATATATAGTTGCAATTTTGTAACGTTAAGTATGTATTTTTCATAGATTTACGATATTAAAAAATTAAAGCATATCTTTAATTCTTATTTGTAAATGTTTTAAATTAGATACTTTTAACGACGAACTAACTACTTTATAAAGAAAAAAGTTCTCAAACTAGGAATATATAGGGACACAGAAAATAAGGACAAGTAGGTACAGAGCTTACAGCTAGAGGGAACCTGGGAAACTAGTGTAAGGACACTCCGTTACCATTAAAAAAATCGTTTCCTCACTGTCCGCCGAATTCTAGAGAAATTGTGTGTTGAGCGGAGGAACTTAACTCCGCGAAAAAGCTGTACAATATAAAAAATGGTTTCAAAATAGAAATAGAGAGATACGTGGTATCGTAACACTAACTTCCCTTTCTCTTCCCGTAAAATAATAAAAACCGTATACCTATAAATATGTATTACACAATATTATTACAGTCAGGAAGCCAAGTTGAACAATATTTAATACTGTCAGCGACATTAAAATTCATGCAAAACGCACTGGCGCTGGCGGTCGGTTGCCCAGTTACGGACAGACAGATGAACATGTTTATGAACTTTCTGCAACATGTCCGGTTTTTGGGTTGTGAGAAGAATACGAAGTTGGTTGTTTAGTAGCGTAGGGCTCGCCTAGGTGGATACGATATGAGAATTTCTATTGCTCTTATCTACCAATTTCTAGAAACGAGAGTTGACTTTTATTAGGAATAATGTGAAATGTGAATAATTGTATGTTTTTGAATTTGAAATATGAAATTTTATTTGAAATATGATATTTATTTCATATTTATTTAAATTTATATCTTTATTTCTTCGCTTTAGTGCTGAGACTAAGCGCGGTGTTCCGACACTCAACACACAATGTCTCCAGACTTCGGCGAAAAATGGGGAATGGAGTGCTAGAACACTAGGTTCCTTCTGCTTACCTCCTGCGTGTATAAGTAGTAGTGAAATTTTGTATGTCCATATATACAGTAATAACTGTCTACTCTCTATATACAATAACCATTTATTAATAACAATTATAAATTCAAATCTAAAATAAGCGGATAACAAATTATATGAACACAAGACAATTTAGCTTAATTATTTTATTGAAACCGACGGTAATTGAGACGTAAATAATATTATTTTCCACACCTATTCATAGTTTAGACAAGGACAGCTATATCTTATCGATATATATTAGAAAGAGATAAAATCATTTCTCTTTTATCTACTTATATCAACACTTTGGAACTCAGGATCAATGTGTCATAAGGGACGAGTAATATTAAACATATAATTTGATCTCTTATCTTAGAAGCATAAGGCTTAAAATAGTGTGTAATAACATTTGTAAAGAGAAATCAAGTGTATTTCAAAACTAAGCAATAAACGCTGCGCATACGCGTAGATCTAAATTCTAAGATATAATCCATATCTTGGCACAAGTTAAAGACCATAATATGAATTATATACTTCGTAGTTTTAATAGAATAAAGGGTTTTAAATAATAGAGCACAAGCGTGCGACCGTTGTGGGTTCGATTCCCACCCGAATGAATGAAATATTTAATATTTTAATTTCTTGAATTGGTAAAGTAGCAAAGCGCAGTGTTGAATTCCGCCACACAACACGCAATACGTTAAGAATTCGGCGGTGAGTGAGAATCTGAAGCTTAATGGCACAGTGTCGTAACACTAAGTTCCCAGGTTGCCTCTTCTTATCCTCAAATATGTAAAGGGGATACAGCGTATAAGCCTATAATAATAATATTGAAATGGGTAATTGGGTAATTTCATAATAGTAGATAATATATATTTTTCGTCGCAGTCATTTTCTACGTAAATTAGTGTCTTTTTATTATATTTCAGTACATTTATGAGCACTTCACTGTATTCGGTTGTTTTGCCCTTCTCCGACCGGTTGGTGGTGACGTCACACAACGGTAGTTCAACCCAGTGGAGTCGATGCGTTATTTTAAACATGTTTTGTCACCTAGCTTTATTTGTATATAGTTTTAGATTATTTGCGGCGTTAAATTACGATGTACGTAAATTTAATATAATTGGATTTTATACAATGTAATATAGATAGATTTTTGCCAAAGCAAAGGACAAAACTTACCTATATACAGACTATGTAACAAATGACGTGAACGAAAAAATAAGTTTTATAATATTAAACTAAAATTTCACAGTTAAAAATCAGATATATCCAGCATTGTAATTACTCGTCTTAGTCTTAAGTCAAAATTAATTGTAATGTTTTATTTTGTTATTATAAAAAACACGAAAAAAATTTTATATTTATATAATATTTATTTATGTAAAGAAAGGGAAGGAAATGATTTTTTTTATTTTGTATGCGCCTGAACTCTCGCCATTTTTTAGATATTTTTTTCCGTCAAACACTTTAGATAATCTTGAAATCTCTTAATACTTCACAAGGCAGATTTGCTAAAAGCCTAGCCAATCTTACATGCCATTCAAAAATTCCTTACCCATCTCCTAGAAAATTGATGCATAAATTAATTCATTAGGCACTATAAGGTCACACAAACACCTTTCGCTATTACTACCACCATATATTACCCTAAATAGATTAAAACGCATACTTGTGCCTTTTAGTATATGCCATATGCAACATCATGGGTTTTAGTCGTTTTTAGTCCATACTATGCCATCTAATAGGCTTTGTTGTGCCAATTTTAGTCAAAGAGTACTTTTATAATATATTTTAAGTCATCGCCTTGGCTATAGAATTTTAAAGATATGTGTAAAAATGTATGCCCTATTTTAAAACCAGGACGTGGTTATAGATGGTTTTATGAGAATTGCATTCATTAGGTATGTCTTAAAAGATAGTGTGATGTAAATTTCTTATCCTTTTCCGTTTGAAGGATTTCTGAATGGTTACTTGTTAATGCATTGCTAGTTCTATAATTTTTGTAATTAATATGAGAATTAAATAAATAACTAGTTCTTACCTGCAGCTTCGCATGCGCTTGTATAAATTTTTCGAGCTTTATTACAAACATTTCTTGACGAAAAGTATTTTTTTAGCTTCACGCTCCACTAGTGGAATAGCCAGAGAAAACGAAGTACCAATCACTACGTTTTCTGCATACATTTTATTACATTAAACCAGTTTTGACACTAAAAATAGCTTCAATTGTTAATTTTACAAGCAAAACCATATCTATACAGTCACATAAAGGCACATCTGCCTGTGATAACACTGATTAATTACGAAGATGAATCTCAACGACGGCCGCGCTACCGTTATAACGAAAACACGCAAGATTAAACTGACACGACTGACATACGAAATGACCTCGTGTGATAATACATTTTGGTGCAAAGCAATTTCGGAGACAAGGCAACGTGTTTGGAAGATACTGCCTTTAATATAAAGTTCTTTGATTTTCGCGATTGTATTTTTTTTATTTAGGTACATGAATGCATCTCCTGCTGCCGTCGTGGGTTCGATTCCCAGTGAAGGAAATAGTTATTTTTAATTTCTTTTTATTTCTCCACAAATAATATCTCCTCATTCTAGTAGGCACTAGAGCGGAGAAATGAGGCACAGCTGAAAAGTATCACGAAGTAGCCCAAAAAAAATATGCGACAATATGATCATCGAGTAAAGGTTAAATAAATTATCTTTTATACTATTCGAAAAAAAAAACTACCATTATTAAAGTTCCAAGTTCGACAGAAACAGTAATTATGAAAAAATAATGAGACACACGCATTCATAATACGATGTAAATTTTAAATTATTATCATAATAATTAAAATATGTACGTTACTTAGCGTTATTTGTTTAACCTTCTTGCCTTCGTTATCTACTAAAATTATTCATATACTGCACCTTGCAGTGACCAATTAAATTAAGAAAAAAAAGGTGATATATTGCTGGTGCTTAGAGCTAGCTTCATACTTACATATTATATTAGCTAACATTGTTGCAAGCGTATAAGTAAACTATTATGACATTAAAAATTATTATCAGAACTCTCTTATTTTAAATAATGGTTAAAATAAATAAAAGCAGAAATATATTTTTGATTGCTACACGTTGTATTCAGCATATAGAAGCGTAGGTAGAGGAAACCTAGGGTTAAAACATTCCTTTCTCCACGCACCGCCGAATTCTCGAAGTATTGCGTGTTGAGTGGCGCAAGTCAATGTCATCCTTCGCCTTGTTATCAAATCGAGGAAATGAAAACATTACCTATATATTTCAATCTCTCTGGGAATCGAACCCACAAACGTCACGTCAATACAGTGAACGAAATGTTTTAACATTAAAATTTCTCTGCCTACCTATACAGGTATCAGCTTCACCCTGTATCCCTCGTATCAGCTATATAGTCCAATTTTCAGCTATATAGCTAATAAGATAAGAGGGATACAGCGTGAAGCTGCTGTTGTTTTTAAGAAAAAAAAAAAGATGCATCAACATAAAAAAAAACGATTGTATAATAAAAGTCCAATATCGCAACATATGGGTGTCGACATGAAACTGATTATGTGACACGTAATTGATGACGAGAGATCCCCGCGTGAATTATTTATGCAATTAACCGCGACAAGTACGCTTTTTACAGATACTGTTATTTTCTTATAAAAAATAACATATGTTCCAAGTTGTTTTGTAATATACTGTAAAATTATTACTGAATATTTTAGTTTGTCTCGTAGATTGAATTAAGTAGCGGCAAGATTTATCTTATTGTTGCGGTGTTAATAGTTTTAAAAGGCGATGGTCGTCAGTTTTAATCTTACTTAGGGATTTTTTTAATTGAAATGTTAGTATGATGGCTAAGCTTAGCTGTTGAAATGTTTCATTTCCCCGAGTGGGAATTGAATCCACAATTGTCGTATTTACATAAACGAATAATACAGCTATTTATATAAATGTATATAACTGAAACTCAATTATATATCCTCCATTATATACACTACAGATACAATTATATAAAGTTTATTAAATAGGTAACTTAATACTTTTAAAAATATATATATTACTGTAATAATCACACCAAAACAAATTATTTAAAACAAAATTTAAATTTATAATTTTAAGCTAAACTTAAATATAAGTAAGTATAAAACAACATTAACAACCATAGAACACAATATTAAAAAAAATCCCACAAAAAGAGCGAAAGTAGAATTTCGAACTGAAAGTGCACCAATATGAAAAATGGTAAATCTAATAGCAAAGGTTTGGAAACGGAAATTGAATTCGGCGCAACCATTGGCATATAGCCTTTGAGTATAAAAACAGTTACATTTCGCCTTCAAAAGCTATACGGAAATGACATGATACGTTTATTTAACATACCTATGGGACATAAACGTAAGTGTTTTTTTTAGCTTCACGCTGTATCCCGCATCTAGCACGATAGACGGAAAGAATGCAGTGTTAATCTACTCCGTTCACCACTTTAAACCATATTTTCTAAGCATTTCCTAATAAGTGGCGGAACTTAACGCCACGTTGCATTGACTAGCAGAATGGCGTCTTTTCACACTACGTTATCTATATCTACGATGAGGTACAGGAAAAGATACGAGAAGCTGTTTTTATGTAGAAATTGAATTATCAATCACTGAGCGGATTGAGTTATCTCATTCACTTTCCCTACTCCACAAAGTAAAAAAGTTACATGACGATAAGAATCCCTCAACGGAAAATATCCTTGCGTCCCTTCCGTATTTCTAGAACGGTTTCTCAACGGTTCACTCTGATCTCGCTATCACGATAATCCGATGATGCGAATATTGCCATAAACAATATAAACATCGCCGTAAATTGCTCAAATGAACCGCGCTATATGATTTGAGGCGTAGAAATGGTTAGGCAACTAAAAACGCGGTTATAAGAAAGTATTCCCATATTTTTAACTTATAGTTAGAAACGAATTTTCAACAAGAAACGCAAAAATACTAAAATTGTTTCTTTTTAGTTAGTTTTTACTAAAATTAATAAAAAAAAAAATTTTTTTTTACAAAACTTTAAAAAAATTGAACGTAGCGGGATATGAAACTGTGGCTATCGTTTACCGTCCAAACGCTATGATTACCAACTAAGACATACATTCTTCATACCACATCGAGATGTTTATGTTGTAAACTATTTCATGTTTTTATACGTTTTTTAAAAACGTACAAAACAAGTTTTAAATCGTCTCGTTTACGCGAACACGCTTGCGCCTATGCACCACGACGGCCCCCGACGGACGCACGGCAATATTTCGTGGCCACAAAATCTATTAAGCCAGCCTCCACCCGCTACCAGGCTACGCAACACATTTGAGTTATACGCGCCATTGTCTATAAACGAACTCTACATATCTATGATTTGAAACAATTATTTAGTTACTTGTTCTTCGTTCTTTTATTATAATTTATTTTGTTTACAAACGTTTGTTTAACATAATACCGTAGCCAGCATATAGTAAGTAGATAAGGTGGAAGAATTAAAAATATGTACTTCCCCCCCCCAATACCCCAATATACCAAGTGGTACCAGTATACATTTTTTTTAGCTTCACGCTTTATCACTAACGGGGTAGCCAGAGAGAACGGAGCGCCAAACTCTACGGTCTCCGGATACCTTTGCCTCGTCCACTGTGATCAACCTTCACAGTGAAGTGAACAATTAACGAAGTTTACTCTAAGAAAAGCTTGATTTTCCTCCTACCTAATTTTCTTGTATTAAGTCAAAATTAATAAGCAACTTCAACTTTAATAAACTTGTCTCTCGACTCGCTTTTAATTAGATCAACATATTACTATTATTAAAATATATTATATAAACGATCGTTTTATTCCTATCCATTAAAGTAATACGTGTTAATTATAGATTTATAGCGAAAATAAATTGAGACGTATGTAGGTACTTAGTTCTAGAAGTTGCATTACAGTCTATTAGGAGGACCACCGAAGATGAATAAACCGGAATATTACTATATTATACATACTCGCAGAATAGTAATTTAGAGTAATTATTATATTAAAAACTCTTTCGTTAGTCACTGACTAAATGACGTTATGGCATGTAGGTTCTTAGGTTCTTCTTAAAAAAAAAACAGAAGCGAGAAAACAGAGAGAGGCAACACAAATGAAAATGACAAGGACCATAAAGTCTAAGCGGAAAAGTTATGGACGCGGTCTTAAATTCAGCTATTTTAGTCCTAATAAAGATATTATGGCTTAGTTTAAACAACGGGCGAAAAACTAAAAAAGAAGCGAAAGAAGCGATCAGCGAAAACGTAGTTAAAATACAGAAAATACATATGATATTTAGATAGGAATACACTTTAAAAAATACTTAAATTTTATCGTCCATTAAAAAGAAGAAATTATATGAACCTAAACATGCGTAGTATAATTATTAGAAGTGGGTTAGAAGCATGTTTAAAAAAGAAAGATAATCTAAATTATAAAAAATTGTACTAGTCATATTTAACTAACTCTCATTTCGTCAGTATAAATACAGACTCAAGTATAATCGTGATATAAAATGCGAAACGAATGAAGGCGACCAAGGTCCGCAATGCCAACTGGGTCAGCGAGACCGGTTACATATGCATGCATATGCCAAAAATTAGGATACTTTACGTTAGATTTTATATTGCTAGATTTTATATCTAAATTTAAGCCCTCATGGCGTAATAGAACAGCGTCTCACTATACGCACGATGGTTGTGGGTTCTATCAAACGCAAAATAATTGGCAATATCAACCCAAAATAATGGTAATACAAGAAAATTGATGTCCCGTAGATGGTTCTTGTGGTGGAAAGTGAAGAATGGAGTGCTTTAACGTCAAGCGGAATACAGTGTGAAATTAATTTAATTTTTATTTGGGACAAACTTAATATTAGATTCTTTCTAAATATCATGTAAACTTATATGTTACGTAAATTTTCACCTACATTTCTCATTTGAACGTTAGAAGTAACAAATTACATAATTTATCCCAATTTCCGATACAATAGCGTATGTGGGCGAAACGTGAGCTTTCTTTAAAATGTGTCAACTATGGATAAGTCATGCGAGATGGAACCAAGACTTATAATATAATTATCTTTTATCATAAAAATAGGAAAAATAGGATTATTATTTAGGTTAACATATCTATTAATTAAATAGATTAAATATCCAAGTGGATAATATAATTATTAAATTATAAGTAAGTAAGTTAAATTTAATAAGATAATAATTGTTATATAATAATTTATATAACAATTATTATATAATAATAATTGTTATATAATAATAATTTATATAACATGACTCTGTGAAGGAGAGGTGGAGAAGCTACTTCCAGGAGTTGCTGAATACTCGGCACCCATGCAGTCTTCATCACGACCCACCGCCTAACCTCGGACTTATTGCCCCAATAACCCTTGACGAAACACGTAATTGCCTTCGACGCATGAAGAACGGAAAAGCGGTGGGACCTGACGACATTCCGATCGAAGCGTGGAAATCGTTGGGCTCTCTTGGTGTGCTCATGCTTACTGACCTTTTTAACCATATCTTGAACACTGGTAAGATGCCGCATCAGTGGCGGCTTAGCTTTATTACCCCTATTTACAAGGGAAGGGGCAGTGTTCAAGATTGTGGTAGTTATAGGGGCATTAAGCTTATGAGTCATACCATGAAGCTCTTCGAGCGCATGATCGACCTCAGGCTCCGCCAAGAGTGTACTGTCTCTGAGTCTCAATATGGATTTCAGCCAGGATCGGGCACCATGGACGCCATTTTCGCCCTCAGAACTTTGATGGAGGCATACAGGGAAAAAAGGAGAGCTCTGCACGTGGCCTTTTTAGATCTGCAGAAGGCCTTTGACTGTGTGCCTCGTCAGTGTATCTGGTGGGCATTGCGATCCAAAGGGATCCCTGAGGCCTATATTGAGATTATCAGGGGCATGTACCACGATTCCGCTTCTATGGTTAGGACTGCTGTTGGCGACACTAGACCCTTCCCGATTACAGTGGGGGTTCACCAGGGCTCGGCTCTTAGTCCGTTCTTATTCAATGTAGTGCTCGATACTGTCTCGGCTCACATCCAGGACCAGCCTCCATGGCTGATGATGTATGCCGACGACATAGCACTCATTGCCGAGAACCGACTGACGCTGGAGCGTAAAGTGAACCTCTGGAAGGGTACGCTTGAGAACGGCGGTCTTAAACTAAATGTGTCGAAGACAGAGTACATGGTCTGCGGGAGCCGGGACTCGAGCACCATCCTTATAGGTCCTGAGCCAGCCGTTAAGTCGGAGAAGTTCAGGTACCTTGGATCTGTCATGCACGAGTCTGGAGGCATCGACCACGATGTCCATGGCCGGATAAGCGCTGCCTGGGCCAAATGGCGGGAGGTCACTGGTGTGGTCTGCGACCGCAGAATACCGCCCAAGCTCAAGGGGCTGATATACAAGAGCATCGTCCGACCGGTTCTTTTATACGGCAGCGAATGTTGGCCAGCACTATCTCGGCACACTCGGGAGCTTCACGTCACGGAAATGAAGATGCTGAGGTGGATGTGCGGCGTAACGCGGTCTGACCGCATACGCAACACATTCATTCGAGGTAGTCTTGGGGTCCGTGACGTAGCGGATAAGCTCCAAGAGCGTCGCTTGAGATGGTTTGGCCACGTTACGCGCCGGCCTAAGAACTATGTCGGACGCAAGTGCCTTGCTATACCAGTCCCTGGGGCACGACCTCCCGGACGCCCAAGGAAGCGCTGGTTGGATGTCGTGATGCAGGACATGAGAGCCAATGGTCTAACCACCGAGGACGCAAAAGATCGTGCAAAGTGGAGTAGGTTAAGTAGGAAGGCAGACCCTGGTTAGCCGGGATTAATGCCAGGAAGAAGAAGAATAATAATTTATATAACAATTATTATCTTATTAAATTTAACTTACTTACCTTTTATAATTACTAAACTAAAGCTTAGTAATGGCTACAAGTAAACCTTATAAATATATTTAAGCTATTTTAATTAACACGGTTTAATTATAATTTAAGTATTCCAAGTAATTTTAGAAAAATCACACATAAAAATGCTATGTATTTTATTAAGCACACACGCATGCGCGAACAAACCTTGTGTTGATTTACTTGTAATATCGACCTGAAAGCATAATACATGTTTTTAATGATTACGGTAAAATTAAAAAGATATAAATAGAATAAGAACAAAATAAAAGTGTGATAAAAAAAGTAAGAAATTAAGTATCAACTGGTGCTTAGTACGTGTGTAGCTCTATTGTGCAGGCTGTGAAAAAAATCGTACGAGCATTACTTATTGGCAATTTTTAGCTTCACCCTGTAGTCCGCCTATAGCAAGGGAGGTAGAGAACCTAGTTCCTCCGTTCTTTTTTTAGTCGAACCCACACCATATGGTGATTACACTTCATCCTGATGATTCTTCACCATATTCGTAAAGAAATACTAAAGAAGTGATAAAGCTCAAAAAATCGAAGAAATTCTTCCTAAGAAGTAAAATCAAAACATTATCAGTACAAAGGTAAAAAATGAACCGGTAACATGTACTAGGTAGAATAATTTACTTTTCAGTACTCTATAAAAAAAGACATAAATGTCAAAAAGTGCAATAATGTACCCAATTAGGCAAACTTGTTCTATCAAGATATGATTCGAGACTACTTGTTCTAAAAAAATAAGTGTTAATTTTTATTGTTTTTTTTTTAATTAAATTAAATTGAATCAACTTCACGTTGTATCCCGCGCACAGCAGGGCAGGCAGAGGGAACCTAGTGTTAAGACACTCTGTTCTCCACTTTCCGCCCAGCTCTGGAGACATTGCGTGTCGAGTGTCAGCGTCAGTGTCGTGTCAGTTCAGACCTAACGCCGCGCTTTGCCTCGACACCAGAGCGACGACATGAAATGAAAATATAAATTTAAATAAATAATTCTTTTCCTCGAGTAGGGATAGAACCCACAACCAGTCTCATCTACAGTCACACTTTGCGCCCCTGCGCCATTAGTGAACTTACGGCAATATAGCTTATATATCAAAATAGCACATAAGATACAATAATAAGATATAATATAGTAAGAAGTTAAGCGGGCGAAGCCGTGATTGGATCGCTAGTTCATATATAAAATACTAAAACTAAAGCTAACACGACAGGTAGGTAAGTCTTAAACACAAGGACGAACGTGCAAGACTGCGAGTGACTAATCTAGATATTTTTCTATATATTTATATGTAATATAATATAACTAATCACAGCCTTAGAACATACATTTAGAGAAGCAGCCTGTATTCTTTTATTGAGAAAAGATCTTAAATAAGAATTAAGTAAAAAGATGCCAATAATAATTTTCTCAATAGAAAAATAAACGTTAATATTTATAACTTAAAAAAAAAGTTTTAAAATTTAAAAAATACAGAAAAAATAATTATAGAAATTGTAGAAAAAGGAACTAAAATTCCATTAAATATCAAATAAATAGCTTCATCTCGAAGCTAATTAATAATTAGGTCAGGCACAGGAAGTGGATCACACAAGTGCCCGAGCACAGTGCATAAACAGCATCACAAAGGTGTTTTACATTGTGTAATGTTAGATAGGCAAACAGGAAACCAATACATGCATATTAGACGATATTAACATTAAATAGACACGTAGAGATTTGTTTACTCTAATCTGATAATGGAAGTAAAGTTTAAATTCCATTATACTACGCTAAACTAATAAAAAAAAATACTTTTAATAAAAAAAACTTAAGATAGAAAAATAAATAATGTTTTCTTGATATACTTAAATTATTTTCGATGATTAGACATAAGTCTGTATGGGATGACATAACAATATATTTTCACAATAAGCCTGATATTCTTGTCAGAAAAAAATCAAGACGCAATGAAAATTAAATACCTAAGCAGAAATTGCAGAGAAAAATTGATTGAGATTATATCTTTTCCGAAACTTACAAACGTATATAAAAAAATATTTAAATAACAGAAATAATAATAAACAATCAAAATAGCATTCTTTTCTAATAGAAATCAACTGAAATATCAAGAATATACCGTGTATAAGTATTTTTATGTACATAACGCTTAGCTATTCTTACACTAGTAGGTAGCTACAGGTCATCGTCATTTAGCTAGACCTCATTTATTACCGTTTGCAGGTGTGTCCACCCCATATATAGTGTTATATAAAATATTCCTTTTCTTGGCCATAAGCATTTCTACCTAAACTGTAAAATTCTAACTGTTTTTGTCGATGCTATTATCTAAAGGTTACATGGTTTTTCTAATAACGATCTTCGGAGTCGGAGGGAATGACTATAAAGCTGACCTAAATTCAAACATACAGCTTATGAAATAATTAATGAATCGTAATTTATTTTAATTTTTAATATATAAAGTTTGTTGCTTAGTAATTTCCATTTACCACACAAGCGAAGCCGCAGGTGAAAGCTAGTCAATAATATACTTTCTTCCAAGTTATGTCTGTCTAAAAGCTAATAATATTTCGTTATTTAAAAATATCTAAAGTAGAGTTCAACACCTAAAAATAAAAAAAGTAAAATAGTGACAATCACAGATGACATAATACCATCCTTCAGATATGATGTACGGGCTCGGACGCTCGCGCGGCGTGGTCACCTTAGAAACCGTATTGTTCCGTTGTGGCCACGCGAGTACAGTCAGCATTCAACTAAGTTGTAGATACTAAATATATTTAAAATATTATATTAATTGCTCTAAATATTTTCTTGACATTCATATATTGTTTATTTAGAGTACCTATCAAACATAAATTGAAATTAAATTTGGGGGGAAAGCATCAGGATTTATGACATCATAAATTATATTCTTAATAAATATATATCTATCTATATTATAATTTCATATTATAATTATAATTCTATAATTAAATTAATAATTAATAATATGAAATTAATAATTCCATATTATAATTTCTAATTATAGAATTATAATTATAATATGTTATAAGAACATTAAATGTATTTAACTTCCTTTTGATAATAATTACATTTATTAATATTTATGTATATAAATTTTGCTCGAAGACAATTTAACAAAAGGTACATAGTTTTGTCCGCTACTTTCTGTCCATTTAAAAACATTATGCACCACCTAACGAAAACTTACTAACTATAACACTAACTAACTATATCGACTATTTAAAAACTTTTAGTAAAGAAAAAAAAACTCCGAAAACATTTTTCTACTAACCGTACTTACAAGCAACGACAAAACGTATGCATTTATCATCATAAGGGCTGTATTAACATTGTCACAGTGTATTGTACGCATTGTATTGTATCCCGACTCCGCTCGCCTAATGATACTTTACTATTCTATAATAAAGTATACGGACAGATGTTATAAGTTTTGTTGGCAGAATATTGAGGAAGCATTGAATATTATTTAAATGGCATTCGATAAATATATACGATAATCATTCCAGATTTGTTTTTATTACTTAACTCGTCGTAGTGTTTTTCCCCGATCCCGTAGGAAATTTCTATTAGCAAAAAAGAGAGTCCTATGTTACTATAATAATCTCTTGCCTATATGCCAAATTACAAATTTCACATTTTCAATCGCACAAGAACTTCGACGTAGCTAAATAAGAACCTATTGCTTAATTGACTAGAACACTTAAACAGTTTCTGACAGGCGAGGGTTCGAGTCCCGCTACGTTCCAGTTTTATACGTTTCAAAATAAATTTCTTATCTATACTTATACGTACATAAATATATCAAACGATGTCCTTCTCTTTAGCAAAACAATGTAGTTTTCCATTTTTTCCAAAAAATATAAAATCAATTTTCGACTATAAATGACAACAGATAATATTTATGGGTCCTTGTTTTTAAATAATTTACCAAATAGCCATTTTATACAACCTAATTTTCTCACTTCATCCACAGTCCATCCAATTATATCATAAAGTTTTATATTATATTTATATCACTGCACGTCCTTTTTACTCCTCCTTTGAGGAAAAGAGATAGACACACATGTTTATAACTGTTTTAAATTTTTGTAAATTTTCGCCAATAATATTAATAAATGGATATTAGCGTTTAAATATATTGTATCGCAGCGGCTTTGGGTTCAACACAATGTCATATCTCAACATATATGCTTCAAAAATAGCAAGGAAAGTGGGGAATTAAGTCTCATCACTATTTTCTCCCTGCGTACATATGGAGGACCCAACAGCTTTTAGCTACAAAAAACATAACAAACTTTAGTAAAACTCAGTATTAAAATGCTAAAAGTGTGTGTGAAGCTAAAAAATAAAACGTATTTTTTTTAGCTTCTCGCTGTATCCCTCACATAGGCAGCACGCAGCACGCTGCACACAAGCAGCACAGGGTAGGCAGAGGGATCTTGGAACCTAGTGTTAAGCCACTCCGTTCTTTTTAAGACAATTCGGTTTTGCGCCGACATTTCATTTCGTCGAGTGGAAATCGAACCGACAACCTGTCGCATTAACTGTCGCACACGCCCTGCACCACGACTCCTATTTATTTTATAATATTAAAATAATCTTTATATAAATGTTTAATACGTTTATACCTCAGACATTTTCCGATATTAATTATTTCAGGTCGCAAAGCATCAGAGCTTTAGCGAGCTTTTAATTAAGACGTGGCTTCAGCATATCTCGTTTTGTTCAAGTAATTAGTCTTTTCATTATTTCTGTCTTGGTAACCCAGATATTTTTAAATAATAATATAAAATGAATTATACAATAGAAAGGACACCATTGCAGCACGTTGGATATCTTCTATATATATAAAATCAAAAGGTCACTCACTCATCACGAAATCTCAGAAACTACAAGTGCTAGGAATCTCAAATTTTGCATAGGAGTTAATTATAGGACGTAGATGCTCGCTAAGACGGGAATTTGCAATATTCGACTTCTAAGGGGTTGTTTTTGGGGTCGAAAGTTTGTATGAAACTTCGTTACTACAAATGCTAGAAGTCTCAAATTTTGCATAGACGTCACTAAGACGTAGTCATGGAGACAGAAATTAATATTAACATAGTTCACGCGGGTGAAACCGCGAGCGGGACGCTAGTTATTAATAAAATTGAAATACGGAGATGTGCAGTTCAAAGATGTGTAGGTAATCTACCTATACCTACACAAAAACTTTATAACTCTTTTAACGAAAATTCCGAAAACGAAAGAGTAGGAAATTTAGCATGTACATTTTACTCGTTGCTGTGAACTGACAGAGTTAAGTTTTTGTTCATTAAATTTCTGGGATAGGTACCTGAACCCTAGTCCTACGCTCATTGACATATGCATAAAACAGTATCTTAAATTATAGAATTTAATAACCGATAAACTACGTAAAATCAAGGGAACTGTACAAATTAAACTTTTGTGTCAAATATCCAACGAAAGAACCGGATCTATTAAGTTCATAATTAGTAAGTGGGTGTAATTGGGAAAAAACAACGGTATCTGATAAAAGTCGTGTTGAACAGAAAATTGAATAACATATGTAAGTATTTAAATATCACAAATTCCAAATGTTTTATTCTTAATAATTTTATGGCTTGCTTTTAATGTTATCAAACGTTTATAGTAATTAAAGTAATAATAAATTATCATAGTGGCACACCTCTTTCTATGAATTTTATGAAGTAACGCATCTTAACGCTATTTCTGCTTAACTTAAATGTTTGTGATTACTAAAGTGCTTATGTTACAAGCAAATCTGTATAATTCAGGTATTCTATACAATATCTAGGCAATTTAAACAATATCTGGGGCGTCCAGGCAATATATGAAGTTATTGTCCATTACGTTCTTTGCCTAGGTAATGAATAACCTTAATGTAGGGATTGTATACAGTACCTGCTGTTGAGTGCTGCTATTGATAACTGGCCTCATTGTTGGAACTCTATTGCCAATGGAGACCGCTGAATGAGCTTTATATATTTTTAATGATTTTATATTAATATATTAAACTAAAGTAACAGTCTGTAATAGTAAAAAATAGTTTTTCTTTGTAACAATATTCATGGCAAGGCTAAATATAAAATGCTATCTATTTTTCTTCATCTTTTCAGATAAGCGTTTTCTCGTGTCGAGTATTCTGTAGATGCATTTTATAGTGCAGATAATTTAGCAAGAAGTGGAAAAATGTTTTTTCTTGGACGTGTCTATCAATTGACTATACGTTAATGTTTTAATACAATTTGTATCAAAATAATACGAATACATTTAATATACAGAAACGGTAAAAGAAAATTGTATAAAACACTAATTTTAAAACTTAAATATTTTTAAAAATTTAGCCGGATTGAATATGACAACAAAACGTCCTAAATTCATTAAGATGATTTTTTTAATATAGTTCTTGTACAAAAAATTTAATCCCGCACTAATAATTTAATATTTAATTTTTTACTAATTTAGTTTTTTTATTTGATTATATTGATTTACCTGTGTATAGTTTTATTCCATATAAGAATAACTATATGATTCCCTGAACCCCGGTCTCCCCTATATAGTACAGCTAGCGTGGAATATCAAGAGTGTCAGTGTATCTGGGTCAGCGGTGATATTCATCAAGATGGTAATTCGCGGACAATTTGCTTGCTTTATCTGCGCATAATTATCCGAAACACGTACCTTAATGAACGGTTGTGATGATGCGCGTTAAGGTATAGACGGTAAGCGGAGAATGGGGAAAATATATATTATATAGTGGGATTGAGGACGTGGATTACAAATCTATATATATAAAAGGACTTGTCCTCACTGACTGAGGTAAGACGCACGCACAGCCGTAACCGCTGTGCGTAGAAACGTGGAATTTGGACAGATGTTTACTTTCGGAATCTGGACATCCACTAAGAAGGGATTTTGAAAAATGTTAACCCTAAAGGGGTAAAATAGGGGCTCAAAGTTTGTATGGAAAACAATTTAAATCGGCACCGATTCTTATAAAATTTGAAATTTAGATTTTTAAAAATATTTAATTGAACATGTGTTTCATGGTTTTCTAGAATTCACCCCCTAAGGGTGCAAATAAGGGGTTGAAAGTTTGTATCGAAAAATTCTTAAATCGCCACCGATTTTTATAAAATTTGAAATTTAGACTTAAAAATGTTTCATCGAATACATGTTTCATGGGTTATTAGAATTCACCCCTAAATACGCAAGCGAAGCTGCGCGCGTCCGCTAGTTTTATATAAAATGGGATGAGAGTGGAGAATAGAATGATTTACCACTAGCTTTTCTTTTGCATACCCTACTAACTAATCTGCTAACATCTGCTTTCCAGATTCCGCCAAGCTTTGCGTACCAAAGCGGGAAATAAACGTCATTTTAATATAACGATTGATCCCGAGTGAAGATCGCGTTTACAATCGACCTCGTAATCAGTTGAGAAGACAAATCTTAGAAGCGATAATCAAGTAGAAACTATTTTTAACGTTTTCTTGAACGAAAATAAAAAAAAATAAGTAACTTATAACTCACACCCTCACCAAAGACATGCGCATCCCAAGACTGATGTAGGAGGTAACAGTTATTAACAGTGAGTTATGCCGACGACACGTACAGTATGTGAGAATATAACAGAAGCGATAATTACCCAAATTTAATTTCCAAGAAACACCCGTCACTTGTGAACGCGTTAATAATAAACGATTGTAATTTATCTTATGAAAAATAGTTTTGCAGGTTCTGTTTAAAATTATGTGGTGACTTTTAATTTATGATCGAGATGAAGGAAAGGTGGAGGATTGCATTTTAACTGTGCTTGGTCCAATTTAAGCAACTTAAGTAAGCATTATAAAGTAAAAAAACTAATTTATTTGATTTTTATATTATTTTTATAACAAGACAGTGAAAACAAAAATCGGATGCAAAATCATAAAACATTATAAAAAAAATGAAGCCCTATTTGTCATACACATAGCAAGGCAGGCGAAAGAGAGTGAGAGAGTAGTGTCTGTAATCACTTTTTGAGTGGCGGAACTCAACCCAGCTGCGCAATAATCCTTTTTTACTAAAAAAGATATAACAATTATAAATAGAGATATACAATATTTTCAAAGAGTACACGCCAACGTTGAAATTCATTACGTAGTATTTTTTCCAAAGTCATCTATCTTCCAGGACAAAAAGTGTAAGCTAGTTTGTGTGGAAAATTAATTTCCGCAGGACAAAACTACTACAAACTCGACAGTTGATATATTAGTGAAGTTTTAGCTTTGTAGTACCAAACATTTTTTTTTCATATATAAGTACATTTTCCTGCAAAAGACGATGAGCAGAAAGAACCTTAGTGTGTAGACACTCTGTTCTTTATTTTTCATGCCAGTGGATCTGAACGCTGCAGTTTAACATGACCATGGTAATTATCAAGATATGTAAATGTTAAATATGATTAACCATATAGTCTTGAGTTTTTACTATTTTCACTTTCACTATTAAACAATTGCTGTATACGAAATGAATAAACAGAAATACCTACGTTATTTTTATTAAAATATAATTTAATATTATTAAAACATAGCATTCCCTTACATTTTCCTTAGACAGAAGTGACCGGCAACGTAAGAAGCCGCAACAATTAAAAAATAGCGACACCAACGACTGACAAGTAGCACTTAAGAATAGCAGAAAATGTTTTATGTGACAGCATTATTACCATATAACTTCCACGTATACGAAGAGTGTTCCGCCGATCACTAATTAAGCTAAAGAGTCGTAAATATGGCTGAGGTGAAGCAGATTATAGTTATCAGCGTGGGCGGATCAAAACAACAAGAAACACTTTTATTCGATACCTTCCAAGTTCGCACTTTCCAATGATCGATGCGATAACTTGACGAGCTTTCACGTCATTTCAGAGACAATTCGAAATACCGTTTTAAATGGAACCTGTATTTTGTTTTTGTATACGCATCTTCTTTCTATTATTATATTATAGGGCAAAATCAGCTTCATGCTTTTTCTACCATAGCTTCTTGGTAGTCGGTGGGAACCTAGTGTAATAATAATCCATTGTTTTAATTTGAATTATTTCTAATAGTTTAATTGGCTACTCACTTACAGTTTCCGAGAGTTGAAGAAAATATAGCCACATTCAAAATTGAAAATAAATTTTAAATATAATAAAGAACCTAATGATAACTTTAAATCGTGTAAATCAGCGCTAACGAGTGGGCGACAATCGATACAAAAATCGATATTTAAAATCGATACTTTACAGTAATTAAGTAATTAACAATATAGAAGCATAAATGTTAGATAAAGAAGTGGTTTCGTCAGATGTGGGTAGCGTATATAATTTAAAATTGGCATTTTTTTCGCCACGGCCCACGGCGGGATTAGTCAGTTTCGACATCCCGCCCACGTGTACATTTGTGTTATTAACATAAAACGCTACAAACCATTGTGCAATAACAACAAAATGTTGACTTTTATCTAATGACAAAACATGCTAATATGTATATTTTTTCTGCAAATTCTATAAGTGGAGTGTTCTAATCTATATATATAAAATCGAAAGGTCACTCACTCACTCATCACGAAATCTCAGAAACTACATGTGCTAGGAATCTGAAATTTTGCATAGGAGTTACTTATAGGACGTAGGTGCTCGCTAAGACGGGAATTTGCAATATTCAACTTCTAAGTGGTTGTTTTTGGGGTTGAAAGTTTGTATGAAGCTTCGTTGCTACAAATGCTAGCAGTCTCAAATTTCGCATGAACGTCACTTATAGGACGTAGGTACTCATGGAGACAGACACAATTAATAATAACGTAGTTCACGCGGGCGAAGCCGCGGGCGGGCCACTGGTAAAATATATTAATGAGATTTGTGCTACTTTGTGTTATATTTAATAATAAATAAATATACTGGCACTGGATTCACACAGGTGAATCATATTTGATTTATACGTTTTTAGAAATCTTATAAAAAATTAAACGTAGCTCTGCACCTCTTGGAAGGGCTGGAAGAAAAAACGGCTGCAATAACAGTAATTTTATATTAAATAATATTACTACATTTACAACTTTAAGGCGGACTTTTATGAGTTTTGCTTGCATATCCATTGCTTAGTGTTTTTATTTGTAGACCAGAATCAATGCTATATCTGGTTTGTAGGTTTTCATTGAGTTGCAAATTAACCTTATTTAAATATACATACAAGATTTTACTATGAAGTAAAATCTTGTATATCTTGGACTTCTATGAAGAAAGAACTTGGATATATCTACGGTTTGCCATTTTTAAATTTTTAATTAATTTATAATCATGATGAGATAGTGTGAAAACTTTAAAAAGTCGAGTGAGTCATAGTGTAAGAATAAATATTTTTTTTTTTTTAGAAAAAATATATAAAACTCCTTTAATTTCGATTTATCCATCCAAATCAGACAAGTAAAGTCATAAACACAAAAAATATTACTGAAAATCAGATAACACCAAACAAACTAAAGCCGTAATCGTAATAAACTATATACATATATACCAACTACCAACTCGTATATAATATTTCGTGAAACAAAAGCTGGACCGACAAAGCATCGCAAATCTTAGCGGACAGGAGATAACAATCTCATTCTTTCAACAATGGCCGGCTCATAAGCCTAATTAGTAATATTCAAAGTGCATTGTGGTGGCTATCTGGAAACGTACAATAAGAAAATGCGTTTATCTAGGGCGATACGGTTGTGTCGGACTTAGTATTGTCGAGCTTAAAGCTTTAACGTTGGAAGCTTTCGATTGGATTACATTGCGCGTTGCTAAAGGTAAAGCTTTTTAG
>JAEBDU010013500.1:0-238377 GCA_016802625.1 Heliconius numata | reverse complement strand
AGAATTAAATGTAATGTTAAATATTGTTATGGAAATTTTAATTAGATTACAGAAAGTTTTAAAGTATAAATTCGATAATTTTTAATATTCTTTATTGTTAGTTATTACACAGTAATTATTATTTACAACATCGAATAAACGTTAAAATACGTTTTAAACATGATCTACTTTCAGGATCGGATTCAACTATGAAAGAAAAACGTAAAGGTGGCACACAGTTTGTCGAGTATCGATCTGAGGGATTAGAATTGGTTTTTATTAATACATTATTCCCTAAAATTTCTTTTTTAATTGAATCGTCCTTTTGTTCAGGCGTTGTATTTAAATCACAGTCATATACTTCGATAACGTCACTGTCGTTGCTATTCTCATTGCAATTTTCCTGATTTTTTTCTTTGGGATCACTTACTTTTGTACTCTGTGGTGATGTAGTGGTACTGGTTTTTATCTGTGGCTTCTGTAATTCAATTGCAGTATCATCATCATTTAAAAAAGTTTGAATTGCTATTTTATCTATTTTTTCTAGTGATTTATAACGTTTTGTTGTTTCTAAGTTAACAAATTTAAAATATTTCTCTTTTAAAATATCTTGTTCTTGTATTTCCTTTAATTTTATTTTTCTCTTTTCTCGTTCAAATATAGTACTCAACCTGTTACCCTGCTGAATGTTTTTATTTTCTTTTATTTCAATCTCATCATTAAACCAATTATTTACTGATTTTTGAAATAACGAACTTGCATCATTGTCTCCTGAAAGATTTACAGGAGTTTTGCTAGGTTCAAATACTTCAGTAACTGTTGGTAATGTCGGCGAAGATGGTAAATTCAACCGTGGCATATATGTAGGGAGCATTGTAGCTCTTCGATTAATGGTATTATTGTAACTCAGTTCATCTTCGTCTGTAGAATTATCACAACTCGTCTCTCCTTGGCTTGGAGTTACATTAGATTCATTATTTTGATACAAATACTGCATATCTTTTTGGCAATCGGTCCAAGTTTTATTAGCGTTTTTAATAATATTATAAGCTTTGTGACTGTCGTAAGACTCGTCGCTATTCCAGCATTCGTCACTTGTATCATTAAATGTAGTCACTTTTAAACCGTCTGGCGTTTCAGATGAACTGCTAGAGTTAAAGGAGAAAAATTGATTAGAAGAAAACATTCTGCCTCGGTTATCACAATTTATACCATAAAACTCGGAACATGTCCGATCAAAAGCTGTTTCACTATTTATACATCGTTTTAAATTACGTTTCTGTTCTTGTCTGACACAATTCACTTCTTCAGAAGTAAAATAATTATCTATAGTATTATAAATATGGTTAGTTGTATTTTGATTAAAGGAATTAAGTTCTTCAGCGTGTAGTTCATCACCAGAAGTTATTTCTATAATTTCAACACCGGTCTGTGGGATTTCATTATGATGTAATGAAATCGGATTGTAAAATAAAGTTGGATAAACAATGTTGCGGTTTATATCTAAAACAATAAATAAATTAAAATTTACCTACTAAAAGAAACCTTTTAAAATATTAAAAATAATGTAATCTAATTGTAAGCTATTTTACATAAATTAGGTACACAATTCTAAGAAATTTAGTAGGTAATATTATATGAAACTTACGATTAAAAATATTATTTTTGTAACTGGCGTTGTTAAACATATTCGAATTTTTCTAGTAATAAATTCTCTATAGTAATAGTTGCAATACTTCGGTCAACAATAATTGTTCCTTACTATGACCGAATCGGTAAATCATTAATCGATTAATTGTATTTTCTTTTCTTCTTTATATTTAAAAATGTAATATTTACATATATATTATTTTAAGTGCAATTTGACATTACACAATATGCCATAAACATCATAAAAATGAAATAAAATGTATAAAACCTCTTTAGTGCTTATATGATTCGTATAAATCTCTCGATTTTCAGAAATTTATCTATAAAGTACCTAACAATTTCGGTAAGCAATTAATCGATTATAAAATTGTAGATAAATAAAATAAATACCTTTTGAGATTATTGCGATTTTTTAGAGTATTAAAAATAGTTTTTTTAATGTTTTTTTATTATTTTCACTGTATTGGTTGCCTTACATTCTGCTTATGCTTACCCAATGCAGCCCAATATCGTATTTTATTTTAACCAGTAACAATAAATTAGAAACCACATAACATACCTACTGTAATAGAACTCTTTGTGAATCTTATTAATTATTATCTAGGTATTTGTATGTGATTTAGTTACAATCGAGTTTCATCATTAAGTAATTTAATATTTTGATACTAAATCTATATAATATTTTACGATAACATAAAATAGATGCATTTTAAGTTATCGTACTTTTACTATTCTATTATTGTCTATTGCACACTAAACTAATCCCCACTCCACACACAACAAAGGGAACCGCGAAAAAATCCTAAAAAAAAAAAAAAAACCAACATTAAAACGACGCGACGGTTCAAAAAATATTTTCCAACAAAGTCTGATAAAAGGCCAATTAGGTTGTCGCTAAAAGCCGACGTTTTGGATAGCTACGAGTAGAATGTTAGCGAAACAAAGTGTAAATGAATTGATTGCGTCAATTCTCTCACAAAGGGGATGGAAATTGTATTAAAAGCTGCGCGGCGCGGGCCATTTACCAAAGCACTTACTCCATTAGACGTCCGAACAACGTTACCTAGTGGGAACCTCCCCTGTGCACCTAGTTTTGCAAATTAGGTCGCCAATTTTGTTATAGGATAGATAATTGTGTTTGCTATGGAGCTGCTATAATAGCAGCTGGGGTAGTGGATTTATCTAGTGAAGTTCAAAAAGGGCGGAAATATTAGGCTTGCTAAAGATATATTGAAATTTAATATATTTAGATTGGAACGTAGACAGAATATACCTAATAGGTATCTCCACCTACCCAGTTAAAGAATTAAATTAAATAAGCTTCACGCTGTATCCTGTTCGCATCAGGCTAGACAGAGGGAACCTAGTGTTAATACACTCCGTTCTAAAATTTCCGTCAAATTCTGGAGACATTGCGTGTTGAGTGGCGGAGCTCAACGCCGCGTTTTACCTTCACACCGGAGTGTCCTTAACTTGTCGCGTTTACAAACACACCTACATAATGTGTCGTTTATTAATTATCATATAGAAAATGTTATATATACTTAGATGCTTTAAATTCTTAATTGAAAGAATTTTGAGTTTTATTTCTCAACGCAAATATCTATTTTAAAGTATTTTTCTTATTACAAGTAAACATTATATTATAATTAGAGTAGACACACAGTAGGTGTATTTCGCTTAAGAATCAATCAAAAAACAATCTTCCAAAATCTATTTAAGTAGATTTGTTAAACGTATTTTCACGTTTCGAAGCTTCAAACGTACAAAGCTTAATTAATTGGACCTTGCGCCTGAGTGCCGCTCGTCGGTAATTCGCAAATTAGCCACCTACAAAGTGGGTTCGTTCGCGTCATATAGTTACCTCTCTCCTCTCTCCTCTCTCTATTTCATCTAATTTCAGCCGTAGCCGTGATAATTTCAATCACGCTTCAAATTTCACCAAATTGCTGAATAATTATTACTTAATTAAAGTTTGGTATTAGTTTAATAGAGTAGGTACCTTTATTGCATGTGTTAATTTACTATGGATGAATTAGATGGTAGTGGAATGTTCCCTAATGTGGCTTTGAAGTGATTAGAATATGCGAATTATTTTTTTCAATTTTCTATACATAAAATACGTTGAGGCAGTCGTGGCACAAGTGTGTGACTATAAACGCGACGGTTCTGGGTTCGAATCCCACTCGCGGAAAAGAATTACAATATACTCGTATTAATATTTTCGTTTCTTGGCTTTCGTAAGAAGGCAAAGCAGGGCTGAGTTCCGCCACTCGTCACACAGTGTCTCGTCGGAAAGATGGGAACGGAGTGTCTTAACACTAGGTTGCCTTTGCCTATCCTGCTTTATGCGGAATACAGCGTGACGCTAATTAAAAAAAAAATAACATAAAATATACTTGAAAACGTTAAGTTAAAAGAAACTAACGAATATTTGGAAACGTTAATAATCCAATTTTCTTAGCGTACAAATCGCTCTCACCACCAAACCAAAGAAAAAACAATTATACATAAATTAAAACCCAAAAATCTCAAAAACACTAAACAACATTCGCATTACACACAAACGTCCATTACAAACACCTAAAACCATTACAGCGTAATTAGAAATGGTTTTTGTCTATCAAAATATTTTAATTGATTTTAGAGTTGGAAAATACCGTAGTATATTATTATAGTGCCGAAGGTGTGTATTTGCTTAATGGATAAAGATGAAAGCGGGCGCTATCGTTCGATCGTACTGGGTAATTAGAGGGCGAAGCCGCCAGCCTTCTAACATACCACTTAAAGTTATACCACATGTCTTATTATGTATAGAAATGTGCCAGCCAATGGCTGTGTTTGCATGTGAATAATATCTTTATATAGTTTTTTTTGTAGATATTAGTGAAATGTTAAGAAATGGTTTTTAAAAGAAAATAGAATATTTTTCCATAAAATAAAATATAATGTAAAAAGAAAAGATATATATGTAGATGTTTTTCTTTCCGCATTAGTGATTCGAGACAGAAAGAACGAGACGTCAGAAAGCGAATTTCAAGACTACGACCCAAAACACTATGATTCATATTGCAAAAAATATAACTAACTTTATAAAAAAATACTGTTTAACAAATTACTTCCCATTGTATCCCGCACGTAGCAGGGTACGTAAAGGGAACCAGCCGCGTTTTATATACCTGTCTACCTATGAAAAAATAAATACCTATAATATCTAGTTACTCAATAATTAAGAAAAACAATAAACGAAAGAATGTGTGTATAACATTAATTTTTATTTGTATATTAAACAATGTATAAGGTTCCCTGTAGGTACCTAAGTGCGAGGCTTTTAGTGAAATTACCCTATAAATATTCAGAAAGGAATAAAAAATATTAATAACACGCTATCGTACGACGTTAATTGCGAATTACATGTGCATTAACGCTTTGCTTAGGAACTGTCTAACAGAGTAGACTTCAGTTGTTATAATTAAATACTAGGTATGTTTATATTTTGCTTTTACCTATATATAATACCTGTTTTTATTTTAGAAAAATAGGAACGTATCCGTTCGCGGCTTCGCCCGCATAATCACGAAAGCATGTGTTTTAGTATTTTAGTATGTGTAGTTTAAATTTATTTTTAAATTGGTTATCTTTCGAGGCCAGTCGTGGCGCAGGTTCATAAAGTGTGCTGCAAAATTGACTGGCTGTGAGTTCTGGTGTCTAGGCAAAGCGCGGCGTTGAGTTCCACTTGCCACTCAACACGCTATGCCTAAAGAATTCAGCGGAAAGTGGGGTACGGAGTGTGTTAACACTAGGCTGCCACGACCTATTCCTCTATATGCAGATTACATCATAAAGTCCTTAAAAAAACAAAAAAATAGCCAGAATTAAAATCCATATTCTGAAAGTAAATAAATGATTAAGTAAGTACACGATACAAACATGTTTTAGGTTCCGACTGAAATTTGTAAGTTTTTTGGTAAACTCAGATGTTATCTTAACCGACTTCCTACTAAGTGAAGTTATTGCGATTGATATCGCGGCGGCCGGAGTGCCGCAAACAAACATGCACCCAAATGTAACCGCTAGAACAGAGGTGCTGAACATTTTTGTGTTGGTAAATATTTATTTTATATTAGAATCGTCGATAATAATTTACAAAATCTATTGACATATTGTTAATTTTAATGAAGATAATGAAATGGTGTAATGTTATATTTCAGGCGTAATATAATACAACATTTAAAAAAAGTTTTTTAGAAACTAAGTTTTAATAATTCGCTTAATAGAGAAATGGACATTATATCAAAGAAACGTTTTAAAACGGCAAACTGAAACTGAAAATTTTCTTAAAATCCCAGTTAAATAAACTAAAAAAATATTTATTATTTATTCCATAAGTATGTATACCAGGACATACAGAGGGAATCTAGAACTAAGACACTCCGTTCCCCAATTTCCGCAGAATTCAAGGCATTGAGTATTAAGTGGCCAAATTCAACGTAACACTTTTGCCTTGGAACCAGAGCGAAGAAATAAAAACATTAATAAATAATAACTCAATCCCCCGAATGGGAATCGAACTCACAACCGTCGCGTTTCGCAAACGCTTGTGGCCCTGCGCCACGAAGGTCTCACATGTTATATTATATTAATAAATAAACCAATTCCTACATCTATTTATCAAAAATATTCACATGCTACGAACACCAGTAAAATCTAAATGGAAGCGATGATTTGACACTTTCGTACAAATGTTTTAGGAAACGCCGGCGCCCTGTTATCTAACAATAAGAGGCTAATACCACGTAACACGTCACCCACCTAATTGTCACGTTTTCACACAAAATTACTATTTAATACCACACTTTGAGTAATAACCCCAAATATATATTAACTTCTTTATTTTGATTTCGCTGGTGAAAGGGATTCGAATAAGATTTTTATAGGAAAATATTAGTTTTGGTTTTGGTAGGTAGGGTACAATGTTTTTGTAGCTGATAAATTGTGAAACGAAGTGGAAAACGAACCACAATCTATAGGAAATATATTTGTTTCTAACTTTACGCAGTTTCCTGCACATAGCAGGGCATGCAGATTAAACCTGGAAATCAAGCGATATAATACTTCCGTAATTTCCACTAAATTCTAGACGCATCGATTATTGGTTGTCGGAGTTCAACGCCGACCTTTGTTTCATTACCAGAACGAGAAGATGCAGATATTAAATATTTCATTGCTTGGACTGAAATCGAAACTTGGAATGGCCTTAATATTTCAGTTAAGTATTACCTACTGCAATTACACTAAAAGGTAAAAATATTAAAATTGACGATCTCAACATATAAATATTCAAATACAAATTTCCAACCATATAACAATTAAACCAAAACTAGTTCAACTCCTCAAGCCCATCATCTTCAAAAGCAGCGAAGGTCTAGCGGTGAGAAGCCGTTTGAAGGCGCACCGCAAAAGGGAACACGTCAATGGTTGAAACGTGTTAATTTTTAAATTTGTAACCATAATTATGTTGAAGAGGATCTCTAAAAGTTTTTCTTCCAAGTCCGAGTGTCAATTATTTCATCACTCAGTTCTATCGGGGCCGCGTATGATGCTATCGGTATTTACACGTCAGCATTAAGGAATAACAGCTTTTTTTTATTCAAATATGGTGTGTTTTATATTTTTTTTATTTGGTTATGATTTTGTTATAAAACTAAGGAAAATACAAATATATTTAAAATAGTTTTTTTTATTCAATTGCTTTGGCAATCTCTTTGAATTTACAGACGATCAGATGAAAACAGTAGACTGAGTCTTGGCCTTAAGGTAAGCCTTGAGGGCATAAATACACTTTAAATATAATATAATAATAGGAAAATATGTTTCACAGATCTAAGCCTAATTTTAAAATAATAGATTTCATTATTTTTACACATTTTCAATAGAGAACTTAGATGCCAGTCGTGGCGCAGTTGTGGGTTTGCTTCCCACTCGAGATGAAAATATCTAATAAAATATTTAATATTTTCATTTCTTCGCTTTGGTACAGCCCGGAATTAGGTTTCGCAGCACAACACACAATGCGTCCTGAATTCGGTAGAAAATGTCTTAATAGAAGGTCCTCTCTTACCCTGTTAGCTACATTCGGGAACGCGTGAACCTAAAAAAATCTTAGAGATATGAATGGAATAGAGTGATATGTCACTCTATTCCTGCCTAAAGATATTTTTACACAAAATTCACTTCAGCGTGACACGCCAGTAACATTTGGCCGCGTGCATTAGCGGGTCTGTAATCAGCACGCCGCCTCTAATCACGTTGCACCGCCAGCGCTTAGTACGATTATGTCCGACATACCGTCATATTTCATAATCGTAATTCTGGAATTTTACTTTATATTTTTGGAAAGTTTCTTAAGGACTACATGTATTTTAAATATTTTGTACCTAGAAACAGTTTTTACATAGACATTTCTTAAGTCTACATTCTACAGTCCACGGGACTAATGTAAATTGTTCGAAACGTCGGGTTTCCAAAAAATGTATAATATTAATTAAGTATACGCAAGAAATCCGATTAAATAGTTTCATTTAGCATCTGTAATAATCGTGAAAATCCTTCAAGACCCTATTAAGGTGTTTTCCTTTTCATCAGGTTCTTCTGTAGGTATGCACCTATGTCGTATTTGCATATATTTGCTATAAAAACTCTTTTGCTACTGAGTGACCGACAGACACAAAAAATTGCTACAAAAACAGAATTTTAAATTTTAGGGTCGTAGAATTCAAAATCGCAATGTTTATTATAAGTAGACAGGGTTCTTTTCAAAATTAAAATAATTATTTTTAGTAAATACTGAATTGGTAGCTCCATTTCTTTTAAGATAGCAAAATTAAAATGTGAAAATAAAGCGTGCGACTGTAAGCGCGACAGGTTGTGCGTTCGATTTCCACTCGAGGAATTTAAATATTTTCATTTCCCTCGCTCCCAACGAGGCAAGGCGCGGCGTTGAGTTCACATGCACACAATGCCTCCAGAATTCGGAAGCAACTGGGGAACGGAGTGTCTTAACAGTAGGCCAGGTTCCCTCCTTCACCACAAAAATATTGAAACACCAAACAAGTAGATATTATATTTGTATATTGCAAAATATATACCTAATACATCCACGTGTTACTTTGTTTGAACTTCGCGCCTAGCATTGTTCCATACAAAAGCGCCTATAAAATAATTGAAATGCCACATTACGTCAGATCGGAACAATCAATAGGGGCACTATTCGATATTTTACAAATATAAAACAATCATTTGGACAGCTCAAAGAGTGGCGTGTGTATCGCAACTAGGTTATGCCTTAAGTTATAAGCGATATGTTTTAATCCAATAATGAATATTAATTCATTAGATATATGTAAATATTTTTTATTTCATCAGAGGGATTCTAGTGTAAAGACTTTCCGTTCCCCATTTTCCACAGAATTCTAGAGGCATTGCGTGTTGATGATGAATGATGAAATTTAATGCCACGCTTTGTCTTGACAGAAAGTTAGTTCCTTCGAGTGGGGATCGAACCCGCGTTTACAGTCACACCCTTGCCACTACTGCCAAAAAAGGATTCTATTATATTAAATAAACATCATTCTTTTTTAAACAGAAGTTTTATCCAAATTATTTTATTCATCTAAGTATCATATTTATAACAAAATTTAAAAAAAAATTGAAAAATAGAAACAAAAATAAATAAACTTATACACGTATCTAAGTAAGTTACGTTCACTCACAACACACACCCTGTCCACGCTCGCGCCTAGTCATCGCGGTGCCTTTCATATCTTCTCGAGGTTCCCAATGAACCCCCCCACAATGGCCGTAACACAAAGAGTTACGTTTGCCGTCTCGTTATAAAATCATCCAAACAATACTACGAGGTATCGCTTTCGGTGTGAATCAATCGAATGAAATTAACAATGGAATGGATATTGACAACTAAATACCAATATATTTGGACCCCTATCTTCTTATTCTTTCTAGAACACGTTAGTTCTTTATTTATGGTAATTTTGAGGCGATATGGTAAATAAGTAAATATAGGTGTGGACTTGAGTTTTGAACGTGTTACTATTGTCTTAGCTCTCCATTATGTTTGGATACAAATGATTTTTCTAATCATTGTTTTTAATTACATGTATGTACATACAATGAATATATTATTATATAATAGTATAGGATTATAGGTCTTTTTTGTTGAGAATATTAGTTATATATATAGAAAACATTAAATTACTTTATAGGTACTATTAGTACTACCTCTTTTTTTATTGTTTGTTTCATAATTTATATTATTATGTGAAAAACAATGGAAAATAGTTTTTTGTTTTACTTTCACGCAAAACTCAAAGAGCGAGGAATTTAAAATATTAAATATTCAATTTTCTCGAGTGGGAATGGAATCCACAACCTGTCACGCTTACAGGCACGCTTGTGACCCTTCGACACTAGCCCTTACTCAACACTTTTAAATTTCACAAACCGTATCAAAGCTATCAAAACTGAAAATTCAGCATTTCCAGTAATCTTCGAAATAACACCCCAGTTCTCAGTAACACTGAATCGACAACCACATACATCTATATAAACATTTCGATACACAAAACAATAAATTTATTCACCCCTCATTTTACCCCGTTTTACCCCCATTTTACCCCACATTGTGTACTCACCGGCAGTCGTACAGCGTACAGCGGTACGGCGTACGGCGTACCTAATAAACATTACCGCACAAACAGCGCGCCCGAGGCGGCGGCGTTGGTGCCGAATTTGCATAGTGCCTACTTTTGTGCCACAGGTTATTTGTTTCAGTTTGATTCTGATTTTTTTATTGTTTTTTTTTTGATAAGAATACTTTGGATAAGTGTTAGTTAAGAATTAAGTATATATCATACTTTAGTTTCTTAAGTTTTTTCAGCTTTATGCTGTATTCCGCCAATAGTAGAGTAGGCAGAGGGAATCTAGTGTTAAAACACTGTCCACTTTTCGCCGAATTCTAGGGACATTACTTAATATTATATTATAAAAGAAACAATAAAAATATTTATATTCGCTCCACATTTCTGGTAGCATCAACCTTATTATTTATCTTAACATAATTTTAAAATATTTAAGTAATAGTTGCATATAAACAAAACCTTTTCTTCTTTTCCAACCTCTCCCACACCAGACTACTCTATGGCAGTGCCTCCACTTGAACACTAACCTAATACGACGTATGTCAGTTACTCAGGCTACGTGCTGGGAAATTGCTCTTGTGTAAGGGTTGCCGGTTGATTTTAGATTTGCTACTACCGTCTACTGCATACTGGTTATAGAACCTAAAGATATAAGATAACTCATGGGTTTTGGTATGTGTAAAGTTATATTAATTTTTGTTTTTAGGTAAAAAAGTTAAATAAATCAGCTTCACACAGAGGAAGGGAGACACTGGGCGTGTTAAGACACTCCGTTCTCCATCTTCCGCCGAAATCTGGCGGCATTGCATGTTGAGAGGTGGTTTGCCGTTTGTAGAAATGAAGATATAAATTTATGTATACTTTGTTTTGTCATCAGAACGAGAAAATGTGATTAATTCATTACTCTGGCATTAAGGCCGGCAATGCACCTGTGGCAGCTCTGGTGTTACAGGGGTCGTGGGCGGCGGTGTTCACCATCAGGTGACCCGAACGCGCGTTTGCCTTGTCCTTTATTCCATAAAAAAAAAATACTGAGCGGGAGTCGAACTTACAACCCTGTACACAGATGAGTGCGATAGCTATGATGCCGTTGCACAACAACGGCCTATATTAAGTTATTGAGATTTTTTGTGTAACGCAATTTCTTTGTATACAATAAACATTGCTCCTATAATAGCATAGTATACGTAGGTATATCTTGGTCTTCTTTTTAACTAAGGGCAGTTTATATACTAAAAACAGAAAGACCCTCAAGAGTCCAAGGGTCAGGTCGTGGCACTCCATAGGTAAAAGAATGTAAAAGCAAACAGACCAGACAAATAAACGAGGAAACAAATAAGCTCATCTCGAGACTTCTTGACATGAATCGTGCTCTTCAATAATTTGAGTATCGTAAATAACAATGATAGCTTTTATAATGTAAGAAGATTATAAAACGTTATTTAACGTTATTATTTAATATATTTGGAATTGTTCGTGTTCGTTCGTAAATGATTTTTGAGTCTTAAATAATATCATAATAATATAATTCTTGTTTTTTCAGTATCCAGCATATAGGAGGGTAGGTAGATGGAGCCTGTTAAGACTTAAGAAATGCCGTCCCCTACTTCGCCGAATTTTGGAGGCTTTGCCTTGATAACATAGCGAAGAAATGAAAATATAAAAAAAATATATATAATTTATTGGACATAGAAAATGTGTTTAGCGTAGTAAAGTTAATTTTGTACACGAAAGATAAAAGAAATTGGATCGCGTTAATATACAATAACAAAAGCTAAAGACCACTCAACAGAATTTCTGTCTGTCTGTTCTTTAAAATGGCATTCCGTACGAAAATAGCGCTTCATATAAGTACAAGTAAGTATTTATTGGTTTACTAATCGCACAAAAATACAAACCTTCTTTATTTGGTATAAAAATAAAAAGTTAAATCAAAAATAACAAAAACATTTATAAAAAAGTTTATTCTTATAAAGTGTGCTTTGTAATTTAAGTATTGATTCCGTGAGACCAATGACCTAAGAGGTAGGATGAATAACCGTAGCATATGAAAAATATATATTTTCAGTTATATTTAGATTTGTTTTTTATAACACACTTATGATTGATATTCAGAATTTTGTAGTAGGCTTTTTATGCAGATTTTTTTAAAAACTAGATTTTCGTTTTGGTTTCGTAAAAAAATAACTTGCTGTAGGTACAAAATATCAATCAATGGTAGTCAACCATAAGCGAATCGAATCACAGTACCAAGGTTCCCTCTACCTATAGTAGGGTAGGCAAGGAAACCTAGTGTTAAAACACTCCGTTCCTGACTTCCCGCCGAATTTCTTGAGGCATTGCGTATTGACTGGTGGAACTCAACGCCGGGCTTTTTACGAAGAAACTAAAATATTAACTGCACACAAACATTAAGCAACGGACAACCCATAAAAATATTATGTAAAAAGTTCAAAAAACTGTTGAAATTATCGGTAGCTTAGCATTAATGGATGAAAGAAAGTTTTGGACAAATATTTGAAGATGCCGACGTGACTGATTACGGACGGTGGAAGCACAAAGACTGGTAGTGGTTATAGCAGCATTTATTTATCGTCGAGAACAGAAGAGCTCATTAGAAACACATCGGGGTACATGTGTAAATAAATACGGATCGAGACGATCGGGGCAAACAACTTCGACTGGGCTTTTTGTATGGTGAGTTAACGAGTTTATAGGTCTCTTTTTTTTTAGTTTTTCGCTGTAGGTAATTCTCGTGTATGGCAAGGTAGGCAGAAAGAAGGTAGGAAGGACAGTCCGTTCCAGTTTCCGCTGAATTTTCGAGATTATTCCATATGTTTCATTATGTGTTGAGTGGCGCAACTCAAATCCGAACGTTTGAGCGAAGAAAGTGAAAATATTATTAAATAATAATTCATTGCCACGAGTGGAAATCGAACTTACAACTGTCACGTTACAGCCATTTTCGGTATAAAATTAGACTAAAATATATTATTTTAAGATTCAAATTTTTTTGGTTGTCGTTATATCATTTTTATATTAAAATAATTTGACCTAATCCAAGTGTATGTCTGTAAAGGCGACCGATTGTGGGTTCGATCATCGCTCGAGGAATTTTAATATTTATTTAAATTTACATTTTCATTTCTTCGTTCTGGTGTGGAGGCGAAGTGGCGTTGAGTTTGGCGAGAAAATGGGGAACGGAGTGTCTCAACATCAGGTTCCCTCTGCCTACCCTGCTGCCTAATAACGTCAACCTAAAAAAAGTAGATACGTCCATAAAGTTCGTTAGCAACCTCATTGCGTGGGGAGCGCGTATAAGAGCACTGACAACACCGCAGGGGCTATCTCGGGTTTCATCTCATCACAAACATTGGTGATACCCGCGCGACCGTATACCTAACTGCCCTTAAATACCTGATGACTTTTGATTTACATTTCTTCCTTCCAGACTTCCAATGACTGAATTAATTTAGTACTAGTATTATTACTACTATTTAGTTTAGTTATTATTTAGTTTTAGTAGTTTAATAGAATTAGTTTAAGGCTAGTGGCGCAGGGGCATAAGTGTGTGACTGTAGACGCGACTGTGGGTTCGATCCGCACTCGAGGAAATTATATCATTTCAATTCTTGTCTTAACATTAGGTTCCCTCTTCCTCCCTCAAGATTGATCAGCGAAAACTGTATAATTTAGTAAGTTATTAAAAGGTAGTATGTCTTATGGATCAGTGGTTATTATGCATTGGTACTATAAGTGTAAAAGAAACAAAGATTTGAAGTTTGATATTTTGGTGCAGTTGGGGAATGAAGGGAAACTTGTTGGGTTACCCGTTACTTAATGTTATGTGTGCATTACTATAAATGCACAGCGAAATTAATATTTTCATTTCTTCGCAAAAAGCCCGGCGTTAAGCTCCGACAAATTTGGCAATTTCGGGAACGGGAACGCAGTGCCTTAACAGTATTGAAAGGGAAGCTAGGTTCCCTCTGCCCACCCTGATATATGCGAGATGCAGCCTAAAGCTGATAATATAAATTTATAGCTAGTACCTACTGGGATTCGCTTTTGCTTGGAATGAGAAGAAACTGAACAATAATATTTGTAAAGTAAATATGACCAAAATTAACAAAGGATTGTGTTTTTGCAGTCTGATTTTAAACTGTCAATAAATATTGAAATCACTTGAAAACTTTGATTTTGTTTATCTTACTATAAAGTTCTGTGTGAGCCCATTTTTTTCTATAAACCAAACTTGTCTTTATCATAATATTGTGAAGATTATTCATACACTATTCGATTAAATTAAATAATAAAAATGAGCCAGTCGTGGGCACAAGTGCGTGACTGTAATCACGATTGGTTGTGGGTTCGATCCCCACTCGAGGATTTTAAATATTTATTGGAGAACGGAGTCTCTTAACACTAGGTCCCGGCCTTACTTGCCGTGTTGTGCTATATACAAAAGGTGGCATGAAGGTGCAAAAAATATGGAAGTTATTTTTATTTCTTAATTTTATCTATTGCATGCTGAATAAATATGAAGCTTATTTAAGTTTTCGCAATTATAGCTCTGCTAATCAACGTTTAAAACAAGTGCTTGAACTTTTAACATTAAATAGGTAACTGTTTAACCAAAAAAGTAACCAAAAGTTCAAATTGTCTCTGTTTTACGAGAAACAGTACGTACTTATACATTAGGTTCATTGTAAATATATATATTTTTCCATATTAAAACTCAATATAATAATAAATATATTGAAAAATTCAAAGTCATCTCAACAAATACATACCATAAGTTATATTAATCCGTGGAGGAACGTATTTGTGCCATTGTACCACAGACCAGAGTCAACACTCGACGGTTCTCCGAAGGATTGCATCTAGCTTTCAAAACTTCACACTCACAATGGCCGTGTTTACGTTGCTTGTGAAGAAAAAATTATGAAAGGCTTTTCTGGTATATACGTATACCTATATATAATAAATGACAATTTATTATTAATAACATTTGATAGCAGTAAAAATAACAATTGGATATCTATAGAAGAATATTTAATAACGATTTGTATTTTAAGATTTTAATAATTTAAGCAGTTCTACGCTGTATGGGGGATACAGCCACCGTGGGGGACACAACAGGATAGGCAGAGGGAACCTAGTGTTAATACACTCCGTTTTCCACTTTCCGCCAAACTCTGGAAGTAAACTCAACGCCGCGCTGAGTCCTCAAATGTGGGGATCGAACCCACAACCAGTCGCGGTTACAGTCACACTTTGTACTCCTGCAATTGCCCTCCACGATTTGTATTTCATTTTGGTAAATAATAAGTCTGTAACTAGTTTTCACGTAGGTATTTCATACGTAGGGATATCTTAGTGTTAGCCTAACATAGTGCTTTCTCCATTCTTTTCAAATAGTGGAAACGTTGTGAATCGAGTGACAGAACACAACTCTCCGCTTTTGTATTAAATAGAACAAAAAATAAATAAATAATTTCTTTGCCTCGAGAGAGAATCATACCACAATCATAATAGCCATGCACTGTTTCACGATGTTTTATATGTCCTCTATAAATTGTTATTTTAGGATATTAAAATATTTGTATATTTTACATCACTAAAGCCAATTTTATTTTGAATTGTATAAAAAGAAATATTTTAAAAATAATAATTAAAACATTATTAGGATATGCAAATCTTACGTATACCGATGAAATAATTAAATATTAAATTTCAATATTTGTTCGTAACTTCAAATAAAATAATATTTATAAGTAAGTATTTAAATACCACATTACTAATCGATGACTAAACCTGTTAACAATCTATCGGGGTCAAATTGATATCAGGTTTTTTTTTTGATCGTCTGTTTGTGTGTCCATCACGAGTCTGTGTTTTTTTTATATTTGTATACATTTAATACTAATTTTAATACACGAAATAAAATATTATTTTTCATTTTAATGAAAAGCATATTCTTTATAAAGTTTTAAGAGAAATAAAAAAATAAAGCACATATGATTTTTTTTTAAACTTTTATTAGAAAATCGTCTTTACATATGCACTCGTTTTCTAAAATAAAGACAAAAATGAACGTTCATGTAATATGATACAATACAGTAGTACGTACCTATTTACAATTTTTTTTAATTAATTTATTTATTTTAAAAGCACGGAATTACGTATATCTTAAAATAAATAATAATTTTATTAAGGTATTATAATAAAATTATTTATTTCCAAACCTCCTAGGTATTTCCATATGTATTAGGTAGTATTATAATAAAACTAACATTGTGTGCTCATAGCTTGTTGTTATATAAAGCATTTAGATGCGCTTAAATAAACAGATCATATAAACCTCTTAGATCCACCTCTTCAAAATGAACCGCACAGTCGAATGCTTCGTGGTGGGCCTTATTACGAAATACTCGTATAAATAGACGATGCATGCTTTTGGCTTATTTACTAATAAATCTTAGTATATCAATGTATACTTATAATAAAATCGTAAGAGGGTCGGTGTCTGTACTTGGAAGATATTTAAAAAAAAATGTTATTGGGAATCTTTATTAATAGAACCCTTATTTAATAAAACCTAAAACAATGATCTTTAAATTTTTTGTCTGATTGTCTGTGCGTTTGTTATCGCTAATCAGAATCGGCTTAACCGATTTCTATGCGGTTTTCACTATTGGATTCTGGCAAGCTTCCGAAAATATATAGGATTTATTTCGGTATTAATCGGTTCATAAACAAAAAAGTTATGTCAATTTAAAGTATTTAGTTCGACAAATTTGCTAATTGGCGTAACAATTATTTTTTACTGAATTGACTGAATCTTTAGTTTTCAATTTCTTTATTAATATTTCTATTTCAAGCGGGCGTAGCCCCGCACGGGCCCACTAGTATATATATATATGGTAAAAATTATAGAAATTAGTGTGACATATTGTTAGGAATGATGTATTTAGTTATTTTAATTTATGAATGTATCATACATAACAAACAAGAAAATTTAAAAAAATATATAAATATATTAGCAAGTATTATACTATGATTTTAATGATATAATCTACGAAAATACTTACATAGGAAATTACATAGCGATCTTCCTCAGACCTTTGTATAGTAAGCAAAACTTTCTCATCCCCAATCTCACCCTCGCAATCAGCATCTGGTGGCGCGTCCCACAATTAAATGTGCACGGTCGAGCTGCTCTCAATGGTACAGCATTTGAATCCATATTATGGGAATTTATATTCGCTTCAGAGTTTCTTCCGGATTCACTCAATCGAGAACTGGCCATGCTTTTTCATTTGTTGGTTTCTGATTGATCAAATGTTGACGTTGTAAGCATATTTTGTTATTTAATTGGTGGGTTTTTAGTGGAAGTTATTACCTTATTAATATCTGGGCGTTAGTTTTTATTAGGTTAACACTGTATCCCATATAAAGGGTAGGTTAAGTGTTAAGACACTGTGTTTCTTACTTTCCTTATTTTTGTCACCTTCAGTGATGAGAGGCAGAACTCAACTCTCAGAGGTTTGTCTTTGTTAGCAGAGCGTAGAAACGGAAATAATGCATCTTTCCAAGTGGGAATCGAACCTACAACCGCATTTACACTCAGGAGCTATTCTGGTGTTTTTATTATTAAATGCTTATGTATTATATATTTTCAAATGGGATTAACCTATATGCAAACTGTTTTGTATATTCAGTGCTTTTTTAATTTTGTTTCTATAAACTACTGATATACTATAAATTTTAGGCTTTTCACTCCAAAATCATATATTTATGTAAAAAGTTTAACAAATTCATTTTGTAATAATATGCTTTAAAATATCTTACATTTATTAATTTGATACTTACTAAGTACGTACTTATATAGGATAGACATTTCCAAACAGATTTATCTCAATAGTGAGTTCGTTGTAAAATAAGTGCAATGATTACCATTGCAAGTTTTCAAGTCATAGGTATACTTAGGTTAGAGTCAATCGTGCATTGCCTAGAATTGCATTGTATGCATTCTAATGATTGTTTCAGTTTATTCTTCTATACTTTCTTAAAGTGTTTTATTATTTATAGTTTGTATTGTTTTGAAATTTAATTTTTCAGAATTTTATTTGTAACCTATACATTATTTAATAATTTTTTTTGATTGTCGTATAATATAACTTTCGCTTAAAATAGCCATATATAGTCAATAGTCCATACCCACAGTTAGACCAAATGGTTCAGTAACTTGCACCAATCAACATGCAATGCCCCAAATTCGAACAGAAAATTGAAATTAGAGTGTCTTGACTCTAACTTCTCTCTGTCCACTCTGCTATATGCAGGATAAAGCGTAGAGATAAAGCATAACGTCAGAGCAATAACCCTTTGAACCAAAGTATTTTTTGTTAAATAATAAAATAATAAATAGTGTTTTTAATATGGCAAATACTTTATACTATTTAAATGTTTCCTAGCATATGCCCGTATCGTTTCCTCCTATACCCTGAACTCTCAACTGAAGTGCGAATCTGCGGGCGGTCGCCTCTCCACGCCTCTTCAATCCTGTTTGTTTTGCTGGTGTTTGAACTAACTATACAGTCGATCCTTATAGAATTACACATCATATATCACACGCTAATTTGATCCTTTCCGTGAAGTAATAAAGCAATTATTTGCATGATAACGATTCGTAGTTAGTTACGTGGTTTCCGCCTGAATTCTGAAGTGTTGACCGGCAATATTGCGCAACGACGCCTTTAATATACTTTTTGATAGATATTAAGTTACTTTTGGGGATTGTGACAATATTTACGTTGTGAAAAATAATAGTTATTGTACTAAATTGTTATAATTCTTGTACAAGAAGTATTGTCTTTTTAACCGACTTCTATAAGAAAAGGAAAAAAAAGGTTATCAATTCGACTGTATTTTTTTATTTTTTTTTTATTTTACGTTCAATCCGATATTAAGTTAAGGTTTAGTATAATTGTTATGCAACACTTTTAGACTTGAATAGAGTAAATTTTCATATTTAATATACCTATATATTATTATGAGGGCACTCGCGGCGCAGGGCCACAAGCGTGCCACTATAAGCGCGATAGGTTGTGGGTTCGAATTTCACTGGAGGAAATTAAATAATCATTTTTTTATCATGGCATGAAGATAAATAAAAATGTTACGATTATAATTCATGGTATATTATTTAGAATAATAAATAAAAAAAATGTTGTTTTATAATAAAAAGAAATAAATAATATGTTATAGAATTTTTATTTAAAATTTTAAAAAACATCACAAGCGCAGTACGTGCCCCACAGACAAAAAAAAACAATTTCCGATTCAACGAGCTGCAATATAAAGTTTACTGTTACACTCTCATTATACAAGTTCAAATCATAGAAACAGAATAAAAGTAGTTCGTTAGCGCACCAACATAACTACAATGTCGATCATCGAGGTGATGATTTGTTATAAAAATATACCGGGGGGAGCCTGGAGCGAGCGGGAGCCCGGGGGGTTCCCGGGGTGCCCTTCACAATGCTCGACCAGCACATTAACACCTATTACTGAACACCCTTTGTCCCGATCCACTTCACGCAAAATCCTACACTTTCTTTTTTACTATTTATTGTTATCATTTGTTTTGGAGCGCAAACCGTTCGACGACAATGCGCCAGTCGGTGCGGCTGGATGGACGCTTTCAAGAGTCGAAAAGCGGTAATTTAGTTCATTCATTCATTGTTCCGCTAAAAGTCGGCTTTTGTCGTCACTTGGTAGAATTGGTAGCGTTTAGATTCGGCCAATTCGCGAAGTGGACGTTTTTGTGCGCTTTCCCTCCGCCCTCCGCCCTCTGTTCTCCGCCCGCCTCCCGGTCACTGCATCCTCGTCGGCTAATGGACTCTTTTATGTCTAAATCGTTTCGTTTTTAATTGTATCTGGTGGCATCTGGATTATATACGAATATGATTATTTATTAAATATGTATTTCTTCTAAGATATATTTGTTGAAATATTTCTAAATTAATTTCTTGAAACATAGTTGATATATGTGTAATTTTTCCATAAGTATATGCATATAAATTTCTGGTATTAATTGTAATCTGATATGAATTTATATTATGTTTTTATTGAAATTAGGCATAATACTTAATTAAGATATTCCATATATTACCTATGTCCATATTTTTTTGCTATACAAAAACTGTAATTATAGCTGAATTTGAATGAGTGCTTTAACAAATTAAGCTATTGTCACCATCTCATAATTGAACAGCTATTGTTAATAGCGCTTCTGTAGAATTTTATTATAAATCACTTAAAGATTATAAAAAAAACGTAACTGACTTCGTAAAAATAATGCAAGATTTGAAGAAAAATAAGTAAAAGAAGGAAATTTTTCTCAATCGTGAGAAAACAAGAATTTGCTAGTTGAGAGTTTACGATTGTTAAAAATGGTGCATTATATTATACAAGATACTAACAATTATGAATATTTTCCATTTCATTTAAAAATTATGTAGAATTTAAAATACAGTTTCAGTTCTACCTAATTCGATAAATATCGAAAACACTTTGCTACCACCGGCTTCGAAGGCAGTTCTGCTAAAAACAATCTCCAAGTTACTCTCTATGATATGAAGATTGCGATTTTATTGTTTAAATATATAGATTCTTATGATATAACGTTCTGAACAATATATAAATAGATAGGTACTTAACAAACATAGGGCAACTAAACTTTCATGAAAGTCAGTTTACTTAAACAATTTTTAAAAAATCATATTATTGCAATTATCACAATTTAGTACGGATTTTTTGTATCTATATCTTTTGTAAAATAGATAGGGATACCTATATACAGATATGTGTACCTACATGCATATATGAATGAATAAGCTGTTAAATCTAGAGTTTTAACTTTTAGCTATTCAAATTAGTGAATAAAATGTTGTCTTTTGGCTTATTTTGGCTTATTATATTTAAAAACTCACTTTAAGCCAACAGTTCAGCGATGCTATCTCATAATCCTGTCCTTTCACAAAAGGAAGAATGGTCAGGAAATGACGAATACCCTTCCTCGAGTCGACCTGCTTAGTTCGCAGATTACACAAATTCTATTGTTATATTGATAACCTGATAATACCACATTACAATAGGAATAACATTTTTTTTTAAATTAAGTTGTGAAAAGGCAGCATATATCGATGTTTTCTCTGCCTCTCGGAAGATATGAGGATATATGAAATACACAAGGTTTAAAAATATTTTCTTTCTCATGTTAAATTTTTTTTAGCTTTAGGATGCACATATGCACATAGGCACATATGTACATATGCACATAGGGTAGGCAGAGGGCAACTGGGCAGCTTAGTGTTACTCCGTTGCCAACTTTCTGCAGAATTCTAAAGTATTGCGAGTTGAGGGGCGGAATCCAACGGCAAGCTTTGCACGGTTACTAAACAGAAAATGAACATATGAAATAATTCTTTTAGTGGAAATCGAACCGCAACCCTCGTGTTTATTATCGCACCTTTGTGCCACCGGACCACGACGGCCTCTATTAATAAAATATGTATCTTTTTTCTATTTAAAATAACCATTGATAAGGTAGTTAGGTATAGGAATAATTTTTAAATTAAAAGTAGGTAAGTTAGTTCATAGTAATTTATATAATTCTGGATAATTTAGGATGATATCAATTACCCTAATATTAGGTATTGTAATCGATGACTACCTTTGAAGGCATATTTTAGTAACGACTGCTAATTAAAATACCTCAAATACGAAACCAATAAAAAAAAACCTAAAAACAAACCAAGATTATTTTTAAAAACTTCGAAGATAAAAGCCATGATTAATAAATAAACATTTTCAAGGAAAAATCTTAATATGTACTTAACCATTGTTCCAAAAGATGATTCATTTGGCGCAAATCGGCTTTTTGAAAGCTTTAGCGTGGGAACGTTTAAATATGTTTATAGGAAACACTTTTGTGCCATTCTCGATAATCGTTTTCGAATGGATCTGATCGTAGCTTATCAGGTGTTAGAAAGGTCTTTCACTATCTGTAATCAGCTATATTTACACAAGTGTGGAAGTAAGAAATAATTATCGCAAAAATCTTAAATATGTTTTCTAGCTTTAAGCTGCATTCCGCACATGGGAGAGTAGGCAGAAGGAACCTAGTAATAAGACACTCCGTTCCAATTAAGACACTTCGATTTTCAACTTTCTGCCAAATTCTGGGGGTATTGGGCATCTAAAATATTGTGAGTATTAAATCGTTTTCTGTTCCGTAGTATTAAATCGTTCAAATTATTGAAATGAAGAGAATCATCGATTTTAGGGTTAAGGAACATCTCCGATGTCAAGAATGTGCGTGTATGTTTGGGATAAACTATTACATCAAGTTTGATAACCCATATCCTCGATACGTAGAACTTATATATTCCCGCGGGGCTATAAAAATCCAAACATATCCCTATCCCTATTTCAATAGAGAAAATGGTTAGAAATTTTCTACGACTTTAAACTCACTCATTAAAGGTTTGAAGTGTCTAACCCACCACACTACAAATGGCACAGTACAGTCAGTTCAGTTCAGTTTACAAGAATCTAGCTAGGGCAGTCCGCCAGGCAATTAAGAAGCGGCGGTAGTATGATATAAAATGTATGTCAACTGACAGACGGATGCCATTTCAGTCTACCCGTGACCTACGGACTATTGCAAAGTGTTCGAAACGTCGAGTTTTCAATGCATATACCTAATGCTAAATATACGCGATAAATACGGTTAAAGTGTTTAATTTAAAATTTATTCTTCTTGTAAAACAATTTGATAATTTCTTTTTTCATACTTCAAATGACGATAAAAAAATATAGATAATATGAGTGAAGTTTCTGTTAATGTAACTAAATATCTATGGGTATCTGTAATTTTTCTAAAAACCTTAGAATGCAATGCACTAAGTGATTTTGCTAATTTTACATACTAATTTGTAAATAAAATATATATTGCTACACACTTGTATTGAAAATAAGAATTTTCAACTTATTTACTCTTTGAACTGGAGGTTATTTATTTAATTGAAAGATTTTTTGTTTAAGGTATAATTTCTATTTATTAGATTTTTTATAGACTTGTCTTAAATCTAACTAATCCGACGGCCTCTAGTTACTAAACAACATCATGTTTCTATAACAACAATGAGTAGATATTTTGACTTTATATACAAATAGCTATATGAATAAGTATAACTACAGTCACTTGGTCGTTTTCAGACTTTAAAATTAATATTATTTACTTTCAAATAGATAGAAATATAAATCACGTTTATACATACACAAGTTCAACAATACATTTATACAATAATTTACATTTTTGATTTACAAGGTATAAAATAAAATTCACTAAAGCATTGAAAAAGACTTCAACGCGTGCAAAGTTTGTAAATAAGATTTAAAAAAAGAAAGAAACAATGAAAGATAGAATATTGAAAGATTCGAGCGGAGTAAAGACACTGAGTTTATGAGTATCCACTACTTCATATATTTGAAGGATAATAATAATGAGTATTCACTATTCACATTTGTACAGCGGGACTGCCGTCGCCAAGTGTTTGTATCACAATTTAAGTGTCCGGCGGGCGATGTTGGTCCGGGGGGCTCGGAGGTGCTGGCGAATGCGAAGGAATAGTATGCCTACGAAGCTGCTGCAGGAGAGCAGGATCGAGCGCGGGCCACCAGCCGCCTAGCAAAGGATAGTGCGCTGCCGGCGTCAGCGGCACGCGCGTTTCCTCTTCCGTTGAGCGCACTTCCTCTTGATCACTCGCCACCACGTCTATATCCTCTTCTACTTCTTCCTCGCCACTGCTGTCCCGGCGAGCACGCTTCTCTGGCGCATCATCAGGAGCAAGCAATGACGCCACATCAAACTGTCTCTTCCGAGTCTGTGTACTAGTGGGAACGCGGCCGCTCCAAAACGGCAACGGTAAAGGAGTTGGTGGAGGAGACTGTGGTGGCGGTGATGGCGAGTCCTCGCCGTCATCGTCCACAGCTAGCCCCATGTGCTTACGAACTTTTCTTTGCGCTTTACGCCTTCTAAAATCACCTTTCCGAAAGTCTTCAATGTTAGCGGGATGAATTGCCCAGTAGTGTCCTTTCCCATTTGCCGATCGCCCCGCTTTAACGAAGCAATCGTTCAATGACAGATTGTGACGAATCGAGTTCCTCCAGCCGGGCCCTCGCGTTCTGAAGTACGGATAGTTATCAAGTATGTGCTGATAAATGTCCGAAAGCACAAGTTTCCGCTCCGGCGAGCTTAGTATCGCCATAGCTATCAGTCCAATGTAGCTGTGCTGGGGTTTGGGTTCCTCGGGCTGCAGGGCACGGTGCTGCAACAGCGACATGGACAGAGCCAGTCGCGGCGCGTAGGGCCCGTAGCAGGGCGCCACGGCGGGCTGGTACAGGCGGAGACGCTCGGCGACGGCATAGTTGTATAGCTGCAGGCGGTAGTGGTCTATGGCGGCGGCGGTGACGGTGACGGCGGGCGCGTCTTTGGCGAGCGGCCAGGAGGGTCCGTCGGCTCCGCTGCACATGTTCGCGACGGCGGTCGGGGCGCGAGTGCGGCCGGCCCGGCGGCGGGCGGGCGCGAGACCCCGTGCCGCCCTGCGGCGCCCCCCGCGCGCCACCCTCCGCTCCTCAACCAATCACCGCTCGCCCGCACCTTGTATACGTGTTTTTGTTTAGCGACGCCCCACTCCGCCGGCGACGCGGCTCGAGCCCTGCCTTGAGCCCGCGGTACGGATCGCAGGTAAACACTCGTAGACGAGGTGTGAACTCATAAAAATGTATTATATTCTGTAATCTTATTTTAACAGATATATTGTATTGCATATGTATTGTGTTTTTAACAAAAAAATTAAATGTTGAAAAAGTATTGAATAGGGAATTATAATAAGTGAAGTCTTTGCATTATTTATTGTAATAAAAAAAATAGTCGTATATATCATAGAATTCATCGGCCAATAATGCTCATCGACTCATTCAATAATTTCATTAAACATAAAAGTATTACTTGAAATTCGTTAGGTTATTAACAGACAACGCACAGTAGGCACTACTGTAAATTATAAAGCTGAAATTTCGCGTATATCTTACTTAACTTTTCGAATTTCTATAAGAGAAGATATTTGGAATTTGCTACGGAATTGCTCACGTTTTACGGTCTAAACAATGTAGGGAAGAAATGACGATGGTATGAAATGCGTCACAAAATCTACGCAAACGAACTTCCAGGCTGACAATTGTTACCTACCTACCTATATAAAAAGTGACCGCTACTTACTATATATAACTATTTATTTATTTATTGTTATGTAAGTTTTTTCGTCTTATAGTTAAAAGAAATACTGATTATTTGGATATAATGTACTTAAATATTATTAAAATTGATGTTATACAGAGGAAAAATATTACATATTCATTAAGTCAACGAAACAATTTCAGTATGATATTTTTGAAACATTTTCTTAATCTAAAATATAATTTATTTGCTGTCGCTCCTTACAAAACCGTTACAAATGACAACTTCGTAGCGAGTACTTCCCTGTTATTTCAGAGATATCACAACAAGCAACAACACATTACTTCTCAGGAGGCGCGCGAAAACGAGACGGAGATATAAAAATACGCTTTTCCCTATAAGAGAGATAAAGACAGAATAATATGCAACAGTTTCACATGTCGCGGTAAACGACTGTGATACAGCTTACCCTTAAAGACTGGTAGTTCAAAATATACTTTAACATAAAGATTTAAGGTGTCTTTTTAATTGTTTTGAAGAAAATTTAACGCCGTGGTGAATGAGAAAGGAAAATAAAGAGATTTAGCCACGAGTGCGAGAGGGACAGCAACAGATATCGAGGAGACGCCGCGGGCTAACAATGCAGTTGCCGCCCATTTAAATACGCCATTTTGTTTACTGTCTCCACGCTTTTGTTGGGGAAAGCAATGTTTCAGAATAAGAAAATTATGGGAAATTTTTATTTTACTCGCCCACAGCTAGCTACGCTTCGAGAAATGTTTTAAATCTAATATGTTTTGTGCAGTTTCTTGAGAATGTTGTTGTAACTATTTATTGTATTTTTAAATTATGTTATTTTTTTACTGTAATAATAGATCGATAAACATATGACGTAAATTATTTAATTAAAATACATATGTGCGGAAAGTTGCACTAGATGAGAGATGTTGGTAGTCCTTTTTTTTAGCAAACTTAGTACGAACCTATGCAAATAAAGGGAATGCAATAATAAAAATATATTTTTCTTTTAAAAACAAAGTTTTTCTTTTAAGATATTTTTGCCTAATTTAAAAAAAAATAGGATTGGGAACATTTGTTTTCATTGTTCCAATGTTCCATTTAAAAATTATAGATTGACATTTGTAACTATTAAACGAAAGGCCTACAATTGAGCTATATTGAGGAAAAGAATGACGAGCGCAGACCTAACAGTTGGGTTGTATTGCCAATTTAACTTGTTTTTCAAAAAATCACTAATCCCCTAATATATGAAGAACCACTGAAAATCTCTCGGTAGTGAAATGGAGAGGCACTGATATGTCCTAGCTGTGGACTACCATTCATCCGTCGATCGCGTTACATCCTGTATATAATTATAACCTATAAAGTAATCTTTTTCTGGGTTGTTTACCTTTTCTCTCACGGCTCCCTGAATAAGGTATAGGTCCCTCTGTCTACCCGCGCTGCAACGCTGTGTGGGTAGATATATACAGCTAGATAATATACCTTCCTACCTACTTACATACTTACTAAGCGTATAATGTAATGATTAGTCTAAAAATTATTTAAAAGATTTAGCGGAGAAAATTTAGTGAAAAATCTTTCCGTTCTCAAGGATGTGACGCAGCACTATCTCTACGCTAGAGCTGCAGCTAGCTATAATGTTTTTTTTAATATTGTAGAATAAAAACACGTAGGTATGTACACAGAGAACTAAATTTAATTTTCCTTATTTACGAAAAAATATATAAATATTATGTATGTTATGCATATTTTTTATACGTGTGTAGAAAAACAGTACACGAGTAGAAACCATATAGAAAAACCAAAAAACGCGGTTAAAAGTGAATCGTATGTGACGGCTTTGTACCAATTGTCGCGTATAAAACAAACGTGATGTTGTATGGAAAACAATTGCCGTACACCACCAGCGCCACCACCAGCACCACCACCACCGCCGCGCCCGCACACGAATGCTAATTCGTTATCCGACTGGGGAAATACTGTTATATCTAAAATGGCTATGGTGAAATATTTTTGATTTGGAAATAACATCTTGCGAATGTAGAGTATTTTTGGTAGAAAATTTAAATTAGATAAAAAGCAGGGTAAGCAGGTAGTGTTTGGACACTCCCAAGTTTACGACCAATTTTAGAGATATTGGTTTTTAAGTTATGGACTTCAAGGCAGAAAATTTTTTTCCGTCACATTTACAGTTAGAAACTGTGTCTTGAAATATTTTTATACTAGTATAGTTACCAATACAGAACAGAGTGATTTTTTAGTATTTTTCTATAAGTACATCCAGTTAAAACCTACTCATAGGTAAATACTAGCAAAAAACTAAATATTTTTTTGTGAAATTTCTGCAAATATCTAAATAAGATTTATAATTAAAAATATAATCAAATGGTTTTAGATGGGATTCCATTTCATTTCACTAATAAGTAAAGTTTTTTTTTAGAATTAGGTAATTAATTCTAAAAAAGTAGTATATATTTCAAAAAGTAATCCTGTAGCGTTTGGTACCCCATTCTCTCTGAGTATCCCGCTAGGGATATAGCGTGAAGCTAGAAAAACAAATCACATATTCATATAGAAGAGAAACAAACGAACGAAGCTCTATTATTCATCCCAATAATACTCATTTCTTAGTAACTAAGCAATCCCATAATTCGTGTTTACATAATTTTACAGAGATTCAAAACGGGTTTTAGCGTGGCATATTTAGTTAATTTATGCTGATTGATTTTACATCTAAACGTTCTGTTTCATTGTTGTTTCTAATTGCCCGCAAGACGAAGGCGTGCCGCCCCGCCCACCCCGCCCCCCGCTCAGAGGCGCTTTGTGCGCGACTGTACTCGATAAATTCATTTGTTAAGCAGTTTATTTTATGTTTGCTTTGTTTGTGTTGCTTTAGTTTGGGGTGGTTGTTGCACCTGGTTATAATGAAATTATATAATGTAATATTAAAGCTGTTATAGTACAAGGGTGTGACTGTAACGCGACGGTTGTGGGTTCGATCCGTTAATTATTATTTTTCAATATTTTCATTTCATCGCTCTGGCACCAAGGCAAAAACCTGGCGTTGAGTTCTGCCTCTCAACACGTAAAGATTCAAAAAAATTGGCGGTAAGTGGGAAACAGAATGTCTTAACATTATATTAATCTTAATATAATAAATATTAGATACTATATTCATAGGCAAAGCTAATATAATTATTTACAAAAACTTTGTTTTATATTAAAATGCAGCTGATTGACATATTTAAAAAGTAGGTATAGCTCCGTCCTCCACGGATCTATAGCGGTAGAGAGGTAAAGGAGCACCTTAATTAACCTTCGAAAATACAGTATCAAAGATACCAGAGAAAGGTCACGTAAAAAGCATCAGAACTCCCCGGAGAGCGTGTATGAAACTTCCACGTATGAACCTTCCTCGTCCACTGTCATCAAACTCGATGATAGTGGACGATGCGAAAGAGGTATGCAGAGACTTTAGCGTTTAGCGTTTCGTTCTCTCTGCCTACCTCGCAAGGGGTATCAATATTCCTAAAGTATAATTTAGAATTCCAAACCCTTCACTATCCTATAAATAGATCGCTTCAAAATTTCTGATTGTTAATTTTGTCCATTTATTAGCCCAAATAAAAAATATTAGGTATTAGCCCCAATCTTTGCTTGTAGGAAGATTTTTATACTTACATATTTTTTAACGTTAAACTGTATCTACCTATCCCGCACATAGCAGAGGGAACCTGAATGAACCTAGTGTTGAGACACTCCGTTCACATTAAGATACTTCCTTTCCCTAATTTCCGCATAATTCTGGAGGCATTGCCAGATGAAAATATTAAATATTTCATTTCCTCTAGCATTTATTGTTAGGCATATTTCAACAATCACAATTTCTAAATAGTTTTTAACTGTACCTACATGTGAACCTAAACTACTTTTATCTAAACATCCTTAGCTACTCAAAAATACGTAAATAAACAAGGAGAAAACGATAAAAAAAACGACTAAAAGCACCCTATTTACCAATCTGAATTCGTTAAAGAATATTAAAACATCGCCACAGAAAATAACTTTCGTTGCTATTTAACGCCGCCAGATATTAAATTAGAGACTTTGTATGGAAAACCGTTCGCAAAATATTTAGGCGTTACAAAAGAGGTATTACCGAGCGGGAAATGGTAATTTTATGTAAATGGCTGCCGACGGCAAGACCAGTTCGTTGGCGGTTCCTGAATTTGTTTGTGTTTTAAACAACTTCGGTGTTCATCTTTCTTTACATTTTCTTTATATTTTTCTGTGGAAAAAATGTGGAGGAGAAAATCTTTTTTTAATTCTTAAGATGAAAGCTTGATTTTTATTTTTTATATTCCCTAACTGAAGTTTTTTTAAATGGAAGTAGAGTAACTGATCAAAATCAAAACCAGCTAGTCGACAATAAAGCTTGTGTTATAATAGTAACGATTCATACAAGTTAGGTAGTTTTTTTTTAAATAATCCAAAACTATAATTTATGACTATTATTATTATTATTTGAGTTTTATTATTATTTGAGTTTTTAGAATTCGGCAGAAATTGAGGAATGAATGGATCTTAATCAGAACGAACTCGCAGTGTCTTAACACTAGGTTTCTAGATTTCCTATGATTACCCTTCTATGTGCGGGATACAACGTGAACCTAAAAAAAACTTGAAGTACATTTTCTCATACTATTCAAAGATACCTATTTGAACAGCTGCTATCTAAATATCTACATATCTATTGGAAGCAATTGTTCTTGCCTGTTAGTTTTTTTGTTTGAATAATAAATGTTCTAACTACATACTGCAAGCATTAGCTTAATTATTACTTCCCTTGCCTCAAACTGTATATAAATTTAAAATATTAAAAAAAAACATCAAAATCAAAATAAAAGTAATCAAATGCCTCTTAAGTAAAAACAGTATTTTCTCAAACAACATTTAACCTTACAATGTTATCTTTGAACTAAACTGAATATATAAATACTAGTAGGTAAGTCTGTTTTTCGGTCCGTTTAAAAGGGGACAGAGACGGGAGGCAGGTGGCTAATTAGGACGGCTTCTCCCGTCTACTACGCTAACTAGATACGAGTATGTACTTACAGTATAGATTTTGGGCATACCTACACACATGTGCTACTGGGTGATGTAGCCTGTATGTTTTGTTTTTATATATGTGTATTTTATTTAATTTACTTAAGTTTTATACTAATTGTGGAGAAATGATTTGATCCGTCTGTGTATATACGGTTTTCTTTTATTGAAACCTTACGCATTGACTAGCAAGAGTCAAATATCAGTAGATTTCCCCACTTTTCTTTAGTACCTAACATCAATTCTATCAAACTTTTTATGCCTAGTGACAGTTTAAGCCTGAACACATCATTTTCGGTCATATACGTTAGTTATAATTTACAAAAAAAACCTTTTTTATTTCGCACTTAGCAAGGTATAAGGATAAGTCACTCCGTCCTATTAAGACATTTCCTTCTCCTAATTTCTGCCGAATTGGAGGCATTGTGTGTTGAATGATGGAACTCAACGCCGCACCTTGATACGTTACCAGATCGAAAAAATGAAAATGTTGAACATTTAATTTCCTCGACGTTTACAGTCTCACGGTTGTCTCTAGGCCACGACTGGCCTCATGTTCTTAGAATATTATAATACGATACGCAAAATATTTATTAGTTTTATTTAACCAAATATCCAATTACACCCAAAATAAACGAAAAATATAATAAAATATGACATCTTCTTATCTTCGTTGTATCTTCACAGTAGCAATCCTATCTAAAATCTACACTTATCTAAATAAAGAGACGAGGTAAAAACTATTTATTGTATTTACACAAACGTAGGTGGTAATCCGAGTGAACTTACTTATTTAAAGTCAAAGGAAAGGGGCCCATTGTTGGTTAAGTATAAAAAAAAACCTAATAATATTATTGGACTCTAATTTCATTTATTCTTAAATCGCACCTATATAAGTGTCAAATATATGACAAAGGTAAACTTGTATTGAAATGTGGATGGGATAGGCGCTTGAGGTGTTGCGTTACTTGGCTCTATAAAAATATTCCAAAACCAACTAAAATTAACTTTAGTGTTATGAGAATAGAGAATAATTTCGTTTAGCATTTAAAAAAAACCGGTCGAATATCTCAGTCTAATAAAATAAGGATGATTGTTCAAGTGTCGTAATGGATTTTGATACATCTTTGTATTTTTTTAAGTTGCGGTTCGAGTTCTGGGTAGAGCTTTTATTGGCCGTGCTGGTTTCGAGAGGTCATTATATTGGCGATTATATTTATCTTTAAAGTTGGGCTTCAGAAGCTCTATTAATAAATGTATTTCTTTTTCGCGTGGGTAGATATTAAGAAATGAATGGTTTGCACGTGACAATTTTTTTTATTTGTAATACTTGAAAATAAATATATTGAACTATTTTATTTTATTATAATTTCGCACAATTTCCGAGGCGTTGTGTGGCTGAATTTAACGCCGCGTTTTGTCATGGTACTGATAACTTGCTCTGAAGCAAGACATTGAAAATAATTCATTTTTTCGAATCCACTGTCATCGCTATTTCGGAGGAAAATGGGAAACGGAGTGTCTTAACACTAGGTTTCTTCTGCTAACCCTGCTATATGCGTGATACAACGTGCAGCTGAAAAAAAAAACACAATACTTCAGTAGAACAAATATATTGAATATGATATTGAAGATATTGAATTAATCACATAAAGGCCATAGCGTGTGGGGCGGCAGATTAAGAGACACTAAGTGGATTACATTTCCATTCTGGTTGAAGCTGTCAAATATTTCAAGTAGTTTGTAATAAGTTAAATGATTTTAAATTAGTTTTAATGTATATATTTAAAAGAAAAGTTTTCTATATGATATGCTAACTAATTATACGTATAAATAAAATTTCAGATATAAATTCTAGTAATACTAGCACAGTAGTTGTAATCATATTGATTATTTGAAAATACTAAGTACTTAAGACTTTTGCAATGACTAAATATATTGGTATTGCCACATAGATAGGTACCTATCATATTAATTTGGTTAAGAATTTGGAAAATTTGGAAAAAAGCGAAACTCCTATGAGTATCAAAGCGCCTAATCATTTAAGCTGCTATCTTAATTGATAATTTAATTATTTTTTATATAGAAAAGCCAATGTGAGTAGGACTATTCCGAAGGACGATTTCCAAATCTCAATACGAAATTTTTTATACATTTCCAAAGAAATATAAAAAAAATAATCTTAACTTTATACTTACTTTTTCATATTGGGAACCCACTACCACATACCGGATATATCCTGGCATACGACGGTAATAGAATTAAACCAGCACAATGGAAGTAAGTGGTGCAGGATTTAGTGCCGTTAAATACATTATGGGTCCCGTGTGCATTTGAGATCAATGAAATCATGGCATGAGGCCAGGCGTGGCGTGTGTGGTTGCGACAGGTAGTGGATTCGATTTCCACGGGAGCAAATGAAATATTTAATATTTTCTTTCCTTGGCTCTGGTGTCGAGTTAAATTACGGCTTGAGTTAAGCCACTCAACACGCATATATATCGAAAATATTCTAGAATTCGGCGGAAAATGGGGAACGTAGTCTTAACACTAGGTACCGTGTTTTGCCCTGTTGGTGCGGGATACAGCATGACACTGAAAAAAAATCATGGCATCATTTTTTATCGCGGAGGTTGTGGGTTCGATCCCCACTCGATAACGACATGACTAGCCTCAAACAGTAGTTCCTCAGATTAGCGCGTTCAACCAAACAAACTCTTCATCTTTACAATATTAAACAGATATTATATTAAATACATATTAATAATTGAAACATTCAAAAATAAATATATAAAATCCCCAAAATTTCCTCAACGGAAGCACTCGAGTGGTCATTATTACGATCGAGAACGTTCGTACCGCGAACAATGCGTGAAAGCCATTGTCAACCATTTTTGTTTTGTCAATACGTAAATACTCCATAAATATTTAAACAGCTTAAATGCACCCTTGGGAACTCTTTGTAAGAGTTGGATGAAAAAAAATTACAATTATGTTTCGTCTGGTTGTGGCTACCGGGTTGCGGATTTCCGTTTCGATTTTCGAGTTGATTTATTATTTTAATTATTTATGGTTTATTAACTTAATTTGTATAGTTATTATCGTTTAGGGGGCACGGGGGTGCGACTGTAACGCGACAGTAGCGGGTTCTATCTCCTCTCGATGTATTTAATAATGTTTTCATTTTTTGCTCTGGTAAAAAGTAAAAGCCCGGCGTTCAGTTCCGCCACTCAACACGCAATGCCTCGATTATTTCGGCGGAAAGTGGGAAAAGCAGTGTCTTAATACTAGGCTCCCTACGCTTACCCTGCTACACGCGTGAACCTGAAAAAAAAGCACCATAAGTAAATTACAAGTAAAATAACATTTAACCAGACAATCGATAAACATTCAAAATGTTAAGAAAGTAGAACAGCTGTAGACTCCAGCTCTCAAACCCACGCCTCCTCCAAACTACACCTTCCATATCCGTATAAAACGTTTCGAAACTCCTATACTTAATTCAATTATATTGTATTGTCCAAAGTTTTTGCTTGGACATTTTACACTTCAACTATATAATACATATATTTTGGCAACAATAACTGTAAATGCGTTCACAATGCTCCAATCGCATGTAAGTTGACAGTCTGTCACGTCAGTACGGTCAGTACGGTCAGTATTTTTTCAACACTCCATACTTAACTGTTTTTGAAAGGTGAATTGTGTTTGCGCGTGAAGTGTTTATCGTACCCTGTCCCGATACAATCTTAATCTCGGATTAGTAGAACATTGTTGTAAGACTAAGCTTTGTCGTGCCCACCTAGATACAATGGTGTTTCTATTTGCTGTACTTCCCACGCGAAATAATTGTTAAGTAAATTCCCGATTAAGATATTTCCGGTCAAGTATTTGGGTTACAGTACTTAACTATTATGAAATCAGTATTGCTGATATTATTGTATTTGCGAAAGGTGTAGTGTTAATTTCCGTTTATTTTATGTAGTTTTGAATTGAAGGAATAATTGTTATGTCGATATAGTTAGAAAAATCGGAGACCTAAAATGTCTTATTACTTTTACCTACTAAATATACCTACATATTTCTAAATAAGTTATGTTTAGAATTTAAGACAAATATCAATTAACTCATTAATTTTAAGTCTGACAATGAGAGTTTTAAAATATAATAGTTTGTTTCTATGAACAAAGAAGATGAAATTTTAAGATTAAATTATTAATAAGTAATTATAATTTTACTACCTATAGCGTAAGACATCTTTGAAAATTTCACAATAATTATTTTTGGTTCAAAATTCTCATCGCCAAAAATAGATCAGATTTTTGTTTCATACTATACGGGCATCTACTTATTATTCATATTTAATATTTAATATATATAACGTAGATATATATCTATCCGTCCATAATAATATGACTAGGTATATACCAATGTTAAATATTCTAATAAACATTTCCTCGCGGGCGTGTGTACTCGTATGAGTACGCTACAAGCTAAGTTCAAAAGCGGTCGGGTAGGGGGAGAGAAAACAATTACCTGCATTTACATACATCATACACGCGGGTGGAAATTTGAACAGGAATAAAGCACACTGAATGGACATTTTGTTCATATTAACTCTAAATATTCTGGAAATAAAGTTTATTATTTAAAAATTGTATGAATCTTTAAGATGAAATGATGTAGGTATTATTTAAAACAATTTTTAAGGTTAAATAATTGAAAAACGAACTTGAAATATAAAGATGTCCGAAACGTCAGTCAGTTCTGGCCCAGGGGCACAAGTGTATGACTGGGACGCGACGGTTCTGGGTTCGATCCACGGTCGAGGGAATGAATTATTATTTATTAATATTTTCATTTCTTCGAACTAATAACGAGAAATTCGGCGGAAAGTGGGTAACGGAAGTGTCTTAATGGAAGCCTTAACGCTAGGTTCCCAAGTTCTTTCTGCCATCCCTGCTATATTCAGGATTCAGTGTTTACCTAAAAAAATATTTTATTTGAAATAACATTCACTTTTCAATTATCAGTTTAGTTTAAATTAAACAGTTATTTTAAAAATTGTCTGTAATTATATAAAGTGGAAAGACGAAATAACAAATATTTTGTGTTCATAAGTTCTATCCATATCCATATGCTATCTTATTATCCACATGATGGTTAAAAAAAAGTTTGTCCAGAGTATATAAAAGACTAATACGATCTGTAGACCTGCACGGCCTGCGATACACTTGTCCGGCCTCGATGCCTTCGTCTCTCGCCAGATTAAACGGGAAAGCCACAAAAATAATCCCTTACAGAGGAAGCTTAAAGAAAACTCATCAAGTACACACGTCGGTGTAGGACTTCCCTTTCGTTTTCTAATCTCAACGCAGCGGGCACAATAACTCACTTAATTAGCTTCACGCTGTATCCCGCACACAGCAGGATAGGAAGGAACCTAGTGTTAAGACACTCTGATCCCCACTTTCCGCCTAATTCTGGAGGCATTGTGTACTAGAACGAATACAAAATTTAAATAAATAAATTCTCAAATAGGGATCGAACCCACACCCAGTCGTTAACAGAACATCGTGCTACTGTACCACACGTCTCCAACTCACTTATTAATTTCATATAGCCCACAAAAGAGCATGTTACAAATATTCAATACAAAGGCGAAAAGTAATTAATGTTAGACTCGCATTGGTTGAATCCAGTCGTTGCTCGTTACCCCTGGGGAGGCTTCACACAATACACTAGTTAGGGAAGTCGGGGGCTATCGGCGGACGTTTAACGAGCAAATTATTTAGTAAATGTTGCCAAATAATAACATTAGTGTGGGTTGGGGCTGACTCGCGACTGCTAGCTAACTCGCTATGTTGGCGAGGGGTGGATTTGTATGGAATTAACTTAGAATATACTAGTAAGTTGTAATTTTTAAGAATTTTTTTTATATATATATATTAATACCGAATATATTTGTGAGTCATTATTAAAAAATAAATTAAAGTCAAATAAAATGTACTAAAGCAATTTGTGTATTAATTGGTTGTAGTTGACATGTTTAATTAAAGCAATTTTGAATTATATGTGCGTATAAATATTTGTATAATAGATAGACTGTACTACAATAAATAAAACCGTTATAGACTGAATATCTAAATGTAAAAATAAAATAAAAAAAATTAAAAAAAAAACGCTTTATCCCGCATACAGCAGGGTAGGCAGAGCGAACCCAGTGTTTAGACATTCCGTTCCCCACTTTCTGCCGAATATCTAAATGTATTTAAACGATTATATAAATATTCAGACTGCCTAATTGATAATATAAAAAAATACATAATAAGATAATATAATATTTTTTTATGTTAACACTGTATCAGGGTAATACATAGCAGGGTAGGCAAAGGGAACCTGGGAACCCAGTGTAATTATTGACTATAATATAAATTTTATTCTCAATAAATAATAATATTTTAACGGGCATGTCCACCCAACGCTATCAAAGCTGTAGAAGTCTCCCCGGAGGGTGGTTACCCATTGAAAGCTCTCGTCACGCGCCAGCGAACTCCAGTGCAAACAGCAGCGAGCCTGAACGTCACATAATTGAGTGTCTTCTACTCCTTACTTTATATCCATATTATGTCTACTGGTACTGGTATATGGGTATTTACTTTTTGTAGTTGTGTTTTGGATTGGAATTTTTATGGGTTTAACTTCCAATTTTAAACTAAAATTAATTTTAGTTATCGAAATCTATGCAAAAATAAACATAAATGAAAAAATCTAAACTAAAAATCCAAATGCATAGGAAAATTATAAAAATATAACATTACATCTAACATACTTAGGTTCTTTTTGATATCCCTTTTGATACTTAGGTACTTTATTTCAATTAATAAAAATCTATGCAAAAGATACCGAAAAAATATAATTTAAAGAAATACCTTAAAATTAAACAAACCAAATCAAAAATCAAAATTTAAAACAAAAACAATGAATCACTCACATAAGTTCTTTAGTTATTTAAGGCAGCATATAGGTTCTCCCCAGATCGCGGCTAGCCAATGACAAGCCCGTCACACTCGAACGGGCACCAGTGCAAACAGAAACGACTCTGAATGCCACATAATTGAGTGTCTCCACTCTCCTACCTCTCGATGCTCAGTCAGTCAGCCGACCGACCACTGTTCCCCATTATATCAATTATGAACTAAATGGTGACGAATTAACGATGGTTTTATAGATGTTTACACGTGGATACACTGATTTTGATTAGTAAGTACTTTTAAGTGTTTTAGGGTCGTTAAGTAATTGTATATTAAATACTATTATAATTTAAATGCAATAGAATTAATTCTTTCAGTTTTACGCTGTATTCCGCAGGGTAGGCAAAGGGGAGGTATTTAGACAATCCGCTCTCCACTTTCCACTTAATTCTGAAGGCATTGCGTGTTGATTGGCGGATATCAACGCCGCTCTTTGCCTTGAGCTCTTGAGCCATTGCCTTGCAACCATTTGCTGAAATTAATAAATAAGGAAACCTTCCTTATTTGATAATTATTCAAAAATATTAGAACAAGTTATCCAAGCCACGTTCTAAACACAACTGCCAAAATGTAAAATAGAATAATGTATTCATAAAGCGCACTAAACTTAGTTTTGGAGCCACCCCGTCCTCTATTACCCGTGATTAAGAACAAAAAGGGAAGTATGCTTAAAAATGTCTCAATATTGGTACTTAAAATTTAATATATCTGCATTAATTTTCCAGGCTTTAATTATTTACGATCTATGTGTGTCTTTATTAATAAATATATTTTGATATTCTGTACAGATAAAATGACATAACCTAGTTATGTTATGTACCTACATCCTAAAATACTATAATAATCTGAATTTATATATATTATATATTAGGAACGGAGTGTCTTAGCACTATCCACCCTCTGTCCACCCTACTTTGTTCGGAATCCAGCGTGACATAGAAAAAAGCAATTCAATTCTTTACATTTTCATCCTTGTGATTCAGTCTTCAAACAAGGAAAATAAAAAGTCCAAAGTCAACAGCGCAAGAAACGAGCTGAGCGAGAGATACTAAAGAACCACGACCCTGGGGACCGAAGGAGTCCCTGCAAACGGAATGGATAATTGAATAACCGACGGAACGCACCGCCTAATGCCAAAATTAGCAATACGATACTATTAAATAGATTTCGGTCGGACAAAGCAGATGCCAAGGGAATACGGTAAGCCGGGGTGTTTAGAATCATTATTTGAAGGGTTGCGCAAATATTATACGAGTATTTCTATATCTAAATAGTGTTAATATATGTCATTTTGTGAGATTATCAGCGTGTTTACAGGTTGTTATTGGAATGGAAAACTTGTAGGTGATTAGTTTGCTATTTTATATTGTCAGGGGTTTAAGTGTATTGTAAAATATTTAAATATTTCTTTTGAATTATAATTAAATTTTCTATCTAAAACTATATAGGTTCTACACCCTAAAGGCAATGATATAAGTATATAAACATGTTTTGACTATTTTTTTTATTTTTTATATATATGTAAATAGTAATTTTAGTAGTAGCGTAATTTTAGCTTTAAGTACTGTAGCTGCTGGTCCTTCCTTAGATTATTGTGGGCTAAGACGTTGTTAGGTATTTCACATGTACCTAGATGTGCTTGTGATTAGTGACGCTTTATATTTGTTTACTTGTATTTTTATACAACTGAAAGATATTAAAAATAGATAAAAAAAACTCTATTCTAATTTCAAATTACAAAGTAAAATATAACCTATTTAATTTAAGCATGACTAATCAATAGAAGAAATAATGCGCCTGATGATCACGTATAGCAATTACTTAAGCTTGCTACTTCCATGATTCACAATACAAGAATTATTACAAAAGACAAAACAATTTTAATACTTATTTCTTATACAATAACGTTCATACCAATTAATATATAGATCTAATCAAAAATCTGTTGACGTGACGTGCACGTGACGACACGTGCTCGGCTAGTATGTAGGGTATTGTGCGAGATCGTTTCCGGATGACCGTATCGCATTGCCAACGAAAAAATATTGACATTGATGCGGCTTCCATGTGGACAATCCATGTGATATGAAAAAAATATATCAAATAAGTAAGTGGACAGTAATTTGAGCTTTACCAAATTTACAACAAAGACAATTGATGATGTGAAGTGTGCTGTAAATAGTGACGTCAAAGTATAGCTTCCGGTTTAGTTTTTATATAACAACGTTATTGCCACGAATCATTTTCTTTATTTCTAGTAGACATAGAGTATCTAAAGGAAATTTGCTCTAATGTTTATTATTCGTTGATTTCTATGATAAAAAAAAATTACAGATTATATAACAAAAACGATGAAAATTAAATTTAGATAAGTAGTGTGTGGTAGGAATATCAAAAAGCATACGAATGAGGATCAACATGCAATCTGGTTAGTAATGTTTACATTATAAATTTCTATTCACCAATTAAAATCATATAGATATATATTATGTTAGTTATACCGTGAGAATATTACATACTAGCTCTCGTATACAACTAAAGCTAAATAATTGACCCAGCGACTCTTCAATATGAGACATTGCAAATAATACAAAAGAGTAAATGAGGCGCAGGAGTACAAGTATAACTAAACGCGACATATCGTAGGTTCGATTCCCATTAGAAGAAATGAAATATTTAATATTTTCTTTGCTGTGGTGACGAGACAGCGTAGCGTTGAATTCTGCCACTCAACATGCAGTGCCTCCATAATTCGATGTCTTAACACTAAGTTCCCTCTTCTTATCCCGCGACGAGTACATGCGGGATAAAGCGGGATAAAGCATGAAAAAAGAAAATAATATTAATAATAATAAGAGTAAATCTAAACACAAGCTACCATTTTGATATCTGGCTTCGCTCAGGGCGGGGGCGGGCGGGAGGCGGAAGCAATTAGGCAGAGCGCCTGCGCGGGCTTCCTGCGCCGTAATTGCCGTATCTGTTCGCTCGATGTGCTTTTATAATTGACGATATTGTTAATATTGTGTAGCGTGTAAACGGGATTTATATTTTTGTTATACTATATACTGGCTTATAGAGACAAACGACAGGTTCTAGGTTCGATTCCCATTCCAGGAATAAATGTTTAATATTCTGGTGTTGTGGTGCAGGGCAGAAAGTGGGGAACGGAGTGTCTTAACACTAGGTACCCTCTGCCTACTGCTGTGTGTGATCTTGAGGTTGTAGTTTATTATACTAGTCTTTGCTTGTTGAGACGCAAAATTCAAAAGAGCACAAATAGAATCAAATAAAGTTCGATTTCTTCTGTGCGCCTTTGAAGAAGAACGTCCAATAACTAACAGATTTGATGGTACTTAGGTATGTACTTATCGAAATTAGTAAGTTCCTTAAAGCTCTATATTAGATGTTTTTATTTAATTTACTGTGTTAGTACGTGTGTTAGTGTATGTGAAATCTAGAAAACTCAACTTGACCGACTTCTCAGTATCCAATTGAGTTAAAATTTAGATTACAACTTTTAAGTTCTGATGAAAATGAAATTACATATAATCAATATTGTTGTTTATCGAAAATTACCAATGCAACAAAATGGCGGATTGCAAATTTTTGCCCAAGTCACCTACTACGGATATCAAATGAAACCGCTTGAATTGTAAATTAAAAGCACAAAAAATCTAAAAACGTGTATTTTAAAAGGTTTTCTAATTAATACTTTTTTTGAGAATCGAACCCAACATGTACCATTTACAGACACAATTTGTGCCCTTACGCCACAATTGGCTTCACCACTTTTTAAATATAATATTCCTTTTTTTTTCTCCGTCGTAAGTATTTAGCCAGTATGGTTAGTAATTATCATTATTGAAAACAAGGTTATTATAAGATAACAGCCCTTCTATTCCCTATGGACACAGGTTCAAAGTAACATTCGGTATAATATCTATAGTAATAGCGGTGGGGAGGTAGGTGGAGGGGGAGGGGGAGGTAATCACTATAATAGTGGGATTAACACGGCAACCCTTTGTGGGCGGATTGTAAAACTTCACCAAAACATTTATCCGTATTCATTATTTATTCACATTCATTAAATATTCGCTGAACGAATTCATTATTAGCTACCGAATGAATGGACAAATTGATTTAGATTTTTTAAATTTTGTAGCAGTAAATATTTTTCTCGTGTGATTTTTTTATATATTGTGAAGTAAACACATAGTGTTAAGACACTCTGTACCCACATTCCACCGCTCGAAGTATTTATTGCGTGTTGACTTTCGAAACTCAACGCCGTGCTTTGCTCGATGAAGAAGTGACAGTAATAAATATTTCATTCAAGTATGAATTGAACTCACAAGCGACACGCCTACAGTCACACGTTTGTGCTACTGCGCCTCAAGGGCCTTAAATATTATTAAAGTACCTTAAAAATAATTTAGTGCTTCATAAAGTACCTACCACATATCTACGTATGTATATACGAGTCTACTCGTAAATTATAAACGGAAATGACTCAATAAAAATACTTGCTTAGTTAGTTTTAAAAACCTTCAATAATGTTAATTTCATATCAATTTAATTATAACTATCAGGACCTTAGATATATTTTAAATATTAGCTCTAACTTCTAAAGTATAGATACTGACGGCTCCTGTCAAATTGAATTTCCACTTCAATGAAATCCATGATAATGCTGTTCCATGGACCCCTCTACGAAGGTAACAAATAAAATATTCACATCACACATTTTACAAGCCCTCGCGCTTTATCCTAATAACCACTTTCAACATCAGTTCTGTCAGTTTATATTTGCCTTCAATGATTAATGGAGGCGTTGACACGTATCAATGTTTTGCAGCTAGATGTACTCCACCCGAACCCCACTCCCCTTCCTCCCGCACCCTTCCTCCCGCTCCCCTTTCTCCCGCTCCCCTTCCTCCCGTTCCCTTTAGCCAGGAGGGCAGTGAAGCGGGTGCCCTAAGGTCTTAATAGCGGCGGTTGCACCAACTAACATAGCTGGTTGAATAGGTGTCAATACTAATGCGTCAGTGGGCCCGAGGGGCGCGGACGTGCGTAATAGGAGCTACTCGCCTCATAATGTTACATAATTCAATTGACTCCCCAACACTACACACGCTTCCTCCTAACTTCGTTTCGAGCGTTTTGATATCGGATACCCCGTTTGACGCCTATGCTATTCTTTATCTACACAAATAAAACGGTAAATTGAGTTGCAAAGTTTTGTATTTAACAGAATAAATAGAGTTTTAACAATAAGTTTAACATTTAGTGGCTGTAAGAGACGGCAGGTGAGGAGAAGGAGACATGTCCGAGGTTTTCTTGGTAGGCTACTGGTGCGTGAGAGTAGGCTAGCTTAGCCACGGGTGCAGCGGCGTAGGCCAACTTGGCGACGGGTGCGGCGTAGGCCAACTTGGCGACGGGAGCGGCGTAGGAGATGGGGGCAGAGTAGGCAACATTGGCAACTGGCGCGGCGTAGGCGAGCTTGGCAACGGGGGCAGCGTACGCGAGCTTGGCGACAGGTGCGGCGTAGGCAAGCTTGACGGGGGCAGGGGCTATCTTAGGGGAGCCCTCGTAGCGGACGACAGCGTTGAATCCGTTTACTTTGTCAGAGCTGTAGTCCACGATGCGGTGGACTCCATCAGGCTGGACGAGGGAGTAGGAGCCGTGGACGGCGTCTCCAGCGCGGGACTCTTGTTGTTGCTTAATATCACCGCTTTGCTCGTCGTGAACGGAGTATTGGAACTCGTAGTGTGCTGGGGCTTCGGCCTCAGCGTATGCTACTTTAGCGACTGGGAGAAGAGGGACAGCCACGGCGGAGGCCGCTGCCACCATTCCGAAGAAAACTACGAACTGAAAATGAAAATATTAATTATTATTTTATAATTTTTTGCTTGTATAGATACTTAATAAATTGTTTAAGTATTAATGAATAGAATTCTGACGATTTTATTTGGAGCATAATAATCAATAAATAAATAAATATTTTATAAAACAGACTTAATAAAATTTATAGAAAAAATTATTTAAAGCAAAATTTAGATAATTTAATTAGTCAAAATTAAACATTTAAACTCAATAAATTTGATATTATTTTTTAATAAAATAATATATTAAATATTAATCCATGACTTACTTTGGCTACCATGTTGATATGTTTGCTTATTGTATCGTTATGATGTCAGGTGCGCAGGCGCAGAGCTTTTATACCAAACTCTAGTATCGATGGCATTGCGCATCGCACACGCGGGTCAAAAACCGGACCACCTTATGTCACTAAGTACTTCAATATTTTAAGCCCTTATTAACTATGTCAAGTCCAAAAAAACAGGATTTAATATAAAATAATTAACTTTTAACGTGTAATGAAGGCAGGCGTGTCATTAGAATTTTTTATTATTTTTAATTATCATGGGTGATAAAAAAGGTTCTATTAAGAGAATATAACTTCCAGCTTTATTTTTAATTTCATTTTTCTTTATAAAATTTTTATATTGAGAGAAAAATGAAGAAATGTAAGGTAATAAATGAATCACTTCGTTTATAAGGATATATTAGTATTTTTATTCTAGAGAAGCTTTATATATAGAATCAAGTTCTGTTTTTTATTTTTTTTTACCGAAATTTGAAAGAAAAGAACTCTACTGCTCATATCTATTTTAATATAATATGACAGAGTAAACGTTTGTCTGTTTCTATATTAAATACTCTTACATAAACAAAATAGGTTAAAGAATACGAAACTATTGTATGTTATTTTTCTCTGATGTTTGTCTTTTGTTCTATTAGTGCATATCTTCGGAACTATTGGACCAATTTTAATGAGGCTTTTATTGTTGTATAGCTGTTAGTCCTAGTTAGAATTCTGTTCTCACTTTTGCTTCCCTTAATGTGTTTTTTTTTTATTTCACTATAAATAAAAGGTTAACAAATTGATATCTACAATTTAAATGTAATTTGACAAAAATGCTACAATTTTTGTATTAAATTATCTGAAACTTTAGTTTTCAATATCTTTAAACTGATAATGTTATCAGAACAGGAAATTAATTCAAATTCGTAAATAAATAATAGTGTAACTAAAACGGGCGAAGCCGCTAGCAGGTCACTAGTATTTAATAAATGTAATACACTTAGGAAACATAAACAAGTTTAATTAGCTTAGTTGGTCAATTGAATGTTTGGGCGTAAAACTATAATGCGGGTTCAAGGCCCACTACATTATATTGATATTAAATGTAATATTTTTTTTATATTTGTAACAAATATCATTTGAATATTAAGGTGATATTATATTCAATTTTTAACCCAAATGTAAGACATTCACAAGTCCATTACAAGCTACAACTGTTTTTCGATAGTCACTCAAATTTATTAGAGCTAGGCTTGGTGCGCGATGACTGTAGGTTCAATTCCCACTAAGCATAGTTATAAAAATCTCTTGAAATTGTGTGATTAACTTTAATAGCTTTTTACTATCTTTTAATTATTTATTTTTATTTACTTATAAAAAATCGGAAAATATTCATTACAATTGCTAATTACTTTATTTCTTTTAATCAAAATACATACATAGGTACCTACAGTTTAACTGAAATTCATTTAAATCTCATTAAAACTTGGATTAAGAGGAAAAAATGGCAAAGAAGAGCAGGGTCATTGACCTTGAAAATAAAATTTATAATTTTCAATTTTCCGAATCTACACACTGTATAAGTACCTACAATTAAAAAAATATTAAACATTAAATATGTTGCAAACATCCATCTACTTTTACAATATTCTAAAAATAGCATTTGAAATCTAAATTGTAAATAAGTTAATGATTAATAAATAATTTATTAATATCGAAAACCGGTTATAATTTTTCCCACGGGCAATATTTTGTCAATCATTCAAATACTTTTATGGCGGTTGCCTTTTTAAGTAGTGTTACGAGTTTAAAGCTGATCTCGTTTCTTTATTACTAAATTATTGATTTATATAACATGTTGGTAATGTAATATGTAATGAGTTTTAATTACGATGTAGTTATTTTAATTGTAAAATAAAATTACCTAGATATCAATTAGACATTAATAAAATTGGATTTTTTTCTAAGTTATGCTAATTTTATATTATAACTGGGCCAATTGGGCTCAGTAGCACAAGGCTGTGACTGTAAGCGCGACAGGTTGTAGGTTCGATCCCCATTCGAGGAACGCCGGGCTTTCGACTTGGTACCAGAGCGAAGAAAGGAAAATCTGAATGAACTAATCAATCATTGAGACCAGTCGTGGCGCAGGGGCACAAAGTGTGACTGTAAACAATAGGTTGTAGGTTCGATACCCACTCGACGAAATAAAAACATTTAATATTTTCATTTGTACACTCAGGGATCGTGGCAAAATGCTGCTTGGAATTCACTCAACAGGCGATGCGTAAACAATTCAGCGGAAAATTGAGAGCGGAGTGTTTTAACACTAGTAGAAATATAAGTAATTATATTAAAATATTATACCTAGTGGCGATTGTTAGCACATGTACATATTTTTGTATACGATTTGGTTAGGTTAGTCGTTAAGTTCCACCCAAGTAGCTCTTTCAGAAAAGTGGTAAGAGGAGTGAATTATTAATCTGTTTTTAATATAAGTAAATATAAAAAATATTATAATAATATTACATTGTAAATTAACTTGTTTTTAATTTTTCGTAACTTAATCAACCAGCACTAAATGTTAACATTGAACCCATTCTTCACAAGAAGGTCGAAGTCAATATAATGTTTCGCACATTAAACAGGTGCGTTTTGAACAAAAAGTAATAAAGTATATAAAAATATTATAAATTATCCATAAAAGACAGGAAAAACGTACAAAATCTAAGCACATCCGATTAACCTATAACCCGACATAATTTAGAAGTGACTCAAACTCTCAAACGATATCAATAATCAGCAATATTTCATAATCCCGATCACCATCAATCAGGTGTGCATTCTTATCTAGACGTGTTACACGCATTAACGGCGGCCACACCCAGCCCATGTGGGCCAAGGTTTAAAAGCCTTTTAATTTCCCCATCGAAAACCAATATAATTAGATCTGGTCTTTCCGCAACGCCCGAACTATGCCTAAAGAAATATAGAAAGCGAGAGGCCAACCAATACTGGCTACACTTGTTAAACTTGATTCATATTTTTTGCTCGACTAAAGCACCTTGTCTGGATATTTTGAATGAACGTATAAAATAACTGCGATGCAAAAGTTTTTTTTTTTACTTTTAAATTATGCACGCGAATGCTTTTTGATGGTTTAAGCTTAAAATGATATACAATATTCATGACTGTAATATGAAATTGTTGATGTATTTTAAAAATATATTTAATAGTATCTATACAATGTTTTAAGGCCGTGTAGCCCAGCGATACAAGGGTGTGACTGTAATGCGATGGTTGAGGATTCGATCCTCACTCTAGGGAATGAATTAGTATTTATTCATATTTTCTTTTCTTCGTTCTGATATCAAGGCAAGGAGCGGGGTTGAGTTCCGCCACTCAATACACAATGCCTCGAAACATTCGGTGGAAAGAGGAAAAGAGTGTCTTAACACTCTAGGTTCCTTCTACCTACCCTGCTATGTGCGGGATACAGCCTGAAGCTGATTATAAAATATTCGATATTTTAAGAAAGTACCTACGTAATTATATACCTACTTATAATATTTTAAATTTACTTGCCTAATATGGTCTCAATTTTTACTTATTAAACTCTGAATATTAAATTTTACTTTTTTGTGTCAATGCGTGAGTTTATATAAATTAGTTCTCTTATAATATTATAAGATGACTCATACTTATAAACATTTTTATAATATTAAAAAAAAGTTACTTTCATATTAAGCCATGAATCCAAGAAGTAGAATTAATGTCATATGCTGCACGACGTAAGTTCAAGTTGTAATTGAAAATAGCTACTTATAATAATTTCTCACTATCTTTATTTTGTTTAACTTAAAACTCAAAGTGAGTTAAGACACTCCGTTCCCTACTTTCCGCCAAATTTTCGCCTAAATTGGATTTATTTCACCCCGTGCGAATAGAACCACCTACCATGTCGTTTATAGCAACACGTTATGGCAATGCGCCAAGATCACCTTAATTTTAATTAACCATTATACAAAGATATACAAAATTAAAATTAATATTTTTTTGTAATTTTTTAATTGTAGTGCTAGAAGGAAAATGACTTAAGACTTCCTTATTATAAGTATTCCAGTTTATTTTTATCAATCGAGTTTCCATATATTTGACTGTTACAGGGTCTGCCATGATTTCGAAATATATGAAGTAATTACATGATATAATACTGTCACGATCAATATCGCTATTGCAGTAACGACGGCTGGTATGACGTTGAGCCCTTCGTTAAAAGAACTAAGTAAATTTTAATATTTTTCTGCGTGAATAAAATTTAATATATTTACTTTTGTTAGAAGATTGTAAAAAAATAATTTTAAAAAAATCAGATAGGATATTTATAAGTACAAATATTTATATTCTGTTTATAATTTTTTATAAAATTTTATATTTTTTTACAAAATTGCTATAATTTTGATACGTTATTTAAATAAGTATTTCTTTTCTAAGTGTTTAAACACTTTAAAAATACTAAACGTTGCATTCCACGGGCACTATAAGATAATGCAAGATTTAGATATATGAGCTGCCAAACATGCAATTAATAATGCTACATAATAATATAGATAATTGTGCAATTATATTACTTAACGCTTTAAGAGCGATCTAGTTTTTGATAAGCAATTTCTTACAATTTGTTTTTGTCTTTCTGTATAGGTATCTTATTTAAGTAAATATTCATATTAAATTATTCATTTACGTTTATATTTCCGAATTCGGTATCCATTTATGATGCAGAGACAGTGAAAGAACTCAACGCGTGCTCGAACCCACAACCTCTTGCGTTTCCGTCACGCTACAGTCCCTGTGCCACGAGTGCCCTCAATTATTTTTTAAATTTTCAAATCTGCTTCACTTGTATCCCGCACACGGTACACAGAGTATGCAGAGAGAACCTAGTGTTAAGACACTACGTTCCCAACTTTCCGCCGAAGTCTGGAGGCATTGCATGTTGAGTTTATATTAATTTAAGCATCTGGTGAAAATTAAACCGACAACCATCGTATTGACAGTACGTCGATATCACTACGCCAATATGCCTACAAAACAGTGCCTTACTTTTCATATAACAGACACTTTACTAAAACACTATTTCATAATATAAGCTATACGAAGAATCGAAGTCAGACGCGAAATTCTTGACTAAAAGTAAAAATTTTACGATCCGAAATTAAACCTGTTTATATAAAATCGACTTACATTTTTATCCATATAGGGATAAATTATCGAATATTTTTTAAAGGAATTGATTTTTTAATACCTCATTTTATTACAATAATATATTTTACCACTGCCAACTTGACCTTTGTCACACACGCACCAATATATCTGCTAACCTTTAAGTTGAAATGTTAAAGTAAGTTAAAAATTTGTGAACTTATTTCAAGTAAAAATTGCATAATTTTGCACAATTTTGTACAAAAATGATTAATTACAGTTAAATGCTAATTTATATTTCTTAGTATTCAATACGTTTTATTCTCACTGTTGCCAATTTGAGAAATGACGGTTTTTGGTGAAATTTTAACCACAAAAAATGGTTTTGGTAAAGCTTTTACAGACAATTTCTTGCATAGCTATAATCCATTTCCATAAAAAAATTATGTTAAATATCTGACTATAAATAAATACATTATATAATATTTTATAGGAAGCTATTAGTCTCTCATGCCACCAGTGGCTTAAGTTGTATCTTTCATTAAGCAGAGGAAACGTAGTGTTAAGACACTCCATTGTCCACTTTGCTTCCAATTTTCGAGACATGTTATGATAAGAGGAACTGCAATGGAACTCCACGCCGTGTTTAGTCTTCTAACCAGAGATTGATTAAATAATTATATATACGACAAAGCGTATAATATAAATAATTTCCATTCTAATTGTAAAACATTTTCAAGATGTTATTAAATATAGAGACAAAGTACAGTCTGTATTTGTCTTTTAATTGCTAAACTTTTATTCCGAATCCATCCACCGTGCTGCTCAGCTAGTAATATAGTTTCATAGTAAAAAGTCTTACTAATAAAACTACCCACTTAATAGTCACGTAGAGTGTGTGACTCGCCGCGGCTGGTTGTGGGTTCAACTCCCACTCGAGGAAATGAAATATTTTTTTAAATTTATATTTTCATTCCTTTACTCTGGTGTAGAGGCAAAGCACGGCGTTAAGTTCCGCTATTCAACACCCAATGCCACCATAATTCGGCGGAAAGTGGGGACCAGAGTGTCTTAATACTAGGTTCCCTCTGCCTACTCTGCTGTACGGGATACAGCGTGAAGCTGATTTATTTTGCTTATTATTTTCAAACACTAATTCATTGCATAACAATAACAATGTCACCATACATCGTGCAAGGTGTTTTTATCAATCATTTTAATGTTAACTTATGGAGTATTTCAACTGACGACGACCTTCACCTCGCCGTCAACTGCAGGTTTAATTACTGTACGGTACGCCCGCGGCTGGTTATATGTCAGTATGCCCAAAAAACCAGCAACTACTCATGTATAAAAACATTCGCGGCCCATACTGAGGCATAGTCTTATTTCGACAATCAATCCATTAACAATGGCAGCTAAGGTGAGACGGGAGAAAAAACATTTATTTTATTTTAAAATATATTTTTTTGGATATTAATATTAAATAATTTTTGTTAATAATTATATTTATTCTTATTAATGATATATTTTTAACTTGCAGTTCTTCGTCGTCCTCTCCCTGGCCGTGGCCGCATCAGCTATCCCATTAGTCCCCGTGGCTAAGGTAGCATACGCTGAGGCCGAAGCTCCTGCTCACTACGAGTTCCAATACTCCGTTCACGATGAACACACTGGTGACATCAAGCAACAGCAAGAAGCCCGTGCTGGAGATGATGTCCACGGCTCATACTCTCTCGTACAGCCTGATGGCGTCCACCGTATCGTGGAATACTCTTCTGACAAAGTGAACGGTTTTAACGCTATTGTACGTTACGAGGGTAAACCCATCCCAGCTCCCGTACCAGTAGCTAAGGTTGCATACGCTCCAGTTGCCAAGGTTGCCTACGCCGCACCCGTCGCCAAGGTTGCCTACTCCGCCCCCGTCGCCTACGCTTCCCCAGTCGCCAAGATTGCCTACTCACCCGTGTCTTATGCCGCCCCTGTCGCCAAAGTAGCCTACGCAGCTCCCGTTGCCAAGCTCGCCTATGCTGCTCCCGTAGCCAAGGTAGCATACGCCGCTCCTCTCGCCCAAGTCAGCTACTCCTCCCCCATCGTCTCCTACCACCACTAAACGTATTAAGTATTATTAAAGTTGATTAATTTATTTATGTGATAAATAGTTACAAATAAATTGTTTGTTTAAGATTTATACTGTTGTTTCTCTTATTTTATTATATCGACCTACTTTTAAATTAATTTTATTAATTTTATTTCTTTAAATCCAGTTTTGAAATGTATAAAAACAATTAAACAATACAGCGATGTTTTAAAGATAAAGACATCTCAACAAAATGTAAAACAAAGTCGCTTACCAAAGATGTAGGTACGCAGAAACCTTAAAACCACGCAATGGATTCTAATGCGGTTTTAATTATTAAATATTTCATTAAATCCAAGAGGATAAAAACTTTTAATAGAACTATTTGTGACATTATGTTGTTGATGTTTATTTATTATTTTTAAATTGAAAAATAGTGAGAAAATTGAAAAATGTGAAAATTTGGACTTTCGTATCTAAATACTTTTTTTAACACACAAAAGATCGATAATAAACTGGAATATTTCATATCTAATGCTAGCAGCTGGCCTGGCGTTAAAGCATCACGATTCACAAAGCAGATGGTTGCAGAAGGTTGCGTGATAGATTACCGTAATTATTGTAATTCTTGAACTTGTAATGTGTAATAATAGGCACGATGTCAACCAACAAAAATATGTACCTTACTCTGTCAGTAACATTTCACTGGATATTTATTATGCAATCTTCGCATGGTTGGCGAACCCTCTAACTACAGAATTAATCTGAAGTATCTAATTAGTAGTCTAAAACTGAAATAGTTTAAACTATAGTTTACAAATATCTTTAATAGTTGATTAGGTTTATTTATATATAAAGTCGCGTTATTTTGTTTTTAATTTTACACTTAAATACTTAATGTCAGTTCTTCACAGATTAAATATTATCAAGTTCATATTTTAAAAAAATCGGACAACCGCGAGTCGCGCTCGCCCACCAAAAGTCCCGTACAAAAATTGGAGCTTTTTCTGAAATTCAGACCAGAGCTCTTTGATCTGATACCTCACTTGAACTAGCGGCTTTAATAGCAAATTTTGCCTTACTTTTGAGGCTACTATTAGGATTTAATCACAAATATCTAGCTTTCAGATATTTTTCTGAGTTAGTACTACATGTAGATGCTAAGCTGCCAAATTTCATAATTCTAGGTTAATCGGAAGTACCATATTAATTTTGATTCCCTTTATAGTATCGAAATACGCGTTTTTTCGTATAAACGGTCAAATCTTTTTCTAAGTAAATATAGAAATATGTTTTTATCAGGGCGTAGATCTGAGTATATGGTTTGAACTTCACCTCGATATTTCCAAGAGTTCCTGAGATAAAGGGTCTTGACCGACAAACAGACAGACAAAAAGATGGACCGACAGACGCAACGGACGGACAGACCGAGTGATCTTATTAGGGTACCTTTTTTCCTTAAAAAGTACGGAACCCTAAAAATATATAAATATAGTACAAAATTAGAGTAAATCAGAGTTTACAATTCTTATCTGCAAGTAACAATGCGTAACTCGTAGTAGGTATTGCTTGGGGAACCGATAGATATAATTTATTCCTATTTTTGTTTTATTTTCATATCTCTAGTATCTCATAGTATGACAAAATTCGTTATTTAATACATATCTTAGAAATTGTTTTCTAAGATATGTTTATACAAGGAAATATATTTATTTTGAGTGCCCAATACATCTTCTGTGAGGTTTATTTATTTTATTTATTTATATTATGGAACCACATGAATAAATATAATAAATTTAATTTTGGATTTTTTTTGCTTGAAATAATAATTAAATGAATTTAAAAAAGTATAAAATTGAATTGAATTCCCCACTCCAGGAAATGAAAATTTTAATATTTTCATTTCTCCGCTCTGTTGTCGAGGCAAAAGCGCGTCGAGTCAACACCAAATGTCCAGAATTAGGCGGAAAATGAGGAATTAATATTAAGACACTCCGTTTTAATATGAGATTCCCTCTGCCTACCCTGTCATGTGGGGGATACAGCGTTACGCTATACGCTAACGGCTAAAGGAATAGACAAATTTCAAAAAACTTTTTCAATTTTGGATATTTCCAAAACATTATTGTTATAACTTGTCATAGACTAATTACGAAAAGCCTTTGAGAGGTTACATAAGTTGACGTAAGTTGAATAAAATATTTTGAGTAATTTTAATATTTTTATTATATAAATTAATTAAATAGATTTAACATGGATATTCGCTAAATGTATTGACTTAGTGTTGGTAGGAGATGACGGGGGATGAGTAGCTGACGTGTGCGAGGGGAGCGGCGTAGGCTACCTTGGCGACGGGAGCTGAGTAAGCGACTGGGGCGGAGTACGCCACCTTGGCGACGGGAGCGGCGTAAGCTAGCTTGGCGACGGGAGCGTACGCGAGTTTGGCAGGGGCGGGGGCGGCGACGGGGTGTCCTTCATATCGTACTACGGCGTTGAATCCGTGCTCCTTGTCAGCGCTGTACTCAACGATGCGGTGGACTCCATCAGGCTGCACGAGGGAGTAAGAGCCGTGGACGGCGTCTCCAGCGCGGGCCTCTTGTTGCTGCTTCACGTCAGCGCTGTGCTCGTCGTGCACGGAGTATTGGAATTCGTAGTGGGCTGGCGCTTCGGGCTCTGCGTACTGCACAACAGGTAGGGCGGAGGCGACCGCGGCCAGGGCGAGGACGATCAAAATCTATAACATAATAAGATATTTAAATTATTATATTATTTTTGTCAATTATCTATAATATTTTATTTATATTTCAGTGTCCTGGAATACTTGGCTTGGATATAATTATATATTATATGAATTAAGGAATAAAAAAATACCTTAGCGGACATTGTAGTTGTTGTTGTTGTATTAAGATTGTAATACAAGTGTGCTGACAAATATTTTACTTCAGCTTTTATATGACTGGCGTTGCAAGTGTCGTAAGTAAAACTTTCTAGTCCGTGAATTAAAATTATTGAAGAGAATACAATTTAAATAATACTGCTTAATAGTCTATTTAAGAAGTTTGTCTTATTAAAGTAATGAGAAAAAATTAAATTAATTATATAATAAACCCAATTCCCGCATTTGTATAATCGAACATTTATATATTCCTTTTGCTAAAATTACAATATTTTTCAATACGCTATTTAATATAAATGAAATAACTTTTAAATTATTTTCGTGACATTGGTGAATATTTTTTAATACTAGGTACTAATTATTTCTTGTTAATATAGAAGATGATGAAGTCAGTCGTAACGCAGGGTCACAAAGGGGTTGGGCAATACAGGGGTGTTAAAAACTTCTACACTGCCCTATTCTGTATTTATTACAACATCACGCTTACCATTTGTCATTTGAGAAAAGAAAAACCTATAATGTAATGTAATAACTTAAACCTCATTCACGTCCTTCGAAAAACGATAAGGTTTTACCACACTCATTTTGCAAAAATGCAAAAAATAGAATTAAAAGGGATAAAGTATTTAAGTACCTACTTCGTTTCATATTTTATAAATATTGTTGAAAGTATATCAATACCAAATAAAAAGGAAGAGGACGTATAACATTCGTATAATTTCGTACCAAAAACGAAAAGTATAAAAAAATTACATTAAATTCTTACAAATACTCTGTGATGAGTCAGTATGATTTATGACTTTAGTATGATTTAGAAAAAAAAATGGTAAAAGTTCTCCTCCTTTAATCTATTTATATTGAATTTTCACATTTCTCACGTTACAATAGGTATCTTATCTACAGGTGTTTCAGTTATACATTAAAATTAAATAACTATATATCTCGAGGCTAACAAATGTCACTTACATATCAATATTCTCGCAATAAGCCGACATAAATAGGAGCGAGAAATTTGTTTCATTACATTCAGAATCAAACATTCACCACACAACAACCACAATGTCCGCCAAGGTTGGTTATATAAAATGTTAACTTATTGGCAGACTTAAATAATTTTGACTTTTAAAACAATGATTTTGATACATTTCTTACTTACGATTAATAATTACAGATTGTGATCGTCCTCGCCCTGGCCGCAGTTGCCACCGCTCTGCCAGTTGTGCAGTACGCAGAGCCGGAAGCGCCCGCCCACTACGAGTTCCAATACTCCGTACACGATGAGCACAGCGCGGACGTAAAGCAGCAACAAGAGGCTCGTGCTGGAGATGCCGTCCACGGCTCCTACTCCCTCGTGCAGCCTGATGGAGTCCACCGTATCGTGGAGTACAGCGCTGACAAGGAGCACGGATTCAACGCCGTAGTGCGATATGAGGGACACCCCGTCGCCGCCCCCGCCCCCGCCAAGCTCGCCTACGCACCCGTCGCCAAGCTCGCCTACGCCGCCCCTGTCGCCAAGGTGGCCTACTCCGCCCCTGTCGCCTACGCCGCTCCCCTCGCGCACGTCAGCTACTCATCTCCCGTCATCTCCTACCAACACTAAGTCTATAGCGGATATCCTTGTTAAAAATACTTAATTTATTTCTGAATGTGTGATACAAATAGCAATAAATAAATGTTTACATAATATTTTATATTTTTTTCTCTATATATGTATATTATACGATTTTCTCAGCCTTAATTTATAACTAAGTTACAGTACAGTATGACCTATTAATGATAAAAATTACGCCCTAAATTCTTAATCATCTTCCACCTCTCAAAAACAGTAATTTTATTCATGCAAATCTCTTTGTACAGTCAGATACCTTAATCTAAATGGCTATAACATAACATTAACAAATTAAAAATGATAAAGTAAGAAACCATAAAAATATGATTTCATTAATATCTGATCTATTTGATATCCCTATTAGGATACGAATCTTTATCCAAGGCAGTTATTTATAAATATTAAGTATCTTTATTATATTAATTTTAAATTTGTGATTAAAGGTATCGTCATATTGCATACCACTTTAAGGGGCAAAACAAGTATATTAGACAATTCAATTCAATTCCAAATATTCTTTATTCAAATAGGCAATTATTATAAGCACTTTTGAATCGTCGGATGAACATATGAACAAAAACTACCACCGGTTCGGAAGGCAGTTCTGCTGAGAAGAGCCGGCAAGAAACTCAACAGTTGCTCTTTTCAAAATCAATGGTACAATCTATTACATTAGCTGGCAGCTATCCTATATCTCATTCAATAGACATTAATTCCATACATGTTTATCCTCTAAATATTCTTAAACAGTGTAGACAGGTAAGAAGAAAGTAATGTTATAAAGTAAGTTAAAGTAAGTAAGATAAAAAATAATTATACATCATAACACATAAGCAACTCAATCTATCTTCGATGGTAATATGGATTCAGTAGTTTTTGTTGTTCAGTGCTTTTTAATTTTGTAATGTAAAATGTAACATTTATAATAACGTAAGTACCTATTATTTTTTCAAAACATTTATTTTTAACGGAAGTTACGCTAATGTAATTCCAAGGTTTTTGAAAAACTTCATTCCCAAATTGATACCTCGAGATTGCAAGGAAGTATGAAAGTGAAATTAATATCAATTAAGTACTTAGGTTTATAATCCCTTGAATAATAGATAAAATCAAGCTTCTAAGTCAACGTAATTAAAAGATACGCGCATTTGCGCGTCGAATTTACTGCATTTTGTATGAAATTCACCGCGTAATCAAATCCTATAGGGTAATTTTCGTGGCGAAGTGACAACTTATAATTCAAATGAGAAGAGAAATCCAAAAAGTGAAAATTAATAGGAAAAAAATTATGAGAAACATATATTTGTAGCTAATTTCATACAAAATTATTGCATAAGGGCATTTGCTAACTTCAGATTGTTCAATTTTATGAGTCCGAAATAGGTACAAAAGCCTCGGTGGGCGAGTCGGACTCGCACTTAACCAGTTTTGTTGTATCTTATTTAATTTTTTTTAACATTGTAGTAAGGCCTTGTAGTGAATAAAATATGTAAATATTTATTTGCAAAAGTTTTTTTATTCATACTTTATAAATAAATTAAATAACTGTAACAAGGATATCCACTATAGCTAAGAACTGCTAGCTACAATAAGTCAATATTTAGTGTTGGTAGGAGATGACGGGGGATGAGTAGCTGACGTGCGCGAGGGGAGCAGCGTAGGAAAGCTTGGCGACGGGAGCTGCGTAGGCGACGGGAGCGGCGTAGGCGAGCTTGGCGACAGGAGCGTAGGCGATCTTAGCGGGAGCGGATACGATGGGCTTGCCTTCGTAACGAACGATGGCGTTGAATCCGTTCACCTTGTCAGCGCTGTAGTCCACGATGCGGTGAACTCCATCAGGCTGCACGAGCGAGTAAGAGCCGTGAACGGCGTCTCCAGCGCGGGCCTCTTGTTGCTGCTTCACATCACCGCTTTGGTTGTCGTGTACGGAGTACTGGAACTCGTAGTTGGCGGGTGCTTCGACCTCTGCATACTGCAGCACGGGCAGAGCGGAAGCAGCCGCGACCAGGGCGAGGACGATTACAATCTGTAACAAGTTCAAATATTTTTTTTATTACATATATTCATTTTTTTCAAGTGCAATGAAACACTTATTATGTATTTTTATCCTGATAATCTCGATCGATTTAAAATTAACAAGACAAAAAGAATGTAGTAATAAGCATATTATCTACAGATATTTAAGTATTATATACAAAGTCAAAATTCACCTTAGCAGACATTGTAGTTGTTGTTGTATTGAGATTTGTAATACAAGTGTACTGACAAATATTTTACTTGAGCTTTTATACGCGTGTCGTTGCAAAAATGTCATAGGTGCGACTTTTTCGGTCTTGTAATATTTTTTTTACATTGAATTTGCATATTTCTAGTTCGATTTAAATCTTAGAGGTCAATTTTATTAGATTATTTTTTATTTACCAACGTATACATGTATATGAAATTTTATTTATTCGATACTTAGTGACATATTACTTAGACTAAATACAATTTATAACCTGACTATCGAAATTAGGATAGATAGATTTTATGAAAAACGGTGTATGGCAAAATTAGAATAAATAAACATATAAAAATTATTCTTATTCCTCATCTAAATCATTATCTATTACGATGTAGTTTGTGTAAATGTTATACTTATACTCGTATATATTATTTAGTTTGTCGTTGTATAAGAATCGTTTTTTTTTATTAGAATTGCAATATTTTGTTAATTCTCTTTATAAACAGAGCAGTTTGTGTACTTTGAAATAAATCAATTTCTATCCTTTATATTTTTATTATTTTCTTGTCTTGTCTTGTCGTGGCTTGTCTTAAGGTAATTGCATAGATTAATTGTGGATCCCCAGACAAATGTACCTATATACAAAAAATAAAAATAATAAAAATACAACTTTTTAGTGTTTCGTACCTCAAAAGAGAGAAATGTAATCATTATATAAATCACTTTATTTTCGATTTGTCAGTCACCACTATTTGTTTTTCTTCATTGCGTGGAGTTTTACACTAATTTTTTAATCAAATATTTAGGTCTACGACCCGCTAGAACGAGAAAAAAAAACAAGCTTCAAATCAACACAATCAAAAGATATGTTTTACAAACGTTAGCGTTAGAGTAACGTTTTTCCTCATTTGGTATGAAATTCGATACGTAATCACAACTTATAGTATAGGTACCTCCTGTAGACCTACAGTTAAGAAATTTGGCCTGATGTGAAAACTTACTATACAAATAATATAGAAAGTGAGAAAAAACTATACAAATCTCTATTTGTAGTTTATTTCATATAAAATTATTAAGACGCTCGAAAGCTTAAGTAAGTTTTATAAACTGTACATACCGTTGAACTACAATCCTGAAATAAGTACGGAATCCTCGGTAGGCCAGTCCGAGCCCTTAACTGGTTTCTTTTTATACTAAATTACATAATCATGTAGAGAAAAGATCTGCTAGCTTCGTTAGCAGTTTCAAATTTGTATATTAAATTCATAAAAGAAACGTTTTCTTTAAAAATTGTTTAGCTTTTATTCAAGAATGAAGTTGTACTAAACATGACAATAATTATTTTATGAAATTGCCAAAGCGCGATACACGCGCAATAAATTAATTTAGTAATTAATTTATTTATTATCTGATTTTTATACGAGCTTTTTCAATTTTAAAAAAATGTTATTTTAAATTTAGTACAACTTAAATATTGAATAAAAGCTTGTTTTTCAAAAGGTTTTACCTGTCTACAAAATAGATTTATTATATTTAATAATAAAATTAATAGAATTCATGTAAGAATATGAGTACATTATTTTTTTGACATTGATTTTAAATAAATCAAATAAATTTGGTTTTAAATTTCGTCAAGTTCATAATTCTCTTAAAGATCGGGTATGTCGGATGAAACTACTATGTCAATACTAAGTATTTAATTGATAAATAATTCAAAAACTCTAATTAACGTACTTACTACCTGAAAATCTCTTACTTATATGTCTACTCTACTACTCATGAATTTGTTCTCCTTCAAATTCCAATATTTGGAATTCCAGTTCTCCTTCAAATTCCAATATTAATTTCCTCGATCATCTTGGCAATTGGTAGTTTTGTCGTGCATTGACGAACACTCATACCAAGTTACAAATCATAATATTTAATATTAAGTTTGATAAACAAGGAAATAGTATATTAGTAGTGAAACTTGTTCATCATGGTACCTACGCAGTTTTTAATGACAAATAAAAATATTATATTCGTTTAGCAATAACTATGCATTAACATTGTCTTGAAATTCCGGGTCTAAATTTCAATCATAACTAATAGTAATTACAATTATAACATCTTTTTTATTTTAATAAATTTGAAAAAAAATAAGCATTACTTTGAATATTTGGCGAAATGGCATTTTTTTTTATATTACAGCTGTTTCAATATTTCGTGAAGGATTGTCCGATAGAATTTGCATAAATTATCGTTATCTATGTTTACTACACCTTTTTAATAGAAAGGATGGTCAGTAAAGAATTTTTGATTTGTTTTTTTATTTAATTTTTTGCAAAAAATCTTAATTTTTTTTTACTCACACTAGTGACTATGGCTGCATAGCGTAAATCAATTTTAAATGAAGGTTGGTGATTCAGAGAACAAAAGTACAAAATAATATGTAAATATTTATTTACAAGTATTTTTATCACATATTCAGAAATAAATTAAGCATGTTTAATAAGAATATTCGCTATAGCTATTGACTTAGTGGTGGTAAGAGATGACGGGGGATGAGTAGCTGACATGCGCGAGGGGAGCGGCGTAGGCCACCTTGGCGACGGGAGCTGCGTAGGCGACGGGGGCGGAATAAGCCACCTTGGCGACGGGAGCGGCGTAGGCGAGCTTGGCGACGGGAGCGTAGGCGAGCTTGGCGGGGGCGGGGGCAGCGATGGGGTGACCCTCGTAACGCACGATGGCGTTGAATCCATTTACTTTGTCAGCGCTGTAGTCCACGATGCGGTGGACTCCATCAGGCTGCACGAGCGAGTAGGAGCCGTGGACGGCGTCTCCAGCGCGGGCCTCTTGTTGCTGCTTCACATCACCGCTGTGATTGTCGTGCACAGAGTATTGGAATTCGTAGTGGGCGGGCGCTTCCGGCTCTGCGTACTGCAGTACGGGCAGGGCAGACGCAACTGCTGCCAGGGCGAGGACGATCACAATCTGCAATTATTACAAGTACATAAATATGAATATTATAACAAAAGCAAAAAAATATGTCCTTTCATAATTCATTACATTACATAATTTCTTATAAATTAATATTTTATATAACCAACCTTGGCGGACATTGTGGTTGTTGTGTGGTGAATGTTTGTTTCTGAATGTAATGAAACAAATTTTGCGCTCCTATTTATGTCGGCTTATTGCGAGAATATTGATATGTAAGTGACATTTATCGTCCTCGAGGAATATACTTTTTAAAATTTATGGCTACTCCGGTATACACTGTAACGTAAGAAATGTTTTTGAAATATAAATATAAATTTATGGTAAAACTATAAAAAGCTGTACCCCGCATGTACCTAGTGTTTACACACTCTTTTTCCCACTCTCAAAATGATTGTAGCCTCTCAGAAGATCCACTAAAAATGAATTCATTATTACAAATTATCAGTCGGTACCACGGAATGATTATAATATAATGAGGTTTAAATAAAATTATACGTTATAATAAATAAGTTATATGTAGTAACGATACATTTTATTTATTGTAATTAGCACATGATTTAACAAAAAAAAATAACGTATTTTTTTTTATTTTATGTTTTTGATGAATAATTTTGGTTAAGTCAAAACTTAACCTAAATTATTTACTTTTACAATTTCAAATTAAATATTTACTTATTTTGTCGAGTGGGAACGAAAACGAAACAATTGTTTCTTCTGGATTACGTTTAGAACTATTGCACCACGACGGTAATGATATCCCAAATACAACTGTTACAAGGAATTTGAGGCGTTGAGTTCCGCCACTAAACACGCAATGCCTCCAGAACTCAGCGGAAAGTGGAGATTGTGTATCTTAACACAGGGCTCCCTCTGCCAGCTCTGCTACACGCGGGATACTGTGTGAAGTTGAAAAAATCTAACTAAATATAAATGTGGTATATTATGTATTATATTTTATTATAACAAACTTATGACATTAAATTGTTATGCTGATAACTTCTTAGGGATATAATAAATATAAGCAATCGTTAAATTTTTTTTATTATTTTAGGTTAGTTTTTTATATGTTAATCACGCTTCGAGTGCTAATAAATAATAGAATAATATGTCTTATTTGTCCAAAGTTCCCTAAGGGCAAGAAAGCTTATGCTTTCTATAGTTATCTATAGCTGCAACCCGTGCAAGGACACTCGCTTATATAAAAACTCTCTGTACCGACATTTTAGTACAGTCAAATTTTAACATTCACTTCAATAACAACCAAAATGTCCGCTAAGGTGAATTATGTACTTTAATTTTAAATAGATTGATTTAAATTAATTATATAATTTCATTATTTTCTGTTTTGGGCCGTCATATATGTTACGTACTTGGCTCACATATAAGTGATAATTGTGAATTGTGATACTATTCATATTATATGTATTTGCTCAATTTGGTTGGACGAAATGACGCGTTAGGTTTCGTTTTTGAAAATATAACATGACAAAACTAACGAAAAATGTTAAATGTGACTTAGCGGCGCTGCAAAACACGAGATGCGTGAAGATGTAATAAAAAACCCTAATATATTTTTATGGTTACAGGTAGTGATCGTCCTTGCCATGGTCGCGGCCGCGTCGGCCCTGCCCGTGCTACAATACGCAGAGCCTGAAGCACCAGCACACTACGAGTTCCAATACTCGGTGCACGACAGTCACAGTGGTGATGTGAAGCAGCAACAAGAAGCCCGCGCTGGAGACGCCGTCCACGGCTCCTACTCCCTCGTACAGCCTGATGGAGTCCACCGCATCGTAGACTACAGCGCTGACAAGGAGCACGGATTCAACGCCATCGTGCGTTATGAGGGACACCCCATCGCTGCCCCCGCCCCCGCCAAGCTCGCCTACGCCGCTCCCATTGCCAAGGTGGCCTACTCCGCCCCCGTCGCCTACGCCGCCCCTGTCGCCAAAGTGGCCTACGCCGCTCCCCTCGCGCACGTCAGCTACTCATCACCCGTCATCTCTTACCAACACTAAGTCAATAGCTACTCTTTAAACTTAATTAATTTATTTATGAAATGTGATAACTGTTGTTGCAATTAAATATTTACATAAATATTATTTAATATCTTTGTATTCCTTCCATTTATATGTATTAATAGGATAAAAAATATACATATTTATACTTCATCTTGACTATATCCGTAGAAAGAATGAAGTAGCTATTTCTTTTGAAAAGTGTTGATCAAAGATCTATTGCAGAAAGAAAGTAAAGTAAAATAAAATACACTAAACTTTACTAAAATTCATAAGTCGGATCAACATTACGAGATTCATCTCGTTTTGTTGATTTGTAAACTGCTTTTCCCAATGTCCGTGACATTGCGAAAAGCAAAATTTATTATTTTTTAAAGTACCTACCTAAGTAAGAAAACAGAGGCCGTTGTAGCGCAGGGGCACTAGTGTGCGACTGAAAACAGTATTTGTGGATTCGATTCTCACTCGAGGGAATGAAATATAGGTATAATATTCCCATTTCCTGGCTCTGGTAACGAGATTAGGAATTCGGCAAAAAGCGGGGAACGGAAGTGTGTTGTAGAAACTAATGTGTAGATGTCGACCAATTTTGATGATTCTTAGGAATGAATTTCGAGTATGTTTGTCCACAAATTACCCGAATATGTACAATTACATTGTAATGACATGTAATGTTTATAGAAGAAGGAGGGAAACCAACTGCAGGCGTGAATGAAAAAAAATACTTCCCATTTGTTACTTAGTAAATTATTATTAAGCATAGAATTTGCCAAAGTAACTCATCAAATAATATTTTTAATTTTAATATCACGAAATATTCATGGAATTTTCATTGTGCCCCAGGTTAGGAACAGCATAGGAGACCCAATTCTAGGCAATAGACTCTATATTTTTGTTATCAACATTTGGAGACGCTGTACGTACCCAAAGTACCTAAAATAAATGACAAATCACAGACATTTGTCTGTGAGTGGGCCTGACTATACTGTGTATAAGCGATTGTAACAGATACGATTCATGTTTAAAGGATATTTAAATTAACATTATACATTTACATTTAATTTAAACATACATGAAACTTGAGAATTAGGCAAAAAGTGGAAAACGGAATGTTTTGACATTAGGTTCTCTTTACCTATCCTTCTTATGCGTAAGTTGTAAAGTATTGCTTAGTTTAATATGTAGTAATTTTTACATAAAATGCTGTCCTCTGAAAAATGTTGTATTCCAAACAAAAATGTTAAAATTTTGATAGGCCATAATGCATGACGGCATGAGGCGACTTTTACAAGATCAATACAAGTTTTGTATTAATAACAGATTATTCATTTACTAAAGCTTTGTACTGCCAGCAAAAAATAGAATTAAGTTGGGTAAAAGTGTCGAATAACTCGTCACATAATTCACTCTACCTATTGCGTGAAATATGGGATATGTTTGAATGCGAAATTCAAGTTTAAGTAGTTAAGTATAGGTTTAGGTTAAGTATAGTTTTATGCAATGTGTTCATGCATCCTCATAGATTATGGCCTATCAAAATTTTAACATTTTTGTTTGGAACACAATATTTTTCAGAGGACAGCATTTTACGTAAAAAATACTATGCTCAAAAAAGTAACAAATAAATAATTGGGAAGTCTTTAAAAAAACAAATACGTATAACTATAACAAATAATTTATTTGTAACAATTCATATCGTATAAATAACTTTAGAAAAATAAAAGCTATAAGGGTCTAGTGTTGGTAGGAGATGACGGGGGATGAATAGCTGACGTGGGCGAGGGGAGAGGCGTAGGCGACAGGGGCGGAGTAGACAACGGGGGCAGAGTAGGCTACCTTGGCGACAGGAGCGGCGTAGGCGAGCTTGGCCATGGGAGCGTAGGCGATTTTAGCGGGAGCAGATACGATGGGCTTGCCTTCATAGCGAACGATGGCGTTGAATCCGCTTTCCTTGTCAGCGCTGTAGTCCACGATGCGGTGGACTCCATCAGGCTGCACGAGGGAGTAGGAGCCGTGGACGGCGTCTCCAGCGCGAGCCTCTTGCTGTTGCTTTATGTCACCACTTTGGTTATCATGCACCGAGTATTGGAATTCGTAGTTAGCGGGCGCTTCGTACTCGAGCACGGGCAGGGCAGAGGCAACTGCTGCCAGGGCGAGGACGATCACAATCTGAAGCAAGTTGAAACATTTTTATAATTACACACATCAATTTTAATAGAAATCAAAAATTATTATATCTATTATGCATTTGAAATTTACCTTGGCGGTCATTGTAGTTGTTGTTATGTTGAGTATTGAAATACAAGTGTACTGAATAAAATTTGCTTGAGCTTTTATATGACTTGATGCAAAAGTGGTATGAAATTTTTATAAGGAATAAAATTTACATAAATATTTCTTATTCAATTCATATCTCTGAGGTCAAGTTTATTAGATTTGTATTTTAAAGATATAAGACTTAGGTACAAATCTACAATTATGTGCTAATAATTTGTATGCTTAAATATGAGGTTACTCAATAACTGAAAATACCTAACGAAATTATGTGAAATGTATTTCTTGTTTATTTATCGAAATTATAGTTATAAGTTTTATGGAAAACAGACTACACAAAATGTTATTTTTTTATATAAACCCACAATCGCGTTTACAGTCGCACGTTTGTACCTGTAAATAAAATACTGTATAAAGCCTAGTTTTTACTATAAGTTTTATTGTCACAAATTACGGTATGTACGAATACACGGTCTAATTAGAAATATACACTTGTAAATCTTGAATGGGCATGGAGGTTTTACCTATCTTTATGGGGGTATCTATTTTCATCGATTTAAACTGAAGAAAACTTCAGAATGTGAATCCCATTCATCCCCTAGCATTGAATAAACTAGGTTCCCAAGTTAGAGGATATCTTTCAGATAGCCATGACTAGAAACGGTAATAGGATAGCAACAAAAAGTGCAACTAAAGAACTTCACATTAACCCAAAATCCAAAACATACACAATCAACAGCTCAACTAACAACACTTTCAGGTCAGAGCCCTTACATCATAGTTAATCATACAAATTATCATATAAGTTCTGGATACATATGTAAATTTAAATCTTTTTTTTTTAAATACTAGTTTACACAATTATATTTGTAATAAGCTTGACCTTTGAGATACGACTTGAATTAGACTAATTTAAATATTATTTTTTGCAAATATTTTAAATCAACGCTGAGCCTCATTTATCGCACTTTTGCAACAGCTCTCATATAAAAGCTCAACTAAATTATTTCTCAGTACACTTGTATCATAACTCTCAATACAACAACAATTACAATGTCCGCTAAGGTAAGTTTAAAATAATATGTATGTAAAAATACATATGTACATTATAATAAGAATTTTGACTATTAAAATTAGGTATTTTATAATATAATTATAAAAATGTTTCAATTTACAGATTGTGATCGTCCTCGCCCTGGCCGCGGCCGCCTCCGCTCTACCCGTACTGCAGTACGCAGAAGTTGAAGCACCCGCTAACTACGAATTCCAATACTCCGTACACGACAATCAAAGTGGTGATGTGAAGCAGCAACAAGAGGCCCGCGCTGGTGACGCCGTCCACGGCTCCTACTCGCTCGTTCAGCCTGATGGAGTCCACCGCATCGTGGACTACAGCGCTGACAAGGTGAACGGATTCAACGCCATCGTTCGTTACGAAGGCAAGCCCATCGTATCCGTTCCCGCTAAAATCGCCTACGCTCCTGTCGCCAAGCTCGCCTACGCCGCTCCCGTCGCCAAGGTAGCCTACTCTGCCCCCGTTGCCTACGCCTCTCCCCTCGCACACGTCAGCTACTCATCCCCCGTCATCTCCTACCAACACTAGACCCTTATAGCTTTTATTTTTCTAAGGATATTTATGTAATATAAATTGTTACAAATAAATTATTTGTTATAATTTTACGAATTTGTTTTATTACAAAAAAGGATATCACAAGTAAATATACCTACTATAGATATTTTGATCAATATTCGTTTACATCATAACAAAAAAAACATTGGAATTTATTGTTTCAATTATCTGTAAAGATAGATGATAAAATATAGACAATAAATTAAACATTTTAATTAAAACTGACACAAATAATTGAATATGTATTTGTATAAATTGTTTTTTAAAAAAAAGTTCGGCTGCGTTTCTTGCGCCGCGCTGGTTAGAGTCGTGCGTATACCTACCTAATATTATATTTTGTGGCGAAACTCAATAATCTTATTTATGTTACTTAGTTTATGTTACTTAGTTAGTTAGACCGCAGAAATTAAAATTATTATTAAATCCAAACAGTCCCCAACTTGGGTTTACAACCAACTACCATTTCGTTCAGTTAGTCATAAATGTGTCACGAGTGCTATAAAAATCGACTTCAAATTAGTTGCAATTACTTTTTTTACAAATAAAGATGCAATTAAGATATCTTATGATATAAATATCTAGTCTCAATTATATAAGACTAGTGGACCCGGACGCGGCTACGCCTGCTTGAACTATAAGAATATTTTCGCGTCGGTCATACTCATACTATGCCGCCCGAAGGCTAGGTCATTTCGAATCAGTGACATCTCCTTAATTATTTATTAGAATGTTATACACTAAACTATAATTACATCTAGATAAAATGCTAAGAGTGACTATTACATTTATTTTCATAAGGATGAATATCAAAATGTCGCGGTAACGGTTGCGTAGCGACGCGACGGTTGTTATTAACATGGCAGAATAAATTGCATGTCAAGTTACAAAGTACTTTAAAATATATTAGTATATATGTGTAATGTAATGTTATATAGCCTATAGCACTTCTGGAGAATGCAGCTTTCATACAAAACAAAAACAAAGTAAATCGGACCAGTAGATCCAGAGATCTTAGCGTTCAAACAAACAAACTCTTCCGCTTTATTATATTAGTATAGACTTATAAGTTATTTGATTTTACAACACTAAATTACTTGAGGCCGTTTTCTCCCGGTGGCGCAAGGGTGTGACTGTAATCGCGACGATTGTGGGTTCGATTCACACTCGACAAAATAAAATCTCTATATACATGTAGTTTAATATTTTCATTTCCTCGCTCTGGTAACGAGGCAAAGCACGGCGTTCGAGTTCCGCCACTTAAAATTTCTCGCAAATTCGGTGGATAGTAGAAACGCAGTGTTCTTACACTAGATTCCCCCTGCCTACTTTGCTAGATTGGGGAAAATAGCGTAAAAATAAAAATATCTTTATTCTATATGTATGTAAAATACGCATTAAGTAGCTACTTGGTGATAAAAAGGCACTAAAGCATTCGGCTTGAGTGGTCTATAGCAGTGGCGTAGCTAGGGTATTTGCTGCCCGGTGCGGCTCGGGGGACTTGATGCCCCTTTCCTGTTGATGAGTTCTATAAAAAAACAAAGTGATCGTCAATGTTGACTTCTAAAAAAAAAAAAAAAAAACGTAATCATCGACGGTGAGTTCTAAAAAAAAAAACAAACTGTCGACTTTGATGCCCTTTTCCTGTTGATGCCCGGTGCGACCGCACCGCTCGCACCCCCCTAGCTACGCCACTGGTCTATAGAACGAAATAACTATTTAAAAAAATAAAAAAATATCACTAGCCACTGCGCCACGACTTCCTCGAATAGGATGTTTCTTTTCAATATTTAGAAAACTACAATAATATGTATAAATGTGTTTATAGAGGCCGGTTGTAACGCAGGGGGGCAGAATGTGACTGTAAACGCGACTAGGTGCGGGTTCGATCCCCAGTTGTGAAAATTAAAAATGTATTTATATTTATATTTTCATTTCTTTGCTCTGGTGTCGAGGCAAAGCGCGGCGTAGAGTTCCACTCAATACCCAATACCTCCAGAATTCGGCGAAAAGTGGGGGAACGGTACTCTTATCACTAGGTTCCTTCTGCCTAGCCTGCTGTGTGCGGGATACAGCGTGAAGCTGATTTTAATTTTGATGTGTTTATATTCATCATACCTATAAAAACCTATGGATAACTCAATTAGAACGGTTCGCTATGTGATCTTCAAAAGCCACAGATAGATTTAATAAAAAATACTGTGCAGAAATGATAACATCCCGTCAAGTCCACTCAAACACGTTAAAATTATTTCACAATAACAACTTTTTGTAAAATTGTAAAAAAAAATCTCCTGACGGATTTTTATTATTACGTTATTTGTAATTAAATTTCTAATACCCAGGTGCCAAAATTTCATAACTAAATTATGTATTCAATTTAGATAACGATCCGCACGCCTTATATTATGTAGATATATTTCAAATATGTACCGAAGTAATGAATTAACAAAAGTGATCTTATATTTAATTAAATCATGTCATATTCAAGTTGAACTAGCCACACGTGTAATCGTACCAACATGTAATAAGAGTCGTGCCGAACCACTTGCATACAAATTCCAAGTAAAACGGTGACCTTCACCTCGCCGCCAATTGTAGCTCCGTAATTAGTATATGCTCTATAGCCCAGGGCATTTTGTATGTCACCATGATCGAACTGTATAAAAACCTAAGATATCCAAGAGTAAGACACAGTCAAACACAGACAAGCAGCAATAATGGTAGCTAAAGTAAGTAGCGCTTTAAGGGACACACAAAATAATATTATATTTCAATAAATCAAAATCTAATACGATTTCAAACGATTATTTCAATAAGAAACTAATATTACTTTTATATTACAGATCGTCATCGTCCTCGCTCTGGCCGTAGCCGCCTCAGCTATTCCCTTGGTACCAGTTGCCAAAATCGCCTACGCCGAACCCGAAGCACCCGCCAACTACGAATTCCAATACTCCGTACACGATGACCACAGCGGTGATATAAAGCAGCAACAAGAGGCCCGCGCTGGAGACGCTGTCCACGGCTCCTATTCGCTTGTGCAGCCTGATGGTGTCCACCGCATCGTGGACTACAGCGCTGACAAGGTGAACGGATTCAACGCCATTGTTCGTTATGAAGGACAACCCATCGTCGCCGCTCCCGCTAAGGTCGCCTACGCACCCGTCGCCAAACTCGCCTACGCCGCTCCCGTCGCCAAGGTGGCTTACGCTGCCCCTATTGCCAAGGTTGCCTACTCCGCACCTGTAGCCTACGCCGCCCCCGTTGCCAAGCTCGCCTACAGTGCCCCCATCGCCAAGGTTGCCTATGCCGCTCCCCTTGCCCACGTTAGCTACTCATCCCCCATCATCTCTTACCAACACTAAGTCAAACTGTTGTTATTGTTATACTAATTTATTATCGTATGAATAGTTGCAAATAAATAATTTGTTAAGATTTAATTATATCTTTATTTTTTAACCGTTTAGTTCAGCGATGGATTTACACATTTTTAAATTGCTAGGAATTTGCCACATTTACCTTGCCAGTTAGATTGCCAGTTCCCAGATTATTGTTACCAACAATTTCGTTGAAAATATTCTTAAAATATTTTTGGGCTGAACTCTATCGAGAACATTATTATTTAAGTAGGTAAATGTTTCAATTAGCGGATTGTGTTCTAAATAGTAAGTTCAATGCTTATTAATAATTATAATCATAGCTTTAGGATCTATTAACATTTTATTATAAGGAAATTATTATATTTTTCGGACACATTCTACACAGAACGTAGAATGTTTTATAATATTCTCTCTATTGTATTGCCAAGACTTCTAGGCAATACATTATTATATTATATGCCCATATAAAAAATATAACACGTCATGTTATAGTCAAATTCGAAATATTTTTACCAATGAAAAAACAAAACTAACCGTTCAGCTATTATTATTATCATATCCATAATACCCAATATATCGCGTCCAAACCCTTTAACATACATGTATATCAACTTTAGACTAAGGGGGGAAAATGGGGGGAGGTCATATGGGGAGGCTGGGCGTGGGGTCCACCCACGCCCAGCCTCCCCATATGCAGCACCTGAATTATTCATAGAGCCGCATAGTGATTTCATCTCATTGAATCGAGCTGCCGCCGGCCGTGATTACGACAGCGATACCTCCGCCCGACTTGGACAATGCTGCTTGTCAACTAACTCTGATAGTTATGGCTGATAAGGATTGGGTTAGCAAGATGTAATTTTGTCTTCGTGAGTTTTTTTTATGGGTATTTTTTAATTATTATTGTTCTGGGTTCAAGTTTAAGTTGGTAAAATATTTCTAACTGTGTTTTAAATGTATCTCTAAGTAAATGAAATATTTAGGATAATTTTATAAATATTTCGTCATCAAGAACCGCAACCTAACGCAAGACATGGACGAAAAAAAAGGAAAAGAATTAACTACCTAATCCTTTCCTATTCACCCCTTTCAAGAATCAGCAATAAGACGTATATTTTTAGCAATAACATATACTTATATTTTTGATTGTCTAAATGACCTAAACATAAAAACTAACGGTAGTTTATATCCATTATAAGTATAAAAGATACTCATGAATCACAAAACAAACCAAACGTTAATCTACTTAGTTGTTTCAATTATTATAAAATCAATGAAACATTTGCGTCTACTGATCAATAGTACGAATTGGATGGCAGGTAAAAATGAAGAGATTGCTTTTTATCTGTGCCGCGGCGGTAAATTGAATGTAAAGTTGATTTCCCGGCGGGCCTCGCGGGCCTCGCGGGCCTCGCAGGCCTCGCCACATTCCCCACAAATTAAGCCGATACCGATTCACTTGCTACCAATGTAAATATTTTCGGTAAATGCTTCCATTATATTTGTATGTATTTAATATATCATAATACGAGTATGTGCAAAGTATACGGGTTGAGCCGCAAATTATTGCTATTCATATCGCTATTGGTTCGACACGTGTGCGTGGTTAGATTTGTGATTATTTATATATTTTGTAAGTAATATTGTATATTATTTTCTATATATACAGGTGTAATGCGATCGATGGTTCAGCGGTTGTCTATTGGTAGGGGGCCTTAGTGCCTATCCATTTTACCCCCATGTAGGTATGTTAGCCGATTTTTAGTAGCTCGGTAGATATTTTAACATTTGTGATTTTTTGAATTATTTTTTTTAATTTTTTTAGTTTTTTTTTTTCGATTTTAATTTAGTTGCTGGTTGCTCTTCAATAGTTCTACGTACGCATGTAAATGTTTACAAATAAAAACAAACACCCAATACGTACAATATTAAAAAACAAAAATAGTGAGGAACTGGTTTGAGTATATTTATTATACTTCGTTAAGTTCCGCCACTTAACACGGAATGAACGAAGGAACAAAAACAGGAAAAGAATTAAGTGGGGAACAGAAGTGGCTTAATGAAAACGGAGTGTTTTAGCGTCCTATTATGTGCGGGATGTATAGCCGCTTGAAGCTATAAGAAAAAATTGTAACAAAATTTATAGACTTTCGCAGTTAGTAGCTTTTACCTTTTTCAATATTCAAAAGTAGTTGACCGCAATGATTTGTCCGGTTGACCTCGTAGGTTACAGGTTCAAACCCAACTTCATTTACCGAAAGTACGGCCTTGGACCACTCGACGGTGTGTTTCTTTCTACTTTTTCCAAGAAGCGTAATTATTTATAAATTATTGATCTACATTTCTGTATATATAGTGTATATACTACGAGTAGTATGATCGTATATTACAAATTTATAAAACTTGATTATTAACTTTGCCTCAGGTATATGCAAAATAAATATTTTGGTACCGAGGCGTTTCTTATCTTACGCTACAAAAACGTCCTATTTATGAGTTGTTATTATTAAAAAAATATTTATTATTATAGAAAACCGGTTAAGTGCGAGTCGGACTCGCTGTGCAATTTGAACGTGCTTAATTGAAAGCAATGACTAAACATTTACAATAATATACAGTCATCTAATTCAATATATAATTATTTTTGAAAAATCAAATTTAAAAAAGGAGGAAATTTCGTGTACCTACCGATGCCGATGCCTCTAAAGGCAACTACGTAACTTGTCGACTATAATTATTATCTTATGTGAAAAAACATATGAAGAACTCAATGAAAACCCTATAGTTCTTTATAAAATGTTATATTATCAAAATGTATTTGTTTAAAAAGTTTATATGTACTGTTAAACCCTTTCCTCATTTCACTCTCATATAAAAATAATAAAAAAACTACATCAAAAATAACACAGCAAAATGTTCCCACACTGATACCTAAACCAGGAACACGGGCGCGGATGTATCATCCGTAATAGACACAATCCTCTTACGAAAAATTAATCAAGAAGCCCTACGGCTTAGGGGCGATTTCTCTCTTTGTACACACGAAATCAATATCTGCCACTAAACTAATCTTCGTCTGCAACGCGAAATATACGTTATATTTGATCTTTCAATACTTACAATACTTATTTAAAGGATAAACATGTATGGAATTAATGTCTATTGAATATAATGCAGGATAGCTGCCAGCTAATGTAATAGATTGTACCATTGACTTTGAAAAGAGCAACTGCTGAGTTTCTTGCCGGCTCTTCTCAGCAGAACTGCCTTCCGAACCGGTGGTAGCTTTTTTTAATTCGACGATTCAAAAGTGCTTATAATAATTGCCTATATTTATTTGAATGTACTTTTTATTATATGTACTTGTTACTATTATTTTTAAAAACAATTTACTTATTTACATTACATTTGAATTTCTCAACGTTTATATTTTTTATTTTATAATATAGCCACAGTAAGACTATAAAATGGTTAATACTTAGAAGCTTAAAACAAATTAACTAAATATTAAATAATACAAATAATAACAGGAATTAAAGCTAAAAGTAACGTAAGTTTTAATATGAGATATTTTTGTTCATATAATAATCCTTGATATAACTTACTAATAATAAATTATACTACAAAATGCAAAAAAGATAAAAATATATAAATAAATGGCCTCATTAAATTAATAAAATTATTTCAAAATCTCAAAACGACTTTATAACAGCCTACAGCTTGAAAGTATGCAAATCAGCCTCTTATCTGGTGTTAATACCAGTTCTAGAATTTCAATAATAATATTTAAATACTTATACAAATTAAAAACGTACTGGAAGCCAGTAGTGGCGGATTGGCTCGAGCGTGTTGGGTTCGATTCATACTCGGGGAAATTAAATATTTAATATTTTCATTTGGCTCTAGTATCAGGGCGCAATGCGGCGATGACTTCCGCCACACAACACGCCTCCAGAATTGAGGAAAATGGGGAGCGAAGTGTTAACACTAGGCTCCCTCTGCCCATCCTTCTACTGAAAAATAAGGAAAAATTATTTGATAAATAATAAGTGAAGTTAATAGGTACATAATAATTTTAGAAAGAAAACAATACAAGTAATTTTTAATATATTTATTACTTATTTATGTTTTAGCATTTGCTGGGGGTATCGGACATTCATAAATATTTAAAGTTTTATCTTTGGAAACCGACAAAAGTTTGTTGCCTTCGGAATTAAATTTGACGTCCCATACCTGGAAAATAATATGGAAATAAGAAAAAGTTATAATATTGCATACAGTTTTATATTGTATATTTAAAAAAGTTATTTTTGTACTAAAATTATAATTCAAATATTTTATGTAATATATTTTTTAAAAAACACGCTTAAAGACTTTTTCTCGTTATCCTCTATTTATTTATGAATTATTTATAATAACGGGTTCAAGCTATGAAATTATTTTTAATATTGCGTATGAAATCCTAACCTACTTCCCGCTAACGTCCCCCTTCTACCCAAAAACTACTTACCAGATTTAGATGAAACTTTACAGTAACAAAGCTTATACATCAGAATAGGCTACAATTTACATAAATATATTATTACTTTGTCTTTAATGTATAAAATTTAAGCGTGAGAAACCGTGGGACACTAGTATTTAATACTAGTAATATAACCGAATCAAATTTAAATTCCAACGGATGACGGATGGATGGATTTATAAATTGCTTTATGGACAGATAAAGATACTTTAGAGTTTAGATAGTTAGAAGAGCCAGTCCGCTTCACGCTGTTTCCCGCACACAGGCAGAGGGGAGCCTTTCCCCACATTCCGCCAAATTCTGGAGATATTGCGAGTTGAGTGTCGGAACCCAACGCAGTGCCTTGCCTCTACACCAGAGCTAAGAAATGAAAATATATATTTAAATAAACATTTGATTTCTTGGGCGGAGTGGGGATCGAAGAGTTAGAAAGGAAGAGTTTAAATTAAACCAAAATAAGTCTCACCGTATCAACATGTTCCTTAAATGCTTTCAACACTTTGCAACCATTTACCAAAGCTATAGTGACAGTACCGTCGCCGGTCGCGACGGCCACGCGGGTAGCGTCGGCGGAGAAACAGGCGCTTAGGGCCCAAGTGTTCACATTCAAAACGCTTTTTTCATTACCACTTTCCCTATTTTAGAAAGAAATGTATTAATATTAAATAATACAAAATATAAAACTATAAATAAAATAAACTAATTTAGAAAGTAATATCTGTTTATGGTAATTGCAATAGAATAAGACACATATTCAGTCTTTACCATTATTTTCGATAGTAGAAAATATTTTTTATTAATTAATAATTTTATTAATTTATTATTAATTAAAAAATAAAAAATGTTTTTTTAATGTTTCTTTTCAAAATTTCAGGTTTTAGCTATAACAAATACTATTAAACGAATAACAGGGTTTTTTGATATTCAATTGTATGTAAGTCTTTAATGCTTTTAGTGCTTTCAGTCTTGAATGCTTCTAGTGCTTTGCCACAACACCAGAGCGAAGAAATGAAAAAAAAAAACATTTCATTTCCTCAAAAGGAAATCAAACCCACAACAACAAACGCTTGTGCCCCTGCTCATATGACCTCATCTGAAAAAAAAATACTTACACATCAAACAACTTGACATTGCCATCGTTAGATGCTGTTAGCAATAATTTTGAATTAGGGGAAAACTCAACACTGCGCACTGTCTGCCTGTGAGCTTCGATTGTATGTATCAGTTTGCTTTGTGATACATTGAATATGTGAACAGAGCCGTCGACCGAGCCGCTTGCTATGTATTTAGAATTAGTACTCTGAAATACAATTAATTTATTTATTTTCCTTTTTTTTTTAAGTTTCACGCTACATCCCCGTTATAGCGAAGTAGGGGGTGGTTTTCAAAACATTGCTTGTTGAGTGGCGTAATTCTTCTTCTTCCTGGCATTAATCCCGGCTGTTACCAGGGTCTGCCTTCCCACTCAACCTACTCCACTTTGCACGGTGTTTTGAGTCCTCGGTGGTTAGACCATTGGCTCTCATGTCCTGCATCACAACATCCAACCAGCGCTTCCTTGGGCGTCCGGGAGGTCGCGCTCCAGGAACTGGTATAGCAAGGCACTTGCATCCGATATAGTTCTTAGGCCGGCGCGTAACGTGGCCAAACCATCCACCATTTTGAGTGGCGTAATTATAAAATAAAATAAAAACAATTTGTTCTCCTGAGTGGAAATCAAACCCACCACCGTCGTTATTATTGTATATTTTAATAAATTACTAAGAATTTTTTTTTAACAACAACTATTTTAAATAATGGTGGGCACACTAGAATAATGTTTCACTGTAAGTGCTTTATCTTAAATCTATATTAATATAACAAAGCTGAAGAGGTTGTTTAGTTCATAGGACATGCCAATCTTCTACTGGTTTGAATTGAATAAATCTGTTTATTTAAGATTTTTTAAGCTAAAAGAGCTAAAGGAAATTTATAAGGTATGTACTATAAATAGACTAACAACCACTTCACAACTTCATGTTAATTGCTGCTTACATAGCATCATCCACATTACCTAAGGTCGGAATTACCTTGGACCCTTATAAAGCCACAGGCAAAAATTTGAAAAATTTTTAAAGGTGGAAATAAATATAAATTAATTTAAATAAACTTACCCAAGCAACGCATAAAGCAAATTTGCCTCTAGTATCAAGGACTTTGTCCAAAGTGTTATTGACTATACAATAAACATTAACTTTTCCTGTGTGACTACCAGAAACTACTTTAGTACCATCTGGTGAGAAAGCTACTTTCCAAACATCAGTTACACCAGTCTTTATATTGTGAACTTTTAAACCACTAGTTAAATCCCATATTATCAGAGTTGAGTCTAATGATGTTGATGCTATGGCTAAAAACATTTCATTAACTACATTAACATTAACAGTGGTGTAGCATCTAACTATAACTATGGTGCTATAACTATAACTATAAGATTTCAATTCCCAATTGATTGTCATTTTCTTGCTCCCACTCATAACTGGGTGGTGCATATGGTTGCAACAGGAGTCTTAACACTAGGTTCCCTATATATTACGCTCCATGGACAGGGTACATTCTAATGCTAAAAAACTATATTTCTGTAAAAGGTAATAAATGAGACTTACTATGACCATCAGGACTAACAGCTACAGAAACAACAGCCATGCAATGCCCTTCCAATATATGAAGTACTTCTAACCTATTATTCTCAAAGTGCCACACTTTTACCAGGTTGTCTAGCCCTCCAGTCACTAAGAAATCTTGTTGTGATACCCTTAAATATATATAATATAATAAAAACTTGTAACAATGAGAGATTCAAATATAATTTAACGATTATTATAAAATAAAAACAAATTGCGAATGATGTTACCAAAAATATGCTTACTTTCCATTATTTTTAGTTATAACAGTCGACCAGGCGCAACAATAAATTGGATCATCGTGAGCGTTTTCTTTTTTATTTAGTATCGAATACTAAAAAAAATTAAATGTATGGTTAGCATATGGATTATTACTAAACATTTCACATATAGTACACAAATTTACACTCACTACGGCCGCTGCAGGCATTATTATTGCAATAAATAAGTATTAATTAGTAGAATTCCTATTTATTAATATAAAAATATTTGTTTATGTTAATTGTAAAAAATGCATTTGACTTGTTAAATATAAAACAAATTGTTTTTGACAGTGACAATAGAACTTAAGAGGATGAATGAACAGCTGATTTTGACATTATTTTTTTAAAGAAAATTTGAAGTAGACGTGGAGATTTAAAGAAATCATATTTATATAGAGTATTTAAACTTACGAATTTTTTAAAATTTTTTATTCTCTATAAAAATATAATCTTTTATGATAAAAGTATTGGTAGATAGATCATGCCCAATTTAAGTAATTTTGCTGCGACACGATCTTCGTCTTACTTAAATCTTTATTGTTATAAAATAAAATGACGATATTAGTATTAACATACTTGAATAACATATCAATAACTTGATAATTTCATAAGCTGAAAAAATAACGTTGCTTCGCTTTTTGTCTGATTATTTCTTAAGTCTGCAGAAATAACCTAGTTTCAAAATTTAAGGCATAGTTATCTATAACATACGCAATTATATGTAAAACAGAACAAAAATAAAACTAATACAAGAACAAGTTTAATCATTTATTCTCAATTTTCATTTATCATTTATTACATAAACTTAACTATAACGGACAGTCATAAATATTTACACTTTTATCTTCTGATATTGATATTATTTTATTGCTTTCTGCATTAAACTTCACACCCCACACCTGAAAAAAAAATTAACAGGTTAATAAAAATAATCATAATTACTAGCTAAATTTCTTCTTATAATACTTTTTTTTTATATTCACGCTCCTTCATTTACCGTCGAATTCGCGAGGTATAAAGTGTGGAGTGGCGGGACTCAGCACCATGCATTGTTTCTCTGTGCATTGACATTGTTGTTACGAGAGCAAGAAAATAAATATATTAAATGTTTCATTACACCCAGTGTTGAGGAATCAATCCACAATCATCATGCTTTTGCTACTGCACCACGACAGCTAGAATAGTTTTATGACATATCCATTATTTTACAGTACTTATAAGTTTTAATATCTTTACGCAGTGTTCAACATATAACAGGATAGGCAAGAGATAACCTAGTGTCAATACATTTTATTTTCTGCTTATCATCTAAATTTGCAAATTATTGTATTAATTAGTGATAACAACTTCCTAACAAAAACAGTGCTATTAAACATGTCAAGTGTAAAAAATATATATTTAAAATCGATTTACCTGTATAACTAAGTAGTAACTGTAAAAGTGACGTAATTTCGCGGGAAGCTAAAAGAAATCTTACCTGATCACTATGTTCTTTAAACACATGTTGACACTGTTTACTCTCCAAATCCCACACTCTGACAGTCCTGTCAGAGCTGCCTGATACAAATCGCTTGCCGTCAGGCGAGAAAGCCACTGAGAGCACCCATGATGCATGACCAGACAATGTACCAGCCAAGTCCGCATGCGCACTAAAATGGGGTAAAGAAAGTTTAAGTATTGACTTGATTTTAATTTTTACGTTTTTTATTAGGTGCTATGAAGTAAAGGAGACAGAGAGATAGATTGTTAAGACATTCTGTTTCCCAATTTTTGAGAAATTGCATGTGCAGTGGCACCGCACTTTGTCGTGAGCGAAGAATTAAAAAAAATATATTAAAAATATTAATTCCCATGGTCATAGTACTTACAACCGTCGCCATCGCCGTCACATTAAATAGTGTTTCGTTATTGCTAACTTCTTTTCTTTGTGGTAAATTATTTGAAGGTTAAAAAATGAAGGAACTTCTTATGTTGAATAAAATTATTTGACTATGACTTCCATAATATATTTAATTATCTGAATGCGAGAATTATCTAAACAGTGATTAGTCCGAAAAGTCAAGTTTCAACTGTATAAATGTACAATATAAAAAATCTTACACATCATAAAGTTTCATATGTCCATCATCAGATGCTGTCAACAATAACTGTGAGTCAGGAGAGAAACACAAACTTCTTATTGGCATGGCATGACCCTCCAAAGTATGCACAAGCTTCCCTTGTGCCACATCAAATATGCTTATAATACCATCTAGGGCACCACTTGCAATGTATTTACCATCTGGACTCTAAAATAATATAACAATGAACTTAACAGTACTGTACTTCTTCCAGTATGTACCCTGCACATAGCTGGGTAGGCAGAAGGAACATGGGAATCTAATGTTAAAACACTCTGTTAAGACACTTGCTTGTTGAATGCCGGAATTCAACAGAGCACTTTGCCTAGTAACCAGAGCAAGGGAACGAAGAGTACAGAAACTTCATTCGTTCAAAAAGAACATTATTTGCTTGTATTGAAATAAACAATTTTCAGTGGTCAGATGTTAAATCTGACATCTCAATCATCAAATCAGGTTCAAGTCTTATACAGTTATACACATAGTTACACTATTTGGCAAATTATTAAACAGTAAACCCAGTTACAATATTTCTAATTGTGTATCAGATATTTCTTGACTTGCTTGTTATAATAATTGTGTAATATGTGTAATTTTGGCTTTATTTCTTTTTATATGTTTAAAAGGTTGAATTTACAAAAAAAACATCAAAAAATACATACATAAGCTACACTCAGTGTAAATTTGCCCCTTGTATCCAATGTCTGTTCCTGCTTACCACTCTCAACGCTGAATATTAATATTTTTCCTGCATTACTGCCTGAGATCACATGTTTACCATCAGGTGAAAAATCTAATGTCCATACATCTGTGGTGCCTGTCTCCATTGTTTTTAACTTTTCCCCAGTTGTAATGTCCCATAGGTTTAATGAGGAATCTTGAGAACTACTTGCTAGTGCTGAAAATATTAAAATGAAAATTAGGAGTTGTGCTATTAGAACAAAGGAGAACAACTTCTGACTGTAAACCCACAGGTTGTGGCTCCTTTAGAAAAAATAATTATTTTCATTTTTTCATCCTGATAACAAGACACAGTGTGGTTTTGAGTTATGCAACTAAATGGGTAATCTCTTCCATATGTGCGGCAGAATGGAGTATTTTACAACTAGATTCCTGCAGACATGTGGAATATGTTGTGAAAAAAAAAAAAAAAAAATCTGAAAATAACATTAACATCAATTTTATTAGTCTTAGCTTTAATTAAAATTAGTTATGATAATTAGTTCTTGAAAAAGAAAGTACTACATCATTAAAGGAATGCTAAAATATGAAAATTTTAACAGAAATATGGAAGCAATGCTTACTTTTTCCATCAGGGCTCACAGCAACTGATATTACTCCAAGAGAATGGCCTTCTAACTGATGTTTTACTTCGAACTTACCATTATTAAATTGCCACACCTTTATTATATCATCTAATCCACCTGTAATAATATAGTTTTCTGGAGGTTCTTGCGAATGATTTGAATCTCTGAAAAACATGTACAACTAATGTTTTTTAAACGACTTCAAATATATATTTATAAGAAATATTGAATTGAGACAAGAATGGAGTTTTTCAATAAATATCACACTAACTTTCGACTATTTTATTAAATAATTCTGAGCTTAATAAGCATTAAAATACGTATTTGAAAGGTTAAGATACATACTGTGAGTTTTCTATATTTTCAGCATTTTCACTTGCTTCTTTAGTCTTTTCGTGTGTAATTTGGCTCCATCCACAACACCATATGGCATCTTCGTGAGCATTTTCTTTTTTCATTTGTAAATAATACTGTAAATAAAATTAATATAACATTAAGAACTTAATTCAGAAACGTTTTAACCTGAAAGTGTAAAAATATATTATACCAATGTTGTGATAGACATTATTATAATTTAGCTTATAAACGATTCACTGAGATAATATTTATATTTAATATATAATGAGATACAATATCAGAAAAATGCTAAAAGGCTAAAAGCCGCTGGCGCCGCTGCCCAATAAGCGTTATTGACATTTGACACTTGAGACTCTTGACAATGACTTTGACGCTTAAACTTTTTACAATGTTTGCATATCCAAATGGAAAAATGGATACCATATCTTTATATAACGAGAGATAATGACGTGTTCACTGAATCGGTTGTTATAATGAACAAAATCTTATTAAAAATATATATATCCTTATAAAACATGAAAATAATGTGTATTATTTTTTAAGTTATTTTGTTTAATTTGGCATCATATTCCGAAAATATTTTTTAAAATTAAGTCTAATCTATATCTTTACTTATCTGTATTGTGTAATAAAAATTATAAAAATACCTTATGCCAACATGGCGTCCATTTGAGTCATTCCAAAGTCATTGACAAACTACGTTATTACGGACAAACATTTAGCATTTATGAAAAGATAGTGTAAAATGATAAATTTTAGAACTACCTTATTAAGTATTTTGTGACACATGTGTATTCATTAGATAATATATAAATTGTAGAAACGTTATTTAGATATCATTTACTCGAAATATGGCTGTGTCTAAATCAACAAACACATATAATCGTCAGAATTGGGAAGACTCGGTAAGCCATTTAGAAACAATCTTAAATATTTATCATGTACGTAAAATTTTATATTATTTTTACATATTTAACGGGTATTCATTTATTTTCCAGGATTTTCCTATTTTATGTCAAACATGTCTTGGAGATAACCCTTACATTCGTATGGTATGTACTACGTAACAAAACGAATTCTTTATCGAATTAAATATTTACGTTTAGGTGATTAAAATACTTAACTTTTATTTCACAGACAAAGGAAAAATATGGAAAAGAATGTAAGATATGTGCGCGTCCCTTTACAGTCTTCCGTTGGTGTCCAGGCGCGAGAATGCGTTTCAAGAAAACGGAAATTTGCCAAACTTGTTCTAAACTAAAAAATGTTTGTCAAACATGTCTTTTAGATCTTGAATATGGACTGCCAATACAAGTTAGAGATGCTGCTCTCAAAGTACAAGATGATTTACCTCGTAACGAGGTCAACAAAGAATACTATATCCAGAATTTAGATAGTCAAATGTCGAAATTTGATTCTACACAACCAAGCAATTCTGCGTTGAAATCCAAGGGGGCTTCAGACCTCTTATTAAGATTAGCGAGAACTGCTCCTTATTATAAGCGTAATAGACCACATGTGTGTTCATTTTGGGTGAAAGGAGAATGTAGGAGAGGAGAGGAGTGCCCATATAGACACGAGAAACCAACTGATCCAGATGACCCATTAGCTGATCAAAATATTAAGGACAGGTATTATTACTTCTTATTTTTATTAAGCCTATTAGCCTCCATACAGTGATATTATTTCTGAATGCAAAGATAAGTAAGTTGTGAATTTGATATTCACTGGTGGGACTGATTGTTTAGATTTCCTGGCTCTGATAGAGAATGTCCAACATCAAGTTTTACCACTTAAAACACAGTATCTCAAATCTCTCTCAGTGTCTTATCACTAGGCTTTCTTCAGCTACTCCTACTTTATATCATATACATATTTTTTGTATGTAAGATAAATATGAAGCATAAAAAGGGACATAGTAATATATATATACTTTTTTTTATATAACAGATACTATGGAGTTAATGATCCAGTAGCTGAAAAGTTAATGCGCCGTGCTGCCGCCATGCCGGCTTTACCACCACCTGAAGATAGAACTGTGACTACTCTGTATATTGGTAACTTACCAGAAAATATAACTGAGGATGAATTGAAAGGACATTTCTATCAGTACGGAGAGATAAGGTATGTAACATTGTGTTGTTTTCTCACTTATGCAAAACCTTTACAAAATATATACATAAATATAACAATGGGAATTAACATTAAGTTAATAATTCTAAACTCAATAGTTACCTTTTGCTTAGAACAAATATAAACCATTACATACTTTCTTTTTAAAGTAATTTTGCTGAACTTGTTTGAAATGATACATATTTTTGGCATCACTTTACAATTTTTCTTGTGTTATTTATGTTTCCATGCATTTTGTGGTTCGATTTTTTCCAACTTTAATAGATAAATACAGATACATAGAACGTTAAGGCTCACATCCATGATATTCTTTTTTATTAAAAATATTTAACTGCCTTGTACACTAATTGTATATAAATAAGTAATTAAATTTCTTTTTAAATAAGAAGCTTGTGTTATACTTTAGAGTCAAGTCATATCCTTTGCTTTTTTTAAATAAATCTCCTTTGTTTATGTTGTATAACGTTGATAAAGCTATTTGTGCTTAAGTAGGTCACTCATTAACTAAGTAATAAATACAAGCTATGCTATATATGCTATAGATTACCTTCATTTCTCCAATTTAGTAGTCAAGAGTGACTGACATGTATGAACTAAATTCTTTCGATTTTATACTACCTTCATATGTAAATAATACAAAGCAACTACATTTATCTAAATAACTAGAGATGAGTGTAGTATATATAGAAAATAAATTGCTATTAAGCAATAAGGCCACCTTTTGTACATTTATGTAATGTTATTGTATTTTTGTGTCTTTCCTTGGGTGTACAATTATTGTCATCCTTGGGTGTATTAATACAAAAAAAAAGAGTTATTATTATTATTAATCTATTAATGAAGGCGCCGTGGCGCAATGGCATAGCTTCCGCAACCGTGAACTCAACACTTGTGGGTTCAATTCCCGCTGATGGGGAATTATTTATTTAATATTTTCATTTCCCCGCTTTGATAATAAGTTTAAGCGTGATATTGAGTTCCTACACTTAACTTGCAATGTAAATATAAATTCGGCGGAAAGTGACAAGCAGTGTCTTAACACTAGTTTCCCTCTGCCTAACCTATCCTTTGCGTGTTACAATAATAATTATTTTAATATCTTCTATAGGACACTCACGCTAGTGCCAAGAGCACAGTGTGCGTTTGTACAGTACACCACGCGCAGTGCGGCCGAACATGCTGCGGAGAAAACGTTCAATAGATTAGTGATTGCTGGGAAGAGACTCACTATTAAGTGGGGGAAATCACAAGGTAAACATATTGATTTGTTTGTTATTATATTAATAATATTAACTTTCATTTAATGTTGTGATTGTTATCAAAAGATAGTAAAAAACCCAGTGTTAATAACATATTGAGGTTATATAGTTGGGATCACTGGCTTACTTGAATTTCAACATAATGTTAATTTAATTATATTTTCAAGGTATACATATTAAATAATGAAAACAACAAGATTTTGCTAAAATAGTGGGGACTCGAACACACACTTCTTAGTTCTTAGTAACCTTCTAAGCACTCCAATTTCTTCTCTACATTGAAATTGTTATAAGCTTGTTACAGCTTATTTTTTGTTGGTAACATCTCCATAGCAAGGTTTTTTTAGAAATTTCTCCTTCCCACATACTATTCCTACGAATTCTCTTTTACCAAATAGTTATTACTTATAGTCCTCCATTGAAGATTTTAAAAATATAAAGATTTTTGTTTGTTAGTATTTTTTTATTGTTAAAATCAATATTGTTTAGTTGTTTTTTATTATTTGTCTCTAGGACGTCAAGGAATAAACGAAAAGAGTGAAACAGCTCCTGTGTTAGAGCCAGTGCCAGGATTGCCGGGAACCCTGCCACCGCCACCTGCCTTCTTGCATCCCTTCCCACCTCAGGTTAGTACTTATATTTAAATATAATATTTTTTGTAATAATAAGAAGTAGAAAGTGGATAAAAATCTATAAACTTCCAAAAGAATTATAATATTTTTATTAGTTTTTTATACAATAGAATGTCATGCATCTAACATTGCTAGATAGGGTCTGGCTGTAAATGCGACGGTTGTGGGTACAATGATTTATGTTCATTTTCTCATTATGAAAAAAAGGCAAAGCACGGTGTTGAGTTACACAGTTAAATTAGTTTAGTTAGGTTAGGTTAACACTAGGCTCTCTCTGCAGAGCAAGGTTTCCAAGATCTTATTGACTCGGATTTGGATGCAGTTTCTATTAAAAATATGTATATTTAAAATGGTTTTTTTTGCATCTTTAGGTATAGTGTTACAAATCATTCTTTTCACGCGACAAATGCAAATGATTATATTTAGATATTGACATGATACTTTCTAATAAAAAAATATTAACTATAAATGTCGTTTCTCATACTAAGTTATTAATAAAATTCTTATTTAACCACCAGATGCCGCCACCGAACCGCCCCAACGACTTCTTCAACTTGTCGTACGCGGGTGGATGGGGCGCGTGGGGCTCCGTGGCGCCCCCCGCGCCGCCGCCTTTGCACTACCCCAGCCAGGACCCTTCGAGGCTGGGGCACGCTCATGCTAACACACCGCAGACCTAGTGCGGATATATAGATGAGGATATATTATGTTAATAAAGTGTTTTAAATCAGTATATGAGTGTCTTTCTAATTTTTTTTCCTTGAAAACGAAATAAGTATCACAAGAGTAGTATAAGGATACTATAGTATGTTTGACTTACTAAATAAAACACCATTTCGGAAACTATATTTAATATTAATTATAAGTTTATAACATGACTTAATCGTTACAAAACAGTTAAACATTTAGTTAAATTCTACGCCTTCGCTTACCATTATCTGGGTAAGGACGGTCTCAATAATTTACATTAAACTAGGCCCAGATACATATTTGACAATCCTTAAATGATAAACGGACATGTCAAAAAAGAAGAAAATACAAGTTTATCTAGCTATTAAAATGATATAAAATAAAATTATAAATATTAGTATTTTTATATATGTATAATTGAATTTCATTTTTTAATAGAAAGATGAACCTTTATTTAATTTTCTTCCGTCAACCTTCTCTTTTGACATCCGTTTAAACGTAGGGACCATGAAAATACCTACATAAAGTCCAAATATAGGACAATAGTGAATAGTGATAGTGAAACAATGAGAAAAGCGGTTAATTTGCTTCTTAATTTATAGTACAGATAATATAATATTACTTCATTTTATACAAATCATTTATTTAATTACGTACCGAATATCGCAGAAAGTGACGTAATATTATATTCAAAGATGGATTAAATACTAATGTTTATACATTTTGATATAATACATAAATACTTGAAAATAATAATTAAATATTTATATAAAAACAATTGCGGGGCATAAATAATTGATTTTATTGAATCAAATCATTCAAATAAATTTTCATTTTTCCACCTTTAATCTATACTATTAGTCAATTGACTAGTTCTGTGTATTTTCTTATGCTATAAATTATATATAATATAAACGCTAAAACGAAGTCTTGTGCATCTAAATCGTAAAACGGCAAGTTAGGAGTCACAAATCAAAATTAAGTCAACGGACCGACAAATGTCACACAACTACAATATCGACAGCCTCTAAGTAAAATGTAAAAATTATATATATTTATATAAATTACTAGTAATTTATATATTTATTTTACCAAGTAGTTGTATAATATACTATCGTTTATCGCTAGCTTTCTTCGAAAAGCGGACTGTCCTACATAAAAACAATTTTTCAATTTGAAGTATTAGTTCCTAAGATTAGCAAATCAAAAATTTACTTTACAAATAATTTAACCTTAAAAAACGATTATATATAGAATTATAATGTTTACTTAAAGACCGACGATTATAGAAATGATTCGATATAAAATACTATAAACATTAATTTATGAAGGCATTTTAAAATATTCACACTTGTCCGTGCAATTTGGAATGTTAATTCAATAATTAATGATAATGACAATATCAACAATGGAAATAAAAAAAAAAATTTAATGAATGATGAAAATAATTCATTTCATAATAATATGAAAATAAGAAATGTAACTTTTATAGTACAGTATACTCGACGAGTCGCAACCGCCACGAAATTAGTTGCAGATGTTGCAATTTTAGGATTTTTTCTTACATAAGAATAAATTATAGAAATCCTAACTTCAAGACGGCTACGAAACATCGGCCGGATTATAAATATACAGCCTTTTCACACATTTGGCTTAAAATTGGTATTATTAATAGTCATGATTGAATAAAAAGGTAATTTAATATAATATGTTTTGAAAACTCTATTTATATTATCTGTGATTATAGATACATATTTTTTTTATTATTTTTTGGTGCAAAGGTTACGAATATAAGTCAAAACATCAGTGTATACTTATTTTAAAGCATCGGTAAGCTCATGTAATTATAACTAGCACAACTAAATAAAACTGCAAATTAAAAATAATTTATATTTTGTAATAGCGATTTATTTTATTATTATTACAATTTATTATAAAATACGGGACCCACATATATTTAAGCAAGGTACATTATAAATTAAATACGAATGGTGATTCGATTATTCGAATAAATATCGATTTTATAGACAATGTTCAATTATATTATTAATAGTGTGATTATTTACAATTACTACGCGCGTTCAATACACTTTTTTTTATAAGCAAAAAACACACTTTTCAAACATTTATTTAAAAGATAAGATAAATAACCTCGAATAATCGTATCTTATAAACACAGCCATACGACGTTGTGGCCGTTACAAAAAAAATGCGTAATACATTAAAACTTCTTAATATTAGTTATTATTGTAATTTAAGCTTTACTGAAGTTTAAATTATAATTTGTATTTTTTTGAATAACTGCCATTTAGAAGTCAGATTTTTTAAGAATTAAAAGAAATTAGCGCGTTAATAGTTTATTGTTAGTTATATTAATCGACGATCCCTAATTAAATGAAAAAAAAAATATACTTCCACAGAAAACATAAAAATTTAACTCGCGCTTCTCAGGAACAAAATCCAGACGTTAAAATTATTATATATTATTAGAAAAGTATTTATCGTTCCTAAGTGTTCTTTAAAAATATGAAATATATTTTTAAATATTTTTTGGTTATTAGTTCTTAATATAAGTTACATTGTCATGCAATTAAAAAACAGATTAAAAAAATGTTTACATGACAAATAGTATGAGTCCATAACTATATTTATTCTTAATAAATTCCATAACATGTCAAAGCAATTAAAATTAGTTAAATTTATTTTGGGATCGTTGATTGATTGATTGATTTCTCGATATATGGCTTGGGATCGTCTTTAAAAAAAAAAAACTTATATGTCATAAAACAAGTGTCACTGTCATAAAAAATGGAATATAAAAAAAACATTAAATTTAAAAAAAAATAAACTGTAATATATTAGGCGATAGGCGTGTTCGCTAATAATAACTGAATTAAATATTTTGTATCTCATTTAATATCTTAATGTCGTTAATATTTGCACGAAGTATATTGGCTAACCTGAAATATAAGAAAAATATATAATATAATTGTCTAATATAGAACCTCTTTCTATTTGTAAGTCATTACAAAATAGCATTTATATCCTGCCGTGTTATATGCGGGATACAGCGTGAAGGTAAACAGAAACACATACCTAATATCGATTAGCATTAGCAATCTGTGCGTTGACCGCGGCGGCCGCGGCGCTCGACGCCGCAGTTTGAACGTGCTGGTTACGCATTATTTCTGTGGTAAACTCGGCTTGAGCTTTAGCTAAGGACGCACCGGTCGACCTGTATATACGATGTACCTGAAATTTAGATATATAATACAATATTTAGAGATAAAATATAATATATAATTATTGCATACAAAAATTACACATTATAATTTAATATTGTGTGTCTCGTAGCGAAGCGGTAAAGCGTATGACTGTAAATAAATGTATACTGAATATACTGTATGATTGTGGGTTCAATTCCCAATTTATTTATTCCATCTGTTCACTTAGGAGAATGAATTATTTAATATTTTTATTAACTCGGTGTGATAGCAAGACAAAAGTGGAAAATAGAGAGTATTCGCAGAAAATTTCCTCTACCTACCATGCTATTTGCGGGATTTTTGCTAGAAATTAGATTAAACATCTATTGTTATATTAATAATAATAGTTAGATTTATTTTAGTTTTACCTTGGTAATAAGCATAACGTCAGCAACGACGGCTGTCACAAATCCTATAGTGACGATCAGAGTAACAATGCCCGCCCCAACACTTTCCTTGAATGTTTCAATACTTGTTATAAGACCACTGTAAATTAATATTATTATTAGAATAAAAAACTAAAATAAATCAGCTTCACGCTGTATCCCGCATACAGCAGGGTAGGCAGTGTTAAAACACTTCGAAACACAAGTGGGGACACTTTCCGCCGCTTTCTGGAGGCATTGCATGTTGAGTGGCGGAATGGGAATCGAACCCATAACCTGTCGCGATTATAGTCACACGCTTGTGTCCCTGCGCCACGGCTGGCCTCAAATTATATATAAATATTATTATCTATCATGTATCATGTTTTATTTTTGTTTGCGATAAACATATGGGTCAAATCAGTTATGATATAAAATTATATGACTGTGAGTGTGGCAGAGGGCACTAGTGTTAACACTAGGTTCCCTCTGCCTACCCTGCTATGTGCAGGATACAGCATGAAGCTGTTTTAATTTTAATTGATATAATAAAGTACATATTAAAAATAAACAAAACTTACCAAGAACCTCCCCCACTAAATCCAATAGCTTGTACGACAGTTATTATAATTTGAAATAGAAATATGAAGAAAAACACCATAAAGTTGAATGAAGAATCACTTCTGAAGGCTTTATAAATTGGTCTGTACCAGCATACGAAGCTGAATGGCGTTAATAATATGAAATATAGTATTGCTAGACCGAAAATGGTATAATTGCTTCCAATAAATAGTAATGAGAGTCCGCCTACTATATTTAGTGCAAGTATTAGGGAATGAACTGAAAAAGAAAATATTTATGCTTTATAGTAACATACTTTTTTTTTATTAGGTTAAGGTAAAGTTAGGAAGCTGATTTTAAGAAACTCTGTTCCACCGAAATTATGAGATGTTGCATGTCGAGAACATATTAAAAATCTATATATATATCAAATAATCTCCTGAATGGGAATCAAACCCACAACAGTCGCGTTCACACGCTTATGCCACAGTGTCACAATGACCTTAGTAATATAGGAAAAAAATTAAAATGGATAAAGTATAATAATTGTATATTATACATTTAAAAAATATAAATTCATATAATTTTGTTAATTTAATAAAAAAAAACATTAAGAATAAACACAATTTTTTTTTATAGTTATGATTTTAATTTATAATTGAATTAATTGTTATTAATAAGGTTGTTAATTAAATTAAAATTTAGATTGTAATTGTCTGTTGTATAATTTAATATTTTTTCTTACATAGTTGTTTTGTTTTAATGACTTAGATATTCAGAAAAAAAAACAAAACTTAATAGATTTGTTTAGATTCACACTGTATCTTGCATTCTGCAACCACTCTTCCCTTATTCCCACTTTCTACCTAATATCCAGATATCATGTGGCCATGCTTACTATTATTACTTACTCGCTGTACATGAGAATATTAAATAATTTATTCCCCCAAGTTGGGAATGAACCCACAACTTTACACGTAATATTTAATAATAATAATAATAAAAAAAAAAAACAAACTCACACATCCAAAGGTGATACAAATGTCTTACAATCCTCTGAAACTCCAATGGTATATCCACATTAATATCCTGATAGAAACACGGCTGTATGGGACAGAAGCCCGGTAATGGAGGCCAATTGTTACGTCTTCCTGCCGACCCGGCCCTTAGTTCGGCTTCGCGACGCGCTAGCTCTTCGGCTTTCCTTTCTAATTCCTCTTGTCTTCTCTATTAAAAAAAAAAATATTTTAGACGCACACTCCACAACCATCGTGATTACAGTCATACACCTTGACGATTTTTTTTATGTAATAATTCCTTACGTTGGATATCCCCCATATTTATAACTTACCTTGGAGGAACAATGATTATAATATGATTGCAAGTTATCAGAAGACACTTGGATATATGATGTTAAAATAATCATATAATACTTTTTTACATAAAATATAAAATACTACTTATGTAAGACATAAATATCACATTCTGTGTGTAACAACATAAATTGACAAAGTAAATTAATTAAATCATTATAAAAGTAATGTTATTTTGAACTATGAAAATGTATGGCTTATTTATTAAAAACGTTACATTCTGCAACATTTATTATTTCAGTTTGAGAATGTAACAATAGTCTCACTTAATTAATTTTTTTCTACGTATATTTTTTGTCCTATAGAAATAAAAAAAACAGCACGAAGAAGGTTCAATTTATATTTAGGCTGCCCAATAATAACTGTTTTGGTAACAATACCTAATCAAAATGATTGACTTCCTTTGTTTTTATTTTGACATACAAGATAAGAGGTTGTTGTAGATAAGAATTTAATGGTAATGATAAACGAAAAGTATACAAAGCAATTGATTATGACTAATAAAAATATTTTTACCTTTAGCTCCTTCAGTGCAAGTTGGAAAAAGCAAAAGTGTATTAAATAGCATGCAAGACTAAGCCTAGGATCAGCATTTGACAGAAAAATTTTACTGTATTTTATTATAATTGATACTACATTATTAATATTTTCAAAAGCATTTTTACAAACCCTATTTATTATTAGATTTAATACTATTTATAATGAATATTTTTATTTGTGCATAGTATAGTGAAAACATTGTTATTACTACTAATATAATTAAAATATACCTGAAAATCAGCTGTGGTAAAGTTTTGAGGGGGACCTTGGCTTTGTTGTTGGTTTGGGCGTGTATATGGCGTGCTGCCACCTGTAAGAGGTGGCGATACTGCCTGCATTATAGCAGGTTGTGTAGGCTGCTGAGGCTAAAAATATAAATAAGTAAATATGTAGATTACATTTTTAAAGTGTCATTTCATAGTACGAATCCTATTAAAAGTTTCCAAGATTATGTTAAAATTTTCACATTTTTTATATAAATAAATGTATAGCTAAAATATAGAGCAAATATTTCGTTTAAAATTTAATTATATCAGATTCATATATTACTAGGTGTATCGAAACAAGAAACAGAATTCCATATAATTTACATCTGTGAAGATGTAACTAATAAACAGGTTGATAAAGTTATCGAATACTATCATTTATTTCTTCGACCGCATTATCAGCCCACTAATGCTCTATAAATGACTAATATACTAAGTTTACCGTAGCCTGATTTGCATTTTGCTGTCCATCAAAGGGATTGTAATCATCGAGACCTCGTGTCGCATTATTTGTACTCCTAGCTACTTGTTGTACTGCTGGGTCCTAAAATAAATTAAGCATATGCATGTGAGATAAAGGCCAATAAATAATAGCTAGATAGAACTTTCATTTCTTAAGCCTACTCACCGCAAAGGGATTGTCTATGGCTGGATCACTAAAGGGGTTGTCCTCGAATTTCGACATATTTTCTTTTTAATTACGCCACTTTATATATTTATACTGATTACGTAGCGCAAAAGAAATATTGTTCTATTATATTTTAACATAAATGATGATAAATACAATCAATCTACTTGATGACAGATTGACGATGGTGACGAAGTGACATTATACTCGCAGTACTGCCATATACGAAAAGTAATTACAGATATAATATAACTTACATGTTTTAAAAGGCACAATCATAATAAGAAAATCGATTATAAAAAGAACAACATCAATTATAAAAAGGTAAATATTGCATAAATAAAATTTCTTTCAAGCAACATTAACAACTAACTAGTATGGTTTGCATTGTGTCTAATGTGCTTTGAAACAATGCATATGTCCTTATGTTTGTTTCATTTGTAAACAATATACTCGTTTTTAGAATATTTTAAGAAATGATATAGTATCAACTTTTTATTATATACATATTGGTCAATCACGTATGTAATATGTAACAAATTATCTATGAGTCTATTATATTGTATACTTATTTAAGTACTCTTATTTAATTAGTTTATTTTATCCTCTTTATACTCTTTATACTTCAACAGCGATTAGATCATATATTATAGGAATCGTCATATATGTGCCAAATATTAATAGATTGAAAGACATACGGTGTGTAGATTAGAAAGATACATCAATATAAATAGGTATTGTCTTTTTAAAATCTTGCTTCTGAAAAGATTTCCATCTGAAAATTGACTTCTCTACATAAGTGCATGCTGTTTAAATTACTGTTAATTAATTAAATTACTATTATTAATGACTGAACTAAAAACCAGCTAGTTCTAGGACCTACATTCTTAAATACTGCTGTGAATCCTCCTCAATCAAAATCCTTTTAAATGGATAATATATGTATTTTAGTTAATTTAAAATTTTTTTGAAATACATACTATGAATTGAATTGAATTGAATAAAAGATTATTCAACATGATTTACTTAATCTGAGTACCCTTCACGTTATATTCTTATTTCATTATAAAAAAATGAAATTTTAAGAGATATATAAATAGAATTATTTATGAGATATGGAAAAGCAGTCAATTTTAGTATGTTCAAAGGCTTTCATGTACTACGTCATCTTTATTACGTAAACATCCTAAGGACTTGTGACGCAGTACTCAGCACACAGGTTACGTCTTTAACTCCGTCACGTTGGCAGTGTAGGAAGGCGAAAGTGATTTTACAGTTGGCAGCCTCTCTTGTCAGTTTATTAGACGGTACTGTCAAAGTAGGCAGCTGTTTATGTTTTGTATAGTTATTTTGCGAACATTTTGCATAACTTTTATTATTTCTATTATTGTTTGACTTTATATCATTTACATCAACGTTTTTAAGATAGCATATATTTCTTATAATTGTATTCGTACGAACCATGTCAGATGTCAAGAGGTGAATAAGCTGTGTTGTGCTTAACGTGCGAGTGACAGTTTTTATATTGTTTGGGATTTGGTGTATAAACATAAACGGTAAGTGGCAGTTTCCTTTTTGCATTCGCAATAATTTCTAAGTACTTACTTCTATAAATGCTAAGGCTAAATATATTTCTCAGTGCAACGCAAAAATAATCGTAATATTATTTAAGTAATATATAAAAATACGATTAAAATAAAATGTACTTTTTTGGTTTATACTTGTAACATTTAAAAAAAAGAGATATATAGCTCTAATATTAGCTATAGTTATTAATTATTTCAAATCTTAAGATGCAATGTTGCGCCCGCGCAGTGTCCACAGTAAAATAAGATCAAGTTGTGGCGAAAGTTGTTTGCTCTTGATGTCGAGGAAGTAAGAAATCTCTTATATCATTAAATTATTTAATATATTTAGAGAAATTATTTTCATTTAATGTGTCTTTGTAAAAATGCTTTTTTATGCTGTAGAAGTAGCAGCCTCTTGCAGCAGTTGCTTCGGAAGAGCAGCTTGCTACTGGATTTCACCAATCTAGAATTATCATTTATTAATTACTAAAACATACTGTAAAAACAGCACCAGTAAGATGTGCATTATTTGAACTTGATTGGGTATATTTAAAGGAGCTGTAAGCTCTTTATATTGAAACAAAATAAGTCTGGCTATCAGAGATTCCATGGAATGATAAGTTTATCTTGGTTTCTTATTCTCATGCTTTGTCTAAAAGGATAGAATTCTTATTTTTTTCTGGTCATTTTATCTGCCGTCAGTCTACAATGATTATATTATTAATTTGGGTTTTGGAAGCCTTCATCTTAAGTCAACCAATGATAATTAACCCCACACAATGTATCCTACAGCTGAGTTGGTGAGCAATTTCATATCCAGGATATTTGGAAGCATGGAATAATAAGTAATTTATTATTCTGAGTTGGGTTAGAAATCACAATGTTCTGCAGTCACATTCTTAGCCTTCTAACTGTGCCATTATGGTGTTGGGAATAATGTAATAGATTTATTTAAATTTTGTGTTCTTATTCGACTAATTTGGCTAAAATTTTCACTTTCACATTGCTGTATAAAGTGAATGGCTAATTTGACTTACAGATGTTATACATTACTTAATTTACAAAAACTCTTTTGGTTATGTTATCTATATCTATTCATGATTTTTTTTATCTTTATTGTATAGGAGTCTAGACAGAGTTAGGAGTTTACTATTTGTCATTTAGGTATTTTTTATTGAAGCAAGGGGCTGAACATATATCTTTTCCCTTATTGAAAAATCAGACTCACAACTATCAAGCTTCCAGTCACTCGCTGTTGCACTGTACCACAACAGTTTATTTACTTTTAATTATTACTCAAAGTTATCATTGTAGGAACAATGTGGATAGAAATTAATTTAAAGATGGACTTCTTTTATGTAATAGTTGCTATATGAAATTTTACTTATAAAAAGAGTTGCAAGCATTAATTTAACCTTACAGTAGAAGCCTCATAAACTGCCAAAATGAATATCTAAAACAATGTATAAAGGAGATGTTAAAAGAATTATCGGGCTAAAACTTTGCATTTGTGGATACATATTGTTTGAATATTTAGTAGTGGTTGTTTCTTTTTCAAAATTTTACATATTATACTCAATTGGTAATTGGGATAACACTGAAATTGTATAATTGCAGGCCAGATAATCAAGTCTCTAGGCAGATTTGAATACAGTAAATATATGTAAAACTGTGTTATTGTATGTATTTATTGTGGGGGTTTCCTCCATTCCTTTTCCTATACATTGTTTGCTTGGAAAAACCTATAATTTACAAGAATAAATCAAAATAATATACTTCCAATCAACTTCAGTCTGCTCAAGTAGGCATAATAAACTGTGGAAATTCCTTATATATATTACTGTTTATTAGTTACTTAGAGCTGTAATTTCAATTATATTTTTTTTATTATTTGAAATCATTAAAATACATATCACAATATGCTACAATACTGAAATATAAAGTTGTTTTTTTTATTAATATTAAAAGCCTTGTACATTGTAGTAAAAGAATATTAAGTGAAATTAATTATTTGATTAGTAAGAGCTTTTGTTTTGCCCGGGTTGATCATTATTATAATCTGTCTAACAACCTTACCTACCTTCATACAAAATTTATAAATCTTGAGTGTTAAGTGCAAAGATACAAAGAGACAGCATTCAAATAAATAGGGTAAAAAATGCATTCTTAATAATAAATGAATAAAAATATTGTAAAAATAAAACAAATATTTTCTTATGCCTATCATATTAATTGTGTACAGGCGTCCCTCGTATAACACGGTACTTGTACAACACGGTTTCGATATTACACGGTCCAAGAATTGTGACTAATATAACACGGTTTCGATACTACACGATACAAGAAATGATATTAATATAACACGATTTTTAAAAATATGCATTTTAAATTTTAATTTTTGTTTTCGTTCAATAAGCTGTTTCTACTTGTTTTATACTATGTAATTATTATTATTAGTCTTTGAACATATTTTTTGTTCTATTTTTAAAATTTTTGTATTTCATCATAAAATTGAATTTAATTTATTTTTCTTAATAAAAACTTCAAGGTAACTTCCTTTTTCATTTATGTAGAATTTGGAACGAAATTTCAACTATCATAAAATTTTACACCTTAAGATTTGGTTTCGATATAACACGGTACGCATTGCCTTTATTTGTATGATTTCAAAGTCTCGTATAACACGGTTTCGATATAACACAAGACAAGGTCTCGATACTACACGGTGTACAGTATGGTATACCTGGTTTCGTATAACACGGTTTTGATATAGCACGGTACGAATTAATCGTGTTATACGAGGGACGCCTGTATATAAAAAATTACATAATTAATATATACCAAATATCTGCAGTGGTATAGTAATAATAATAAAAACATTATGCACATAGTAAAAATATAATGACATATTTATGTTAATTGCTGTAATAATATTTTCATCATATGTTAAACTTACTTCTAATGTAATAAAATATTTATATTTTCATATAAGCGTTGAGTTCCGCCACTCAACTGGCAACGTCTCGAAAACAGCGTAAAGCTGTATCATGACCTTCGAGTTTGCCTGTGTCCAAAAAGAATGTCCCAATTGATTTGCGTAACTTGTAACTTTTTAGTAAGAAACAATTTTGGCTTTACCATGTTTTGCTGTCGCTACTCCTATAAAAAAATTAAATTAATATTTAATGATTAATAATGTTAATATTTTATTATAATTATTATGTTTCGTAAACAAACTTAAGTTCTTAGAATTATTGGTCTGTTGATTCGTCTTGTTTTGCTAATTATTACGTTTACATACGGAAAACATGCCTACATAAACTGTTGTATTATCAAATGATAAGTGAAGTACGCATTGTTCTGTTGTTCAGTTTACTGTTACATTATTTTAAAGATTTGGATATAAAAAAATCATATTAAATCAGTTTCACGCTGTATCATGCACACAGCAGGATAGGCAGAGGGTAGTAGCCTAGTGATAAGACACTCCGTTCCCCACTTTCCGCTCAAGCCTGGAGGTGCTGAGTGTTGATTAAAAATAGCTACTTCTAGTTACTTAACCAATGGATATGTAATTATATTAAATTTCTACGACAAATGGAGACGGACGCCGAAGTCCAAATCAGATAGCCGACGTCCTTGCTAATTATAGTGCCTCTTTCAGTCAAAATTGTTCCAATTAAGCTTCCCGCAAAATCTTTTGATGTCAAGGCTAGTTGCGCCAACAAAAATTGCATAGTACGATATTCAATCTAATTATCAATAAAAATCGTACTATCCATTACGAAGTCGGATAATTGCCCATTGTATTATAAACCCACGAGGAAATTGTTTATTACGAACGATGAGGTTGTTACACTCGAAAGGTCACACTTACGTTCCATGTTGATAATGAATCGATGAACAGCGAGTATAATAGCGTTACGTAAAGGGAACCCAGAAATATTTCCGGTTTCCGGGCCACTTCACCCGTATATACGTATATCATAAATTTGTGGGCGAGCTGTCGATGGCGATGGGCGTCACCGTGACTACGCCGAATGTCAGATCTTCTAGGGAGTAGCATTTCTCATGTTAAATGAACTAAAACAGGTAACCGACTTTACAAGTCGATGGTTCTGTTGGGTTGGATAAAGTGTGAGTGATATTTAATACTTTGAATATGCGTATTGGTTTTGTTTTCGTTATGCATGGTTTATGGAAAACAAGGATGGATTTATTTATTATAGTTGCAAATAGACATATGTTGTTTCTAAAACTTTGAATGAAAAATAAAATTTTAATAATTAAGGTTATTCCTAGTATTCTTCTTCTAATAGCTATATATATGCCTATATCCATATTAAAATAGATAAAACAAATTCCAAGGAGAAATAGCGATTAGAAATCACCATCAGATATTTAATGCGGATGTTAAACGTAGTTTATTAGAATGTTTAAAAGTTCCAGTGAACGGGTAGCCTTGTGTTGCCGGTATTTTATAACATTTGGCCTAGTAAAAATAATGAAAAAACGGTGGCATAAATTCTTATTATTTTAAGAATGCTATATTATATATTAAGATATATTAGTATATAGATATAATAAATAATATTAAGAATGTACCTAATACGATTGTTAATAACGCCATCTTGGCACAAAATGAAACTGTAAACGCGACTGGTTGTGAGTTCAAGGTCCACTCGAGGAAATAAAATGTTTGTTTAAATGTATATTTCCATTTATTCGCTCTGGTGTCAGGCGAAGAAGGCGTTGAGTTCCGCGAAATGCGGCCGAAAGAGGGAGTGCCTTAACACTAGGTTCCCTCTGCGTGCGGGGTACAGCGTGAAGCTGATTTTTTTTTTTAAATTTTAATCGTAGGTTTAAACATTATAATACCCTAGTAAGGTCCCCTCTGTGTCTAACCATCTCATACTCTGCATGACATAAAAAAATCTGAAAGACCTAACTTCAACTCCGTTGGACTTTTTATTATTGATTAATGAAACTACTTGCCTATTGAGTAAATTTTCTCGCCAACATTTTCATAAGTTTGAGAATAAAATGGATTTTACGGTCAATATTAAAGTAACAAAAAGCGAAAGTGAAATTTATTATCCTTACGACTTACAACAACTGGCGATTTATTACAACTTTAATTGTGGCCAATAAAAGCCTTGGGAAATATTGAACTCGTAAAATTTAATACATTTATAATGGCGGTACGTACTTAAAACTACTGCAGCCTGCTCTAAAAGGCACAACTATGTTATTTTAAAATGTCTTTTATTTCCTTGCTTGTTTATTTCCGCGTTTTAACTATAAGTATGTCACCTGGTCTTTACTAGTTTATTGTATTAATGTGTTTGACGAAATGTTTTTGTTTGAATAAAATAAAATAAATAATTATTTAAGTGAAAATGATAAATAAATGACCAACTGACTTTTGCTTTAATTTGTTTGTTTTATTTTAATTACAAACAATTTATTTATTCACCGACTTCTGTAAGAAAAGGAGTTAAGTGTCCTTTACATAAGGGGATCGTTTTATTGGGTACGAACACCGAAGTGAACATAGCAAACGATAGAAACATTTTTTATATTTATTTTATTGCTTAGACAGCCCTGTCCACCGTAATCGTCACCCGTTTACGCTCCTCTCAGATTTACGGGCTTCTCTGATGACATAACATTGCTGCAAATTGCCCTATAAAAGTTATTTGTGTGCCCTATTTCTTGGCGCACGTAACTACGACTGTTGATAACAATGAACTTTGATAAGGGCGTACGGTCGACCTGTGATACAAAATTATTTTCAAGGCACGTATTTATAAATCGCTTCTAAGTCTGAGATCGATCTTGAGATGCTGTTTTCATTGATACATATATAATTTATAAATGATAACTATATCTCCAGATCGATCTCAAACTTTAGAGCGGTTATATTATTGTTATTAGTTGAGTTCCATCACTCAACACGCAATGCGGAAATGCACGAAATGTGGTCGGCGAAAAGTGGGGAACGGAATGTTTTAACAGTAGGTTCCATCTGCCTACCCTGATATATGCAGGGTAGGCAGATATATGCTGAAAAAAAACTAGTATGATATATACAAATAATTACAGACATGGGTTTCCTTAACGTTATAAAAATACAACTTACCTATAACATTTTTTACATACAATACTATATAATGAAAAAAAATAACAACATTTTAAACAAAAAGTATAGTATTTGTTTTTATTATTCGTTATTACATTTGTTTAATAACCATATGACATGATTTATCTATCTGTTACCATATTAACGCGAACCGAAGCGCGTCCGTTACGTACAACATTAATGAGGAACATCGATCAAAATACACGCGAACGTGCCGTGACTTTACTTACATTTTTGTGTGTATTGCATTTATTTCTCAGGAACTAAAGGTAATATTTGTACTCGTGTCACGGAGATACGACCTCACTGTGAGGTCGACGTAAAATTAAATAATGAGGCTTATCTGCACTCAGACGATGTATACGTGACTGTCTGTTTCCGTGATTTTTGCACACCTGCGCTATCTATCTGATTTGAGGCGTTTAGTGTTCTTGAAATAGATTTATGTAGGTATAGTTATTAGATAAATAGATAGATAGATATGTTTAGATTAACCAGGCTGTATACGTTAGTATGTGACCTTAAAATTTTCAAGTAGGTACTGTTTTTCATATGTTTTGTAGACTAAAATAAGCAACGTGTTTTTTAAATTCCTTTTGTTGTTTACGCAATTGGTTCTTTTAACTTAATTCGTTCTGGTTTTATAATGTAAACACCTGTAAAAATAATTTCAAGGATATTATAAAACTGTGATAGATGTGTATTAAAATAAAAATATTTTATAAAAGAACGAATAAGCTTTTACAATCAGCTTCACAGGGGGGACTTGTCTTAAGACACTCTGTTACCCATTTTTTGTTGCATTCTAGAAGCATTGCGTGTCGAGTATTCAAACTCAAAGCCGCGTTTTGCCTGAACAGAAGAGCGAAGAAATGAAAATATCAATTTAATTTCCTCGAGTGGGAATCGAATCCACAACCAGTCGCCTTTACATTCACATTTGTGCCCCTGGGTCACGACTGGCCTTCCAACTATAAATATAAAAGAAGTATTTCGTCCCTTATCAGATATTTCATCTTGTCTCGATACACTATCACTATCCATCGCACGTAAGTTTATGCTTATTACATTATGTTAGGTTGTAACTCGATCCTAGCTCGACGGACGACGTGGACTCTCGCAATCCAGGCCTAGAGGACTTAACGTATTTACAGGTTACAGAAACGGGTAGGTAGGTATTACTAAGGTCTCCTAAGGTTATCTAACCTTCTTACCGTCTTTATGGTACCTACAAGGAAATTTTGCTTTATGGTATATAAATATAAATAAGCTTTTATTTAGTTATATATAAATTTGGACGTTAATGTTTGTGAGATTGTATCTCAAACATTAACTAGGTTTACTGCGGGCCCGATAGGCCTCATTTTGTTTGCCTCTAATTGCTCTATAAACACTTATCTAGGACATTCCATCCTCTTTTCATTACCACTGTAGGCCGAATAGTTAACAATATAAATTAAAACATACTAATTGATAATTTCTATTTATTTCCTTTAAAAAAATATAAAAACCAATTGGAGATTTAGAATGAAAATAAATATTCCGATTATATGATCTGATAAGCTTCTTATTCAAAGCCCTCCTATATTGCGAAAGCCCCGCTGGTCGATACGGGGCACAAATGAAATTGGTTGTATAATATGATTTTCTCCTACCATAATGTAATGTTATTATTTCACACAAAATATAACAGTGATACTAGCGCGAATGACCTTAGAAACTGGAACGTAGCGTATCATAAATTCAGTAATATAAGGCTTCCCCGCAGCTACTCGTAGTTGCCTTTTCGTGGGTACTTCCTTTCAGCCCCGGGAATATGTTTGCTTTGTTTTGTTCGTTTTGTTGTCTTTGCGTATTACGTGTGGCAAATTGTGGGATTAAACAACTTGTAAGTTGTACGGTCAACAGAACGGGGAAATCTTAGGTGATGACTTTATGCCCCCGAAATGTTTTTTGATGATCGACTTTTGTTTGTTCACCAAAACATGGCATAAACAAAATGACTTGGTTGTGATGTAATTTGAATAAGGCTTTGTTGGTGTTGGAAATTAGGATTTTGTTTTTGTTTGCATCTTTTTTGTAAATTAGGTACTAAATCGTAGTCGGTTAAGAATGTCGTTGGTTTGAGGGGTCGCGTGTTTACGATTTCGAAAATAATAACGTTACAGGATTTTGTGAAAACGGTGATTTATGTTTGTTTGCTTCGACGAGCTGGTCATCTATTTGTTAGGATTTATTTTAGTAACAATGTAAATAAACATTTACAGTAAATTTTAATTCTACAATTTTAGCAAATGTTTATAAAATTGAGACTAAATAATCCAGATAAGTTTTTTAAGATTGGTAAAATAAAAAGAAAAGAGTAACCTATATGTGCAAAAAAAATATTGTAATCAGTTTATATTGAAAATAAATGCATTCACATCTATTTTTTAGCAAAATTAATGAATAAATGCTCGTATCTTTTGATTGAGTTCACCTAGAAGTTTCACCTAGAAGTATGTGCTTTAATCGAGGTAAACAACAACAAAGACGATCGATCCTATAAGGGTTCCGTTTTTACCTTTTGATGTACGGAACTATGGTTTAGAAGCTTTTATTATGTAATGACGATTATACAATTAACATATTATCACCCAGTTACATAAAACAATATCCAATTTTACTTTAAAAACTATTTTCTTTCAGCTTTCTTTTGTCTTTGTTTTCCAAAAACTACCCTCTTCTTTGGCAGTTAAGGATTCTCAAGTGGAAAGGGCGATACGTAGTCGTTACTGCGATGCTATGCACTAGAATAGGAAGCAGTTTAATATTATATTATGAGAATTCGACGATGTTAACTACAATAAAATGGTTCTATTTCGTTCGTATTGTCTTCGCTATATCTGTAGTAATAATAAAATCGTAAGCGATCGCTGTCGGTACATGGAAGATATATAAGAAAAAATATTATGGAAGGCCTTTGTTAATGTATTAGAACCCAATGATATTTTTTTTTGTCTGTTTGTCTTTGCCTTTTTTCACGCTAATCTCTAAGCCATAGCTTAACCGATTTAAATGCAGTTTTCACTATTGTATTTTGGCAAACTTCCCTTTACATTTAGTGTTTGTTCTATTTCAATCGGTTCATAATTTTAAAAGTTCTATTCTAAAGAGTTGCATGAGATAATATTGCTACAAAATAAGGGTTTTATTGAATGGAGATAAACTTAAGCTGTCAGTGTCAAGTAATTGAGAAGAGAAAATTAATAATGGTATAGTACAAGCGGGCGAAGCCGCGCGGGGGCGACTAGTTTGTAATATATGTGAAGACTAATATATTAGACGATATATCAGGTGGTGTTTTGAATTGCAAATTAACAATCCGGATGTCAAAACCGAGAGCAATAATTTACCGTCTATATAGTGATACTAAATATTCATTATCATTTAAAATAGACATTACGAACAATAACCAAATTTCACACTAAATATTACTTCGCTCACTAAAAACCAATTAATGTTGAATAATAAATGTATCAAAATAGCAAATGGTGTTTACATAATTACAAATAGCTTGTGCAAATGAATTATATATAAATACTTTATATCTGTTATTAGAGAGACTTATCAGAATATGATATTGCGTACGTTCGTCACTCGCGTTATGTGGGTGGGTGAGGTAATGATGTTATATTTGGTGATAAAGTATTACAACTATCTACTACTGTTAAATGGGAAGAAATATATTGATATGTGTTATTTATTTATACTTCTTAATTTCACGATATCGTATACAGCAATGAAGATAACTATGAGGCACTACTTTCTCCGTTTTTTATCCTAATAATCTGTGTTTAAAATTTTGGGTGTTTTTGATAATCGAAATATTTCTGTTTTATGCTGTGGAACAATTTTTGTTACAGATTGAGACAAACAGACGGACGAATAATTAACAAGTATTTTTTTTATTATACAGCAAAAACTATATATAATTTATGTATAATAGTAATATGTATTAAAAAGATACGCCGGTACTGGTAGTAGTAATGAAACAGTTATATATAGATATCTAACACCCACGTGCATTGTATATGTACTGGATAATATGTGCATTGACGTCAACGTTCAAAGTTGAAACGCGCTTGTACCGTTAGTTACATTCATCGATTGAGACTCTGCCCTATATATATTCAATGGCATCTATCTTGTTTATCTAAAGTTCATTCATTTGAGTAAATTTAATTTAATTCTGCTTGCATAGTTCTTTTTCATATTTCATCTAATTTGTAGTAGGTACCTTAAATGAATTGTTGGTATAATAGTAATGTTACAACTTTAACTGCATCCGATGTCGAGACAAAGCGCAGCGTTGAGTTTCGCCACTCAACACGTAATGCCTCTAGAATTCGGCGGAAAATGGAGAACGTAGTGTCTTAACACTAGGTTACTGCTGTGTGTGGAATACAGCGTAAAGCTGATTTAACAAATACGATATATTTATCGTATTTACAACATTATGATACATTGTCGTTAGTTTACTATCATAGTACTAAAATATATCATCGATTTAAAATTCAGTATCAATGGCTACCACTATTGTCACGCGTGTCACGTTCGAATTGTCACGGTATGTGATATTCCGTGGTCAGGAAACTTACGTGGTTACGGAATCGTTACTGACTTACATAAGTTTAGTTTGTGCTTGCGTTACGTGAAGACAGTAACGAAGCTTATGAATTATGCGTTCCTTTGAAATTGTGTTAGCTTATAATTTAAATTCATGTGTCTATTAATTAACAATGTCATATAAATCTTCCATAAATATGTGACTAAAAATGCGACAGGTTGTGGATTCGATTCTCAGTCGAGGAAGTGAAATATTTAATATTTTCATTTCTGGAAAAGCGTTGAGTTCTGTCTCTCCAGACGCAATGCCTCCAGGATTCGACGGAAAGTAGGGAACGCAGTGTCATAATACTAGGTTCCCTCTGCCTACCTTGTCACGGGATACACCTTGAAGTCCCGAACAAAACTAACTGCCGAAGATGCTTATAGATGAGATATTTAAGCTATTAAGATATTTTAGCTATTAAAGTCAAGTGTTGCACCTTGGCCTCAAAACTCATTTGTTTCTCTCCGCTGCCTGCAACGCTTGATGGGGGCCGACCTTGCCCTACACTCAATGGCGGACATTTAACATTCATTGGTCCGTGTTTAGTGACCGAAAACGAATAGATTATTATCGTAATACTTAAAAACCTGTTCTTAAACATATGGGGGTTTTTAGGTTATGAAATAAATTATGTTAATTTTCCCATAAATTGTATAATGTTTGTGTTCTTATTCGACCGCGCGTCACAAGAGCGGAATCTATTATATAATATCAATGATAAGGAAATCTGTAAAAATTCAATTGGTTGAATCAATTAATGATCCCGACTGTTAATCCTAAAGATTTTTTTTATTATATGTTTTTGTCTAATCTTTCATAGGAAAGATAAACAATATATAGATATTTAGTTCGTCCAGCTTGTATGAAGTAAGACACGCTATATCCCGCTCACAACAGGGTAGGCAGAGGGAACCTAGTGTTAAGACACTACGTTTTGCACTGATGTAAGATATAATAATTACATATAGTACATATATATTACATTAAATATTATAATGTAATCAAAAACATCTTGCATATCGGAAGAAATACAGGTAATTGTTTACTTGCGAGTGCAGCCAGGATGCAATCATCACGCAACGCGAACAGTTGAATAACCAACCTAATAAGCAATTGAAGCGTGTGTGGTTGTTCGTGTTGTGTTACGACATAGCTGCTGACCACGTCGAGTACGCATGTAGGTATAGTACGGTCGACGAGTAGTGGATGTTTCGGAAGTTACTTGTTGAGTGTAGACGGTTGCGTAGATTTGATTTCAGAAAACCTAACTAAGTCTGAAAACAAGGTTCCCATGTTCCCTACCCTGATATGTGCAGGATATAGCGTGATGCTAAGAAAATATATAGTGCTTAAATGGCTAGTATAGAATTCTATAACCAAATAATAGGTACAACATATTTAGGTACATAGAGACAGATAAAAACTGAGAAGTTTTAGATTAAAAATAAAAACAGCATAAAAATTGATTATTTTAAGGTTTTTATATGTTGCTCACTGATGTATTAAGTATTAATGGCTTTTCAATTACTGTTTAGCACGTTACATGCGTGTCAAATTAAGTGGCGGTTGTGAACTTTAATGTTAGGAACAGCATATTAAATTTGATTTTATTTTAACTTCACTGTATCTGGCACGTATCACTGTAGTTAGAGGGAACCTGGGAACCTAGTGTTTCGTTCGGCTCCGTTTCCATTAGGACACTTGTATTGCCCATCCGCCTCGTTGTCCCATTGCTCCTTTCCGCCGAATTCTCGTCAATCGTCTCGTCGATGGTGGAACTTAAAGCCGTGCTTTGCTTTTTTACCAAAGCGAGAAAATTACATTCTCCCGAGTGGGAATCGAACCCACAACCGTCGCTTTTACAGTCACTTATATAATTGATTTCATTTTTATCCAACACTTTAAATATAAATAAATATTAGTCCATAGTACAAACTCAACATTTGTTAAATAGTGAAAGGATTGACGTGAGAGGCATTTTACATTCAGTTTTTTATCGGCATCTTCACTTTGGTTGCGCAACGACATCTGTTTTAGTGTTTTAACACGTAATAAGTGTTTACAGTAACAAAAAGAGTTTGTTTTGCAGCAGTTGAACAGATTTTATCAGTTGGTGCTTCTCTTTTCTTATAATTATAACATTCTGGCTATATATAACGATGTAAAGCTATATTAAATTTCAAGAGCGAATGTAGCTTAATTGCTATTAATATCACGTAAAATTGTATTTTTATCCTTTATAAAATACTAGCGGCCCGCTCGCGGTTTCACCCGCGTGAAATATGTTATTATTAATTTCTGTCTCCATGACTACGTCCTAGTGACGTCTATGCAAAATTTGAGACTTCTAGCATTTGTAGTAACGAAGTTTCATACAAACTTTCGACCCCAAAAACAACCCCTTAGGAGTCGAATATTGCAAATTCCCGTCTTAGAGAGCACCTACGTCCTATAAGTAACTCCTATGCAAAATTTGAGATTCCTAGCACATGTAGTTTCTGAGATTTCGTGATGAGTGAGTGACCTTTCGATTTTATATATATAGATTACCAAGAAAATAAAATATAAATAGTATTAAACCATTTATATTAAACCATTCATTAATTATCTCTCTATTAATTTTATTACTAGAAATATAAATTTAATTGACATACAAAAAACCTTCATAATATATTATTAAGAACAATATTTATTAAGAACAATATCACATAAATTTTAGCCAAGGTTAGAAAAAATAAAGTTCATTTAATTTGACATTGAAAATTCAATAGAAATGCAAGTAATGGATATGAATAAGTACTTTCGCTTTTAATACTTAACACCGTGTCCGAATTACTCATAACTCAGTCCCTAAAAGTTATAATAACAATTTGTTCTTATTCTAACTCTAACAAAAGGGAACCTTTCATATAATTGAATATAAAATACTTTTATTAGAGCGATGATAGTGAAATAAGTATGGGACCTAATCGTGGTCGGTTCCACGTAAAAGCAACAGGCGACTGACATGCCGTCGTCGTAACAAAGGGAATTAAGCCTGAAAGGAGGTCGACTTGAGAACATAAGGGGACTAGGAGTAAACCTCCGTAAAACGGCGGCGGACTTAGCAAGCGCGCTGACAGCCCAACTGTAGGTTATCATCCGTTGGGGACAATAAGACTGACTGTACAAAGGCCTAGGATATCTTTGTCTTTAGTTTGAAGTAATGGTCTCGTCTAGCGCTGTTTGAAGAACATTGTTGACGGTAGACACATCATGATTGTTAATAATGTAGGTAGATATTTATAAACAAGATATTTGTATATTAATTATAATTCTTTAAAATTTTCTGCTCAGATTGAAATGTATGCGGTATTCCTATCTATTTTATTTGAGGCGATGGAATGAGATGTCGCATGTTCTGAGACGGTTTTTAACCATGCTTTTTGCGGTTCATTTTGTAAATGTTTTTTAAATAAATATTCTTTTATCTTTTGAAAACTAAAATCGTTTACTTAAATATTCGGATGGAGTTTTAAGATTTTATTGTAATTATTTATTTTTATTGAATATATACGAGAATAGGCAAAGGAAACCTGACGCTAGGACACTCGCGACTCATTTCGGAATCGAAACCACAACCATTACGTGACCCACTGCGCTACAATGATGTCAATGCTTAAATAATATAATTATATTTAAAGTTATATCATATTGTTTACAAGGAAATATAATACCAGCGATCCAGAGCGAGGATTGTAAATTTTGTGACTTACAGTCAACATTTACAATGCAGTGGGTGTGTTCGTTTTATGGCGCTAGGAGGTTCAGGCCCGCATACAAATTACAGGTGGCACTTTCTCGTTTTACAACATCGTTAGTCGTACCGAAATATTATCTAGCTGAGTGCTTATATATGTATGTAGATAATGTTTAATTATATTTTGTTTTTGTGCTTTTTTTGTACATTTTAAAGGAACACTAATTTTTTTGTCAATAAAAATCAAATGAAAACACGCTTCACGCTGTATCCCGCACATAATAGGATAGGCAGAGAGAACCTAGTGTTAAAACACTCCGGTCCCCACTTTCCGCCGTATTCTAGAGGCATTGCGTGTCGAGTGTTCACTCGACTGAATGAGTTAATTTTATTTCTTTATTCTGATAACACAATTCACGGGGTTTAGTTTCGCCGCTGTCTCGCAACACACGATGTCTTGAATTCAGTTTATATAGTATTCGATTATACGTATTATTATAGTTTTTTTATTAGTTATTAACACTATCAAAAAAAATTAAGTTCTAATTTTAATTTGTAGAATGCGGATACAGCAGTTATAAAATTTATTATTGTTACATTTTTTGTAATTAAGATTTACTAAAATGTGGATTAAGTGCTTCTAATAAAACAATTTAATTTGGAATATTACAACTATCTTTATAATATTTCATAATTATTTTTTTATGAAATAATTAGCAAAACACGAAGACAAGGAACTTATAATTTAAATTTACTTAAAGCATATTTTTAAGTATCGTTTAACATATGCAATAACGATTACTGCGACATACTTTAAAATTCTATTTTAAAATGTATGACAATGTATAGGTACGTTTTAAATAAGGATAAGCGACCGATATGTTGCAATAATCTCAAAAGTGAATCGGATAAAAGAGAAACCTCATTAAACAAGTGAAAGTGCCTATACAATTTTGTGGGTGAGATTTTTTTATTACGCAAAGATTGTATTTCAGTATTTTTTTATAGGTTTATCCGCACGCGGCTTCGCCCGCTTGAATTAGATATTTCTTTATATACTAATCTGAACTACTTTTAACAATATCTACGTTGAAAACTAAAGTTACAGCCTCTTTAATAAAACAGGTATTTTTTAGCAAATTTTGCCGATATTTTTATTGGTATAACTCTTTTATTTAAGAACCGATTGAATTAAAACAAACAGTAAATGTCAATGGAAATTTTCCAATAACAATAGTGAAAACAGCATTTAAATTGGTCAAGCCGTTTTTGAAATTAGACAAAGAGTCTAAAAATTACAAAAAAAAATATTTCCTAAAGATAAAGATAAATTATATTTCCACTGTACCGCGACCGGAAATATCCTGTTACAATTAGGATTAAGGCCATTTCGATATCTCTGATGGAAAGTAAAAATGTTAGTAAGTATATAATACATCAGTCGCGGGCTGTTTAATTTGTTAAATTGGAAAGAAAAACCGTACTGTACTCGGAATTAACTTTGTTTACGGAACGCACTCGCTCGTAACAAAGGATCCCTCCGTCGGAAATAAGCGAATGGAATAAATGAAATGTCCTATAAACTGAATGGGATGCGGCCGTTCGTAGTATTGTGCTTATTATACTGCAGCCGTTCCCGGGACTACTTGGATGTTACTTTGATAGACTTTATACTCTGTGGCAATCGACTGCCGGATTTTAGGATTTGCGGGGCTAATAGAAAATGAAACGTAATGCGCGAATAATGAACGAGTTTCGGATTATTATGGGTTTACCAATTTGTTTATTTATTTTTTTGGAATAATGAATTTGTTATTAAATGATGAGATTTTTAATCTGTAAATTATGACAGATTATGTTTTTAAATTAATTTCTTAATTGAGTGTTGCCAGTTTGGAAAATTAATTTTCTAAAAATATCTTGTTATTGTCAATAATGTAAATGCTATGTAATTAAATGGAAATTTAATTTTAATGAGTTAAAGTTAGAAATTTAGAAGCTGTACGTGACAATTGAATGCCATAAGTATATATAATTCGTAAGGTCACGCTTCCACCAATGGCAGCGTATAAGATGAAGCTTAAACTGTTAAGAAACACGACGTCGGCTGGAGGATTATATCTAATACCTACTTACGTCGTAAAATATACAATGTTGGTACACTGTTCTGATCCGGCTTTGTTTTAATGAATATTGGAGTTAAACAACTCGTTAATAGAATTCTCTTCCGGTTCATTTGTTCTTATTGGCTGTATGTTGTGAACTTTGTTATAGGATCTTTATAATCTTTGTCATTATTTTGCGAATTACATGAAGATGTAATATTTTCTTGGGAAATTACAAATTTCCTTTAGACTAAATTGAATATTGAATAGGTACTTTGATATTTCTTATATATCTAAAATTGAGATTAATATTTAGGTTATAAGATAGTTGTCTTACGTCATTTACCGCCACCCAACTCTCACAATTTGCAGTATAAGCTATAAGTCTCCGTTCTCCATTTTCTATTTTGTGGGGAAATGAGCGAAATTTATCTTTTTATAAACTAAACAGAAGAGATACTTATGTTTGAAATGTTATTGTTCTGTTGAACGAAGAATCGTCGCCAATAGTAAAACTCTTCTTAAGTATGTATTTCATGTTGGCGACTTCATATAAAATTTGACGCACAAAATCTCTTGATTTTTCTGTACAGCTTCACGCTGTATATCATATAGAAGGGAATGCAGAGGGAACCTAGTGTTAAGTCTCCCCGTTCCATACTTTCCCCCGGTTTTTGAATAGCGGATCTAATAACATATTATAGGTATATTTTGATATTATATCTTAATCTCTATATCATTTACCATATAGTCTGTAGCTTTTATAAATTAAACGCTTATTTCCCCAAAGGATTCATTAATCATCCACGTCAGCGCTTATACAATATCTTCTTTGGGCTTAAGACCACTTAATTCCTTTTTAGACAACCGGATTTTGTATAATAAAGTGCTTTTTGAATAAAACAATGGCTGTTTACCTATTGTACGCGTTCAAGTGTAAATAGAATCGTTATTCTTAAGTTTAAGGAATTATTTGAATTATTTATCTAATTATTAAACAATTCAAATAATTTCCTTGCGATCATTCCTCCACCCAACACGCAACATCTACAGAATGAAGTGTCTTAACACTAGGTTCCCTCCCTCCCTGTTGTGTGCAGGATACAGAGTAAAGCTGATTTTTTAAACTAATTGTTTTAGATGTTTGTATTGAAAAATTTGCACCTCAATGTTGTATGTTGCATTTTGATATTTTATATTTTAATAAGGATTATGCCTACAAGCTGAACAGGCTCATGTTGCAATCTCTAATGTGACTTAGCTTTTGTTAAGACTCTATTTTTTGAGAGAATAATGATATGTAAAAATTATGATGATAATGAAATTATGATTGTAATAAAAACTGCGCCAAGGCGGCCTCCACTTTTATTTATTTTATGAGTTCTGATTTTAATTTAGTAAATTAAAATTACCGTCTTAACACAAGACATATTTTAAATTTTTCCAGTTTTTAAGAGATACCTACGTATTGTTACTTATAAGGAATTTAAAATTATAAGAAGATATGTGAGAATATGTATTAATTACGTCCGTCTTGCAATTAAAATATTTACATCTCGAGTTACGTGCGAGGAGGCACGTGTTTAAAATAGTGGAATTCCTAACGAGACATGGTTTTTATTTATTGGAGTTATATATGTAGTTGGAGAAGCCTATGTCCTATATGCCCAAGTTGATATTTATGATTTACGTAATATTATTAGTGTTGCCCAAATGCAAGAACAAGACGAGACTTAGCTTGTCTTGGTCTTGGTCTTGCGCCAATACACCTGGTCTTGGTCTTGGTCTTGGTCTTGGTCTTGCGCTCCCAGTCTTGGTCTTGGTCTTGGTCTTGCAGCAAGAGTCTTGCAAGTCTTGCAATTACCTATTAGTCTATTACTATTTATTAAAGTTTACTTTAAATCTTAAAAAACGTATTAGAATTGGAACATTGTGGGCTTGAATTAACATAGCCATAGTAAAGATCAAGCAGATTAATAAATAACTGAAGATTTGATAAGAAATTCGAAAAATCAACTGACCTATATGTCGTTTTCCATGGAAGTAACTGTTTCTTAATAAACATTTATGATTTATAAGCTTACATTTGCTAAAACATGTAAAAAAACAAATTAATTACAATAACTTGACTGTATTTTAAAGAACAATACTTATCTGTCTAGAAAGAGATTGAACCCTCAACTTATAAGAAATTTAATAAAAGATTTGTACGATTTATCATTTATTTGAACAAAAAATAAAATACAACACTAATCAACAGCTTTATCATTAGGTTATGATACTTTATATCAATTTTTTTGACCAACTATTAATACAAAGTAACCATCTGGCTGACTCATCATTTAACCTATTTCTATGTTTTCTAATTACTAATGATGCTTTAGAAAATAACCTCTCAGCAGGTACTGAAGTTGCAGGTATTGAGAGAAAATCACGGGCCATTTTCGATTAAATCGGATACTCTGTCTCATGCGTCCTCCACCAATCTAAAATATCTTCCGAGCTGGCAGTTCTTGGTTTTCTCAGGTACTCCTCCAACTCGTCTATCACTAAGCCTTGAAGACAAGATCCAGATGACGTCGAGGGACATTCATAGAGTTTATCAAAGTCTATTACGTCTTCATCTTCATCACATACTTTATTTTCTTTTTCTGGTAATTCCAGAGATTTGTTCAGTGAGTGTAGACTTTTATATTCTTCATAAAGTTCATTGAACTTGCGCAGACTTTCTGTTTTAAGTTGCTTCCCCCACATTGTCAGGTCAAAAGTCTGAGCCTTATGCCTTGGGTCTAAAATTAAAGAAGTACAATAAATCCAGTTGCTCTTCTTGTAATGTTTAAGCATTTTGTCTCGAGCTGCTTGGAAAGCTAGAATGAGCCTTTCATCCACTTCAGATCGATTAGGTTTCTCATCTAACTGTTTTACCATAGATTCAATTTTATCTAGCAAGAGATTGAATGATACAATGACTAGCGGTAATGTAACATATTTGTCTCCACCAAGTTTTGTACTTAAAAGTTTAAAGTTTATTAGAAATTTATGTAATTTTTCGAGTACCTGCCATTCATTAGCTGTGATTTGAAAATCATTTAATTCGGTGACAGAACTGCACAATATGTCAATGCCCGCTCTCACCACCATTTAAACCAAATCCAATCATATCATGTGTGGAATTCCATCTCGTTGGACAGTCAAGAATGGCATTTAGATTTGATGGCACGCCAGCTGCTTCACAAGCAGACTGAAACTTCTTCTTCACTATCTCACTTCTTTTTATTTTACTGGAAATACTGCGTAACTTTGTTACAGATGTACGCGAGTCAGCAATATTTGGTGCAGATTCTTCATCTTCCTCATCCTCAGTTTCGTCTGCATAGTCTTCGTACTGCTGATCTTGCGCGTTAGTGTCAGACTCATAGTGTAATGCTAAGGTCTTTAATAAATCTTGTACACCAAGGTTTAAAATGTGAGCAAAGCACCGGAAATGTTGATTGTCTGAATCAAAGTGTGGCGGCAGCTGTTTGCCCAGTTCATACATAAATTTGGTATTTGCAGTTGCGTTGTCGACCGTGATACCTTGTATTTTATCAATTATGCCATATTCCAATAAACATTCATGGAAAATCGTTGCAATATCTTCCCCAGTATGTCGACCGCGTGATGGTATAAAATCAAGAACTACAGATTGATACTTCCATTCGTTGTCTATATAATGAATAGTAACCCCATAGTAACTCCTACCAGCAATTGACGTCCACCCATCAATGGTAAAAGACATTTTAGATGATAATTGTTGAAGTCGTTCCTTGAGATTCAATTGGAGCTCTTCAAATCGCTCTTTGACTTTCCTTCTAAGTGTAGACCTTTTAGGAAACACCATATTAGGGGAAATACGTCGAAAATATACTTGTGTAGCTTCGTCATCGAAAAATGAGAAGGGAAGATATTTTTTCACCACCCAATCAACTGTAGCTGTCGTGATGTTGTCACTGCTGTTTTCCGACTGAACCAAAACAATAAATCTTGTGTTATTATTTAAAACATACTAGGTTTGAGCGTATAAGAGGAGGAGGTTTGTTGTTGTTAAATCGAGAAAATCGTTAAATTGATATTTGTTATATTAAGGTTGCACTGTACTGTAATTTACCAAAATAAAGTACTTAGTTGTTACTGGCCGATTAAATGAAAATATGGGTGTTTATAAAAAATATTTAAGACGATAATTACATACTTAATATGTCGCACCCCTAGATGAAAACACCACTAACTCAAAAATACTTACGTAAGTTAATGGCGTTTTTGAAAGTATCGCATGAATAGCTACGCAGAGTTATAATTCTTTTAACTGTTAAAAAAATATTCTTACCTGTCCACTTCTTCCAGCGGTTACTAAAAAGCTTGTGATATCTCCACTTAATTTTGGTTTAACAGGAAGAAATATTTCTGATTCCTTTTTGTGGAAAGATATTAGATGTTTCCTTAAGCCTGAAGTGTTTCTGTTTTTCATTTTTATTTCAATCTTTTTATGTTGGCACAATTTACAGAAGGCAGTTTGGGATACATGAATTATTTCGAAAAACTCCTCAATTTTGCTTTTGGGTCTTTTAGATCTGTGACTCAAACTCTCGTTACTCGGACTAGAATAATTTGAATCTTCGTCACTCATATTAAATTGTACACGTGATACGTTTTTAGAAAACAACGAGAATTAGTAAAAACAATTATTAAGTTAGACTCGAAGCACAGCTCAATTGGAAATGACTGGAATTAAAATAATTCCTTTATTTATTAGTACGTTTCCTTGCTTTCTACCGCGCCTGTAGGTACTCTTAAAATTCGAAATTACTTTGCATGAGTATACCTACGCCTACGCCCTATGGCGGCAATCAAATAGTGTCAAATGTTATGATTTCGGCGTGGCGGCAACGATTGTTTTAGATTTCAAAAGAAGCCGCCGGCGCGTGTATCATAACCATGTACTTCCGAAAAGCGGCAAATTTCTTTGAGAAGTAAGTACAAAACCTTTGATGCCGCGTTATCAAAGTGCCGATGGTTAAAACATAACTATGCATGCACTCAGTTTGATTTTAATAGATAGGTCCAGTTTTTCATATTCTTTGCTACAGTTTTTTGCGTCTCATAGAATTCCTAAGCGTACCTACCTATACACCGAACTGTTACACCTAACTACTCAGTGAAATAGCGCTAAGTCCTAGCTGCAAGACGCAAGAGCCTTGCAGGCTATGTCTTGTTCTTGCTCAAATCTTGCACGGTCAGTCTTGGTCTTGGTCTTGCTAAAAATACGCGGTCTTGTTCTTGGTCTTGGTCTTGCAAAAACGCAAGAACAAGACCAAGACTGCAAGACCAAGACTGAATTTGGGCAACACTAAATATTATCGATTATTTGAACCTTCTGATTTGTTTTTTCTATTGGTCAACAGTTATGGAGGTGTAGGCGAAATAGAATATTTTTTTTTTCCACGTTTAGTCTCTTTTATAGATTTACTGTAAAAATGTTTTTACAGCTTCAAGTTTTTTCTTGCATTCCCACAATTTTCTTCTTCATTTTCTTCAATTTTCTTACATTTATTTTGGAATGTTTTTTTTTATAATTACTTAATTAATACTTTTACTTGTTGCAGGTATGTGAACATCCTTATTATGCCTGGTGCGGAGAAAAATTTAAATTTGTAAAAGCAGGTACTCTACATATATCTTAAATATAATATTATTTAAACTCTACTCGTTTTCCTAATACCTATTTATAGCCAGGGTAGGAATAAGGGTAATTGAGAATTAGAAAGCTGTCATTTTTTTCAAATTTAGTGGATACGACAAAAAACTGACTGTTTATGTCTAAACAGATATTTTTTTTAAAAAAACCTTCAAATGGGAATCGAACCTACAGATATCAAATATACGTGAAGCTAGACGCTTCTTCGCAATGATGGCACTATAGAATATACAATAATATACAATTTTAACGTATAATCTATATGCGTACCGTCGCTATGTTTACATTATTAGATGAGAATGGTGCCGTGCGATCTATAATGTAAAACATCATTGTATTGGACGCGTCAATGAACGGTTGTTTTGAATTAGATATTAATCGATGTAAGAAAACATATGTACCTATAATGCTACTTTATATCTATGAACCTATTAATTTATACGTATATTTTTATCATTGAAGAGAAATACATTTTACATTTTTAAATATAAATTTAATGTTAATACATACATAACGTATTCTACCTACTTTATTTTCGATTTTTATACTTTTGCATGCAAATAAAATATGTAAAAATGCTTTAAATTCTTTAAAATATTTATTTTAGCGAAGATATCAATACTTCCTTGATTCTCCCAAAAATTAGATTAAATTTTCCTTAAGTGACACTCTTAAAAGAAATATAACAAAATATTAAATTCAAAATAGTTTCCATTTCGCATTCCACACGAGAACATATAAAAGCCTCTTACAAACACTGTAACTGCAACGTTCTGTATTTATTGATATAAATTTCAAAGGCAAGTTCCAGTGGTGACCGCCGGCTGTACCTACGGGCCCGTTGCTTACTTCAAAGCTGTTTACACTGCGGCCTATTTGTCTTTAATACACACACGGACGGATGCTCCGACCTGCGAATTGCTAGTTGAGATTTATATGTATATATATATATTTATTTATAGGGGCTTTTTGTGACTGTAAACGCGACAGATTGTGAGTTCGATTCTTACTCGAAGAAATGAGATTTTTTATATTTTTTAAAACAATAAAAAAAATTAAATTGTCATTAGTAGTTTACGAGAATAGCGTGTTTAACTAAACACTCTTCAGCTTAATAATATTAATAATATTCTTTATTGTACTAAAATACATTAGAAAAAACATTTAGTCCAGAAGAGATCTCTTACAACCAATCAGTGTAAACGGATCAGCGGGTAAGCATATAATACAATTTAATGAATTTAGAGCAGATTTTTTTTTAAAAATAAATAATTAACAAATAAGTATAATCTAAAAGAAAAATCATAGAACCATAGATTATAGATACTCTTCATTACTCGTTCTAACCTTTGATAGTTGCGATACTATGCTCAAAATATTTATTATAAAGGATTTCTTGACATCGATTCGAATTTACAAGCCTTTCGTTTGCACGTGCCAAGTTATATTATAAGACCACAAAGGCTGTCTTTATTTGATATACTTATTCTGAAATACCCAATTGAGTCATATCGGATGTGTGGTTTGGTGTGTTGGTGATAAGCATTTTACTTTAATGATAACATGTAGTAAATGTTATCTATGACATTTCTCAGTATTTTATGTTATTTTACAATGTGACTTTATTATAAGCTACGAGTGAGTATACCTATAGGAAACTGACTAAGCTCAGTTGTATATGTTCTCACATGATATAGGTACCTACCTACATGGTACCAGTCATGGTGCACATGGCGCGACAGGTTGTGGGTTCCATTCCCACTGGAGGAAATATTTAATATATTCATTAAAGCATAGTAGACGGTATAAGACCAAGATGCCGATCATCATCCACTTGCCGATGGTCTGATACCGTCAAGAAATTTCTGGACTACTCATTATTAACGCTTTAAGGCAAGCTGATGACGGAGGCGTGGAAGCATCTTTCATATTTTAATTTCATATTTAATTTTTTTCGCTGAAGTGAGAGTTAGTTCCGCCATTCAACACGTAATGCCTCAAAAATACTCCGGAAAGTGGGGAGCGGAGTGGCTTAACACTTGGTTTCATCTGCCTACCCTGATGAGCGCGTGATACAGCGTGAAGCCAAGTAGAGAGAAAAAAAAATCAATAATAAACCTTAGTAGTTCATTACGAATACGCCATACCAACATTATTACATAACGCTTACGTACTCACTTATTCGAGTATGATTACAATTCTTATAAGTAAAGAAGTAAATTACTTCCGAATCGCCATACGCGACCAGACAGCTTTTTTAACCGGTCGAGTAATGCTCGCAAACTCGTTCCCGTTGACGGCTAATTGATCGGAGGAAAAAGGGTGTTTTAGCGACGCGAAAGCGCACTCGTTCGCGAAGATAATAAAACTAGATGAAGTTAAGATAAAACAGAGAAGTAGAAATGTGTTACGGTACTGTATTTTCACAGAGAATTTTAAATACTGGTGCTTAAAAATTATGATTCTTTATTTATTTTTTTTGGGTATGAAGCTTTTATATGACATTTTTTGGCCAGACTGAGTTCTGTCCACAAACAAAAGAAGTCATGGTTTTTGTGCATTCAAAAAATATCATTTAGGTACATCTATAGTCTATAATATAATTTGAATACATTTGCTAAAATATGCCACAACTGAAACCAATTTCATTCGACTTTGCTTCAGTTACACCTCACTATTCCAATAATCTGAATTCAATAGGCTCCTTGCTGATCAGCCGGTCGCAAGGATTGAACACCAGAATGTAACATGTCAAAGCGAATAGCGGACGAAAGACGAGGCAATATCTGGTGTACCTGGGGGTTGAAATTGTTTAGTCGGCCAAGGTTGTAGGTTCGTACCCACCGGGGCTTCCCCTACAAAGTTTCAAAATGTGCATTCGGATTTGTAATTGATTCGTGTCTAGTTTAAAATTGTAGGTTCTATGCGTTCTACTATGTAGGTCCGTAGGAGTTCCGCCCCTCAAAATGCAATGAGTCCAGATTTGGATGAAAGGTGGGGAAAGGAAGTGTCTTAATGGGAACAGAGAGACTTAACGGTAGATTCCCTCTACCTACTCTGATTTATGCGGGATAGAGCGTGAAGCTGATATTAATTTGATTGGACATGATTTTAAATCGACATTGCTCAATCGCATTCAAAAGACTGAAAAAGATGTAAAAATAACAATTATTATTATTAATTTAAAATGCGAGCAAGCGATTGCATTTATTACGAGAGAGTATTTTATTCTCATATATGAATATTATACGGCAACACCCTTAGTGTTGGATCATTGTTAAATATGTATATCTCAACTGAGCGTATCAGCATTCTTTACATAAGAGCAACTGCCTATACAATTAAATATATAAAATACTTTATATTAAATATATAGTATATTCATTTTTAACAAATGAGGCCGTCGTGGCGCAGGTGCGCAAGGGTGTGTAACGCGACGGTTGTGGGTTCGATCCCAACTGAAGAATGATTAATATTTATATTTCTTCGTACATTTGTTTATAACGAAATAAGTACTAAACCTATCTTAAATACCTAATAATGCTTTAACGTAGTGGGATTTGAACCCGCACCTCTTGGAAACCGTTCAAGCTCTCGGGCTACTAACCCATATTATGTTCTCATCAAGGTACATCGAAGTTCGTAGTTCAATTCTTAGTTTCCTATAAAGTCCCGGTAAGTAATATATGTATAAAATACTAATTACAAATTCGCTTTGTAAATATATTCGTTTAATATCTCGCAACATAATTCAGACATAACTGGTTGGTTTACCTCAAACGTGTATTACAACTAAGTGGGGCGCCACGTGACAGGATCAGATCTTTTGACAGCGCTTTAATAGGCCAAGTTGCAGGCGCCCCCGACGGCGTGGCGCTCAAACTTCTTAGATAACTCTATGCTAGTTAGAATGCAACATTAGCCGCTTTTAATTACCTGCTTTGCCTTTGACAAAATTGATTAGCGCTGTCTAATTAGGTGGGTAGTTTATAATAAGTTTGTGTCTTAAAAGTGATTGAGGAGCAGGATAGGAAGAGAGAAACTGGGAATTAATAAGTTACTCTGTTCCCATTAAAACACTTCCGTTCCCAATTTTCCGTGCCTTATTCTGGAGGCATTGCGTGTTGACAACGTAATTCGAATATAAACCGGTTGGTTTACCTTAAACGTGTATTACGACTAAGTGGGTTGCCACGTAGGCCAAGTTGCTGGCGTCCCCGACGGCGCTCAAACTAGGAAGTTCTAGGAAGATAACGCTATGCTATTTAGAATGCAACATTAGCTGCTTTTAATTACCTGCTTTGCTTCAGACGAAATTGATTAGCGTTATCTAATTAGGTACTTAGTTTATGTGGTAGTTTGATAAGTTTTTCAGTTATTAAGATATGACAGAGGGAAGTCGAGATTTAGTTTTAGCAGACAATGCTGCTCGTAACGTCATATTATTACGAAATTCTTGTATTCAGATATTGTTGGTGAATATCAACTGATGCAGTATTCAACATTGCCCTTAATCTGGTGGTGGTCTGGTGGCTGGTGGTTTTAGTACAGGAATTTCACGCTCTATCACTTTGCAGGGTAGGCAGGGGGTGTTTGGGCACCTGGTTTCAAGACACTCTGTTTCCCATTACAGATACAGACCATGTAGCGCTGACCACTAAGATGTGTTCTCAGATGTGTTCGGTTTTATCTAATAATTTTTACCTTTTTACCTTTAATGAAATACGAACTCTTATATCTTAAGCATAGTATTTAGTCAAATACGTCTCAACTGTGCGACTACAGCTAATATAATCTGTGATTTAATTAATTTAATTAGTACAAAACAAATAATATTTGAATGTGCTCTCAGTCGACCACCAGCTACAGTGTGGTTTCTAATCGAGACATTCGACAGGACCAAATCGGTTAAGTTGCACACTAGCCCGGCGGCTTAGAAAGTTGGGCTTAAGATAGGTTAATCTAACCAAATGCATTCACTGTTACATGCACGAGTGTTCTGTACGTTTTGTAACGAGATAAACTTCCTTATTTGTTCTTAAAATATACTAAGGGGCCAGTCATGGCACAGCCTCCTGTGCCTGTATACGCGACAGGTTGTGGGTTCGAATCCCAGTCGGGTAAATGATACATTTAATGTCTTTATTTCTGCTTTGGCAAAGCGCGTTGAGTTCAGCTACTCAAGAAAGTGAGCTGAAGCTGAAAAAATGAACTAATTACGTTATATGTTAAGTATTAAAAGCGTATCAATTTTTAAACGAAACATAAAATTATTTATCGGTAATAAATTATTTTTATAGGGTTATTGCTTTAGAAAAATGTTATAAAAATATAATAATATAACTTTTTCTAAAAAAATAATATAATGATAAACTTAAACGTAAAAATTCTATTCTTTGTCATAATTTAATATATATAAGTATATCAATATTAGATAAGTTTAAATTGAGAGATTGACTCCTTAAGGGACGAAATTAGAGAAAAAGACGAAGATATGTGAAGGTTGTCTCGGTTTCTTTATATAGCAACGATAATGAAGTTAATATTATAAATTGTACTTAGAAGTGTTGAATAAAAATGGTTAATATAAATATTAATCGTAAATATTATTTACTAAAAGGAATAAAAACGTATGTAATTTCCGTATATCAAAAATATTTACTTTTATTTCCTCGAGTGGGAATCGAACCCACAACTTGCCGTGTTTATAGATATACCATATGCCTCTGCGCCACAACTGACCTCATATAACATAATTCAATTGTCTTAATTAATATTATGTAAATATATGTTATATAGATTGTAGATATATCTATTGTTGTAGATATATTGTATTACCAAGTCGTCCTCGCCAGAACCTTCACGCAACACTGCCCATATTGCAATGGCCAATGCAAATGGTTAGATATTCAATTTACAGGGTCCATTTGATAGATCGGGATATAAAGTTAGTCTATATTGCCTAATATAGGAATAATCGAGACCTATTGTATTAGTTATAGGTTCATATTGGTTGTGAAGACGAAATAATTGTTTTGTATAAATTATATTCTCTTGAATATTCTCTTGAAATTGAGCTCTGCCATTTAATAAGAAATGTCACGAAAATTAGGTGGAAAGTAGAGAACGGAGTGTCTTATAAACGACGTTCAACTGAAAAAAATATATATACCACAGCAGAATTTTATTGATATTTAGTTAAAAAAATTGATTGTTTTCAATTCACACACTGATCGTAAATATAAAAAATATCATTATTAACATTTCGGCTACATGTATTTTAACTATAAGGCTTGTTGCGTTACCACCGTGTCTGGAGCTCTTGCAAAACACCGACATTTTCGAAAGGCTAACTCTAGACTCACAGTTGGGTGATGTTGTAACTTATTTTATTAACTCTTACTACGAGATATTAATCAAGTACAATGAAGTATTCATAAATTTTAGGTTGTTACAATAGTATTAGGCGATAGGCCGCGTAGGAACTCGAACTCTACCTAGAAAGATAGAGTTACCATAGAATTACTATACAGAGAGAGAGTTATTATACATTAATATGTAGATGTTTCTCAAAGTGTATCTACTAAAGAATAACAATAATTGTTTTTTTGTATTGATTGGTGCCTTGACATCGTTAAATAGTCTGTTTGTACATGCGTTTGTTGCAGGTTCGTTCGCTCATATTTTTTAATACCAAATAATTGTTAACTCGACTGCATAATAATTAAGTATCGCGGTCCATTTAATTTTTACAGTGTTTCTTAGAAAGATGTAAGTAATTGTTTGATATGTGCTTTGTGTCGCGCGGTAAATGAAAAAAAAAACGCCGTTACAATATGTTTAACACAGACAGAAAGTAGAGAAAGGAATGTCTTAACACTTGGTCTCTGTGCTATTTGCACCCATAAAGAAAAAGATAAAATATAGATAATAATTGTGTATAGATCGTTATAGCAATGTTAGTATTTTAAAACTCTTTTAAGTATAATACACAGTAGAAATATCATGTGAGAGAAAGCAAAATTGGAACCATAAAAGTTGTAAAACTCGAGTAGGTAGTGCACTCAGATAACGGCTTCGCTAATAAAAGAATAAGATCTAACCGGAAACCGTTATTTATAAGTTCCTTACATCATATTTCTTGCCATACCAAACGGTCTTCCACAGCTTTATAAGACTTTTTTGTATTTTTCTCTCAATAGTCTTAAGCTCTCAGTTTGTAACTATTAATCTCAGTCTATACGAGATATTGTAATTAACTTTTTTTTACTTGTATGTAAATATGTAGTTTCACTTTGTATCTCGCACATACTAGGGTAGGCAGAAGGAACCTGGGAACCTAGTGATAACCGTGTGCCCACGTGCCCACGAGCCACGACGGCCTCTCGACGTTATTATTAAGTTAAATAAATTACAGAACAATACTCTTTCAGTAACACAATGTGAAAAATGCAACTTTAAGCAAATGGCTCCTCGGCTATTATGATAATTTGATCGTTTCCTCTCAAGCGCTTTATATTAGTTTTTGATTGCGCCTTCGCGTGACAGGTTTTATTTGCGGTCAAGAAATAAACAGATCATCGAAAACGCACTTTTTAACTTATGCTTATTATATATTTAACTAATGTAGACGTAATGGCTAACTTGAAGATTATTTTAGTAGATAATCTGTCTTGAAAAATTCTCCTTCTTATTCTTCTTCTTCGTCGTCTCAAAGTTGCGAAACGATGACAAACTACTTTCTTAGTTTTTATTTTAGTTTCACCTGTATCACTCACAAAGAAGAGTGGGCAGAGGCACCTGGTAACCTAGTGATAAGACACTACTGGGTAGTAGTGTCTTATCACTAGGTTACCACTTTCCGTCGAATTGTAGAGGTATTGCTCGTTGAGCACTCAACTCAACGGAACTCAACGCTGCTAGTAATTCATTCTCATACCATAATTACTCTTCAAATGCAATAAAAGCACTTTTGCTTTAACAACAAAACATTCAATACCTGGTTTGAATAGAGGATAATCAAAAGATAATCTACCCTACAAACATTAAGTATATATTACGTAGGGCTATAAGTACTGTATGCCAAGCGCTGCCTTTTATCTCGAGAAGTTATCTCATGTTCACCATACAAATGTTTATCTTTTATCTATTTGCATTTCGTAATGCCAAATTATTTTACAATTTATAATATTTTAGCTTCAATAGAATTTATATTTTTTAATTTTTATTAAATATTTTAGGTCAGAGTATTAATTTACTTAAGATTATAAAAAAAAAAATTTAAAACTCTAATTATTATGTCGAATATTTTAATATGTAATTAATAATTATAGTACAACTTCCTTTAACCACAATGTTCATTTTTTACCTCTTTAGACCAATTCCTTATTTTTTTTATCCTAAGCAAATGTCGGTATTTTGTTCTTCGGTATGGTTTTCGTTTTTTCTAAAAAATCCTTGAAAATGATATTTGAAAACTAGAATGTACAAAATTGATAAGTTATACTGTAGTGTAATTATTATCTGCATGATATTTACAATTCTACGTTTTTTCTTTCATAATTTCTTGGAAATATATGTGTGTATGTATGTTACATATTATATTGGAATTCCTCTACTGGGTTTTTACTTTTTTACTTCCAAAGTATACCGATTAAAAAATGTTATTGAATATATCATAAAAAAAGTTGTCAAACTTAGGCCAGTCATGGCGGAAGGACATAAAACGTATGATTGTAAACGCGACAGATTGTGGGTTCGATTCCCAATCAAGGAAATTAAATATTTAATATTTTAACAAGGTAAAACGGGGCGTTGAGTTCCGCCATTCACCGCAATGAATTCTTCCAGAATTTTACAGACAATGGGGGACCGAATGTCGTAACACTTAGTTCGCTCTGCCTTCTTTGCTGTGCGCGGGATACAGCGTGAATCTATATTTAATAAAATAAACGTCTAATATTAATATTTCTAATATCAAACGGTATGTAGGATTAGTGTAAAAAAATGACGTGTAATCAACGGGTCTTGAAGATTAAAAGCTTTCAAAGTTCCATTGACCCGACACAAGTACAAATTCGTTATATGAATGGGAATCGTTCAAATAATATCGCCGTGTAAATATTGTTTGGCTTATGCCCAACTGATGGTTCGCTATCGAAAACTAATATTAGCAATTTTATGATTTCACTTTATTAGTACTTCGCATAAATATATATTAGAAAGATAAACCGGATATTTTCTGTTTAAATAAATGTTAATTTTAAATTTATTGTAAGTATTATTTTATACTTAAAGAGTGATGGACATGGGCCTATCTAGAAATAATTTCTGGGGGTGGCATGATTTTTAGATTGGCATAAACATGTTTGCGTAAATAAAAGGCAAATTTATTGTTAGTAAAATTTCTGGGGTGGGTACCAGAAATGTGGTGGGGACGCACCCGGTCCCCTCTCGTCATACGCCCATGGTGATAAAAATAAAACTGTTCATTCGGTTTTAAGTCTAGATTCTAGAATTAAATTAAACGATCCTATTTAAATAAGGGAGGTTTCTTAAATAATTCTACGTACAGACGTAATAAAAATGCTTAACAAAATTTCAGGAAGAAACGAGTACATTATAAGAAATTTAATAAAAAAACTTCAAGCTACCAAGTATTATATTGCTGAATCTGGCTAGAAGACGATCTTTTATTCTTAAAAGCCATATTCTTGAATATAATTATTACTTTGTGTTTCAAAAGACACCTCTAGAGAAGACCCTGTCACATTATCTCATGAAGTAATGAGATATCAATTATTAAGTAACATATTTAACCTGCAATATAATGAAGAAGTAATTAATATCGTGCGCAACCAGACTGGTTCACCTTAGTATCAACTTGGTACTTCCGTCTTAGTACGAGTTATTTGTATTTCATATTACTAGCTGTTACGAAGTAGTTTAATTTTATTATGACAGATAATTTGGATTCAATTTTGTTTATAGAGTGGGCATATGGAATCTAGTGTTAAGACACTCCCCCACTTTGTCTTAGTGCCATAGCGAACGAGCGAGCGAGAGATAAGCTTGATGTTTGGATTATGATAATTCGTTTTAACTTCAATTCTCACGTTTTTATAATATATTTTTAAAGTTTAAAAATGAGAACTTAAAAAATGTTTTAATAGCTTTCTTCTCAGTTCCGTGGTAATACAATTTCCGGAATAAACCGTGCCTTAACCGTCTGCATACTACAAGGTGTCTTTGTCGAATTCCTTGAAATCATATACATATCTAGTTTCAAAGATATTATTCTACATTCTTTAATAGGTATTTTGCGGTAAAAATGTGAAATATATTTTATTCGTGTGCGAGACGACAATTTTTTATTGTTATGAAGTTTTGTACGTTTCATAGACTGTTTTTTTTTCAACTTCACGCTGCATCCCGTATATAACAGGGTGAGCAGAGGGAGCCTAGTGTTAAGACACTCCACTCCCCACTTTCCACCGAATTGTGGACGCATTGCGTGTTAAGTGGCGGATCTCAACGCAGTGTTGTGCCTCGACACCAGAGCGAAGAAATAAAAATATTTAATAATTCATTTCCTCGAGTGGGAATCGAACCCACAATCTGTTGCATTTAAAAGCAACAAACTTTTGCATTTAAAGCAAAAAACCTGCGCCGTGGTTACCCACAAAATAGATAAACTAATAATTAAGAAATACATACATTTAAAAATATTTATCGATTATTCGCGCTCAATTAATATTTCCCAACGAATGTCAAAAGTATTGTTACTAAGATTGCTTTTTTTATGTAATACTCGAACACAATCGCACTGCTAGTACCTACCTAGTAATCGCAAAGGTCACGGGTTCGTTGCGCAACCACTGTGTCAGCGCGGTGTACGCGTTCAAATGTATGTATGTATGTATGTAGTTGAAAAGTGAATGTGAACACGTGACTTGCTCGCAACGTTTATACTGATCTCGAGTAATTGCTTGGATGGACGTTCCTACGCTTGTTTCGTAAAGTTTCTATGTGTTTTTTTTAGTGTAGTGTTGTGATCTTCTTCTGTGATGTGGTTAGTGTTAGTGTCTACTGGTGTCTAAGTGTCACGTGCTTCTTGGTTAAGGATAATTTGAATAGTTATTTGGTATTTAGTATTCCTGGTAAGTTGTTTGTGTTATAAATAAATTAATTTGTATTCGCTTCGGCGCGAATTTGCGGTTTTAAGGTAATCGATGGGAATAATATTTTTGTAACATATATATGTTTAGTTATAAATATATTTTTGTATGTAAATATGTTGTTTTGGTATGTTGTGTATGTTGTAGTAGTCAAATCTATATTTGGAATATTTATTTTAATAATTAATATTAATATATTAAAACAAATGTTTTATTAGTTCTTGAGTTATTTATTTTGCTGGAATGACGTTATTATTTTTAGCCTTATTTTAATTGGTATATAAAAATTTATTAACTAAATAAATTTTACGTTTAAAAGTTAATAAATTTTACGTATTTTCATACGTAAAATTTATTAACTTTAATACGTAGACAGAAAGTAAGAAAGGCAGTGTGTAAAAATAATTTTTATATTGGTTTTAGGACGATCTCAACCTTCTTTATATTGTAGGGCAGTCATGGTGCAGTGGAACAAAGTCTGCCTAATCGCAACGGTTATGCATTCTATTTTCACTTAGGGGAATGAATTATTCTGATTTCCTCGCTTTGATAGACAGAAGACAAAGCGCGGCGATGAGTTCCGCGCCTGGATGCCCAATTAAGTGTTTAAGGTCTTCAAGTTTTATTTTTTTTTACACTGTATGCCGCACATAGCATCGTAGGCAAAGGAACCCTGGGAGCATAGTGTTAAGACACTCTGTTCCTCATTAAGAAACTTTAGTTCCGCACTTTCCGCCGAATTCCTAAGACATTGCTTGTTGAGTGGTGGGTTTACAGCTGCACGCTTGTGCCCCTACGCCACCGCGGCTTCTAGTTCTTAATTAAACATAAAAAGACTTATCTATATATATAAAATCGAAAGGTCACTCACTCATGACGAAATCTCAGAAACTACATGTGCTAGGAATCTCAAATTTTGCATAGGAGTTACTTATAGGACGTAGGTGCTCGCTAAGACGGGAATTTGCAATATTCGACTTCTAAGGGGTTGTTTTTGGGGTCGAAAGTTTGTATGAAACTTCGTTACTACAATGCTAGGACTCTCAAATTTTGCATAGACGTCACTAGGACGTAGTCATGGAGACAGAAATTAATAATAACATAGTTCACGCGGGTGTAACCGCGAGCGGGCCGCTAGTAAAATATATAATACATATTTGGCTTTGTATCTCTACCGTATTGTATTAATCAGTATAGCAATACATAGGTAGTCCCGAACGTCGCACCCGTCGTGTTCATATTTTATATACGGCAACTACTTGCGAATATTTGGTCAGGTCAGTGGGCAACCCGCCAGGTGCAATGTTTACCCTGCCACTTTTGAATTATTGTTACCGCTGCCACGGCCGCGTTGCACGTCTTTTTAAAATTTATCTAAGGTAGCTTATACGAATATATGTGTTATATGTGTTATAAACTCGCTGACAGTTTATGTTTTACTTTATTATATGGTTTATTATGTTTTTATTAAGAAAAATATTCTTCTTCTTGTTGTAAATATATTCGTATGTAATTTTGAAGATTTCATGTGTTTACGGAACCCTCCGTAACCAAGAAGTTCAACGGGATCCCTATCACTAAGACTCTGCTCTCTGTTTGTCTGCTTGTCCGTCTGTTAACCAGGTTGACATCTCATAAATATTTTTTTTATAATATTCTCTTCATAAACTGGTTATTGATTTCAGTCGTGAATTACTTAATTATCCATTAGTTATTAGTTTTCGCCTTTTATAAGTTTAGATTGAGACTTGTATACAAACAACTATAGATGTATCGTACACAACAAATATAAAGTGGTTATTACTACGATTAACTTACATGGAAAATAACAAGTACCAGTGGTTTTCCTGTTTCCGGAATAATTATTCTTTATTAGTTCCAAGTGGTGGAGTTGTTCTTCGAGCGATCGAATTATATTGTGCACATAGGACGTCTGTATATACGAGTGTAGACTTGTTTAGAACTGGTATTACCCACTATACGAGTATTCTATTAATTGCTACTAAGATTTAATACTAATTCTTAGTTAGAGCTTATTATATTCTTATTAAAGACTAGTACCTACCCGCTTGCGGCTACGCCCGCTTGAATTAAAGTATTGTTATTTTACTAATCTATATTATTTTCGTTTTCTTCATTAATATAATATTAAAAACAATATCTATATGTATATTAACAAGTAAAGTTTAAGTTAATTCTATAAAACAGATATTTATAGCAATGTTGTCAAACAAAACCTAATTATTATTATAATGTCATTTATTAAATACCACCAAAAACATTTTTTCTTATATAAAAATAGATATAGATATATAAATAAATTTTACTGTAAGCAGTAAATACTCCTATAGAATTTTCAAATGTGAATAAATAAATATAAAAAGTAGAAACGAAAAGGCATATCTTCCAAACGTTTAACGTAATATGACTTACGAGCAGAAGTACGGCGGAGCTCCGATACAATATTCGGGCTTGAGTCCAAGCAGGCGTGCCAATTCTACAACATGCCCCCGGATATACGATTAATACTCTATTGTCATTAACTTCAGTGGATAATCTTATTGTTTCTATTTATTTTTGTATTTTTTTTATTATTTGAGACTGTAAACAGGTCATGAGTTCGATTCCAACTCGGGGGAATGAAATATTAAATATTTTCATGTCGTCGCCCTGGTAATGAGGCAAAGCGCGGCGTTGAGTTGTCGACGCGGCGGAAATTGGCGTACGGAATTGTTTTAATAGGAACGGAGTGTCTTAACACTAGGTTCGCTATGCCTACCCTAGTTTGTGGCCTCAAAATGAATGACATCTACTTATTAAATGTTGAATTTTAATACAATTAATTATTTTTTAATAAAAAACATACTACATAAATACTCTATTTTTGTTTAAAACACAGAACTAAAGTTTACATTAATTGCATTCACAAATGTAAAACGTTTTTACTAAAATCTATATAAAAATACATATCTATAATATTTTGCATTACATGTTTATTATGCAATTGCAAAAACTGATTAAATAGAACCAGATAAATATTTTAAGTGATTACACCTGCAATGATGATATATCATCTATAGTAAAATCAATTAGATGTGATGTAATCATCAATTCTATAGCGTTCTATAAATAAAACCTTTTACGTAATGTGCATACTAATATAGTTAAAAGGGTGAGGGATCGAATGAGAAATAATACATAGTCGGCAATGGCAAACTAATACGGAGGAGATACTGCATTGGGTTTAGTTTGCCGTGCAGGTAGGTGCTTGAGTTTCCGCAATGTTTAATCTCTCCGTATTATTATTTCTTTTTATAAAAATGAAGAATAATATTTTGTTTTATAATGTGAGTGTAAAATGTAGGAGTTTTTATATAGAAAATAGGTATGTGGTCTGCCTTTGTTTTCGATTTTTTTTTAACAATATTAAGAAATTTGTAAAGTATATTATAATTTGTGGCGCAGAAATACAAACGTGTGACGGTAAACGCGACGCTTGTGAGTTCGATGCTCATTTGAGGATATGAAATATTTAATAATTTTCATTTTTTCTCTATGGGGTAGAAAGGTTCAGGTATAGCGCGGCGTTGAATTCCGCCAATCAACACATATTTTATCAATATTTAAGCGGAAAGCGGAAACGGAGGTATCTGAATGGAAAATGGAATGTCTTCATACTAGGTTCCCAGTTTCCCTCTGTCTACCCTACTTGTTCAATACAAAAAAATGCTTCCTAAAAGGGGTATTGATCATACAATGTGCTATTATTGTAATTATAACTGTATTTCGTTATGTTGTAGTTTCAATAATAAGCTAAGTCTAAAAAAGAAAGTTCACTTTCCATTCACCCAAAACGAAACTAACAATGCCATCCATTATACAAGATTGAGAATATTTCGTGGACGTATTGTAAGTTGAGGCTGGTCGTGGTACAATGGCAGAAGCGTGTGACTGAAACCGCGACAGATTGTGGATTCGATTCCCACTCAAGGACATGAAATATTTAATATTATGAGTATTATTTCTACACTCTGGTAATGAGTCAAAAGCGTTCCGCCACTCAACACAAAAAGTGGGGAGTGGAGTGTCTTAACACTAGGCTTCCTTTGCCTAATCTGATTACATGCGGAATACAGCGTGAATCTGAAAAAAAATAATTATAAGCATTCAGTGTAAAAAAGTTTTAACATTTTTAAGGTGTTGTTCCACACTTAGGAAAGAAAATTATTTTTAAAAAGACCTAAAAATTTGAACCCGTGCCTCTTGGAAGTCTTGGATGGTGTCCAAGAGGCAGGTTCTAATCTCACTACGTTCTATTTTGTATAAGTTTTCTTAAAAGTATTCGGTGTTAAGCTAACGAAGTGATTTAGTAAAACCACAGAGCTGTATCAACACGCGATCGCAACTTTAAGCAAATGTTCTAACAGATTATGAATAAGTTTGCCGCTAGAGGAATTACCAATTCGATAAAGTCAACACACGCGAGCAACTACTACTTGCTTGTGCTTAGGGTTTATACCATTTTTATTGTAAAACCTCGTTATTCGTGTTTTCTTTTTCTTTTAAATGATTACCTAGACTTATCTTTTATCTTTTATTATATTATCTTTCAGTAAAGATAATAGAGATCGTTCAAAATATATCGTGTAGTATTTATTTTGTTTTTCTTATATCTGTTATATTGTTATTTGCTTGCTTAAAATGAAATAAATGTATTACAATAAAAAAAAGCACCAAGTATTTATTTTGTAGAAATGTTTATTATACAAACGTCTCGTTAAAAGTTTTTTTTTTACGAGATACGAAAAGAATTTCTATTGTCGTCTTAGGACGGATGTATTCAAAGTTTGCCTTCAAAACTCAACCTATGCGACATTGTAAGTAAAGGAATCCCGAAGAATGTTTTCCAAAAGGTTGTATTTGATAGTCTGTCTACTAAAATAGCGGCGACCCTAAACTTAAAAGAATGTCTCATTAGATGTCGTATAACGTGGTTCAGGTCCCTCGTGGAGGCAACCCTGAGGATATCGGATCACACAAAGTGATTTTACCATCGATTGAACGAAGCTCTTCATATATTATTATACCTATAGGTGATATTTGAGTTGAGAAGTTCCAACACTTTCTGTCCGCTTGTTAGTTTAAATAGGGGTTGCTTTGTGAAGTAACAGTTTTATGTAACTGATTATATGGTAATTGGAAACTGGCAACTTTTTAAGTTTTTTTTAGTCTTTATTTAGGTAGAGGGAACGTCGGAACCTAATATTAAGGTACTAAGTTCCCATTACGATATTTTTGTTCACCACTTTCCGCCGAATTCGTGAGGCATTGCGTGTTGAGTGGCACTCAACGCCGCGTTTTGTTTCATTACCTGAGCGAGGAAATGAAAATATTGAAATATATCTTTTAATCGAGTGGGAATCGAACTAACAACCGGTGGCAATGCAATCGTAGGCTTATACCCTGCGCTACGACTGGCCTCCTTGGTGTTGTTTGTTACTTATTCTTTCAAAATATTTAATGTTATGTTATATATAATAGGTAAAATAATAAATGATTTATCCTGCATATCAGAGTTACATAGAGAAAGCCTATTGTTCAGTCACTCCGTTTCCTACTTTCTCTCCAATTTTCTATCATTAATACCACAGACTCACATTAAAATCAATTATATAACAACATTCAATTAATTGAATAAATTTTAATGCAATATTAGCTGATGTTTTTATCACTTTTAGAGAATCTCATCGGATTATGTTTGAATTTGAAACGAGGTCAACGCGTTATTGGTATCGTGTTCACATGCAATCGGCTGCACTCATTTGAATATCAAACTAAAATAAGCAATACTATTATTTCTATTTCACTCTCAATAATAATAATATACATATATATTTGTATTGATAAATAAATATTTGATGTTTAGCTTTACGTTTTCATTAATTAAATAAATAGTATACTGTTTGTTGGTGTTGTTTTAAAAATTTGTTGGTGGAATATTGTTTGTGTCTAGTGCTATGATTTGGTTTTATTTTTGGGTGAATACTGATCTATTGTAGGTTTGAGGTCATCGTGGCGTAGTAGGACTGTGATGGTAAAGGCAATAATGCAGGTTCAATTTCCGATCGGGAACATAAATAATTTCCATGTCATTGCTCTGTTGTCGTTGGGTTCTGCTCACTCAACGTGCAAGGGCCTTAGTTAGGACGGAATACTTTGAATTTGAATAATTTGAATTTGAGGGAATGAATTTTTATTTGTTAATCTTAAGAAGCTGATTTTTTATGGCCTTTGATGGGTGATGATGGCGTTCTCCACTCTCCGAGTATTTTTAGCGACATGCTCGTAAAATATTTCGTATTAAATTAAATTATTATTTTTTTGGCACCTAATTACATCCAAATTCTAAAGCTTTCATCGTAATTTTGACTCCACGCCATCATCAGATATAGCACTAAAGCAGTCAGTGTGGCATACTAAAGTTTTCGTCTAAATAACGTTGGAACGGAGTACGTACTGTCACTTGCACTGTAGGTACAAGTTCTGTGAAGTTAAAGCCCCCGGTACCCACGTGTGAATTACGCGGGCTTTAATGAGATACTACAAGTAGCTGATTATTGTAGGGCTCCTGGCGTGAGCGTAAAGTTAAATTTCTATGTTATAATGCAGGTTTATGTTTATGTAGACGTTGATATTATGATTATTTTACCTGATAAATAAATATTATTATATATAGATATTACACGGAGAAAGGAGTGTGTTTACACTAGGTTTCTTCTAATTGGAAAAAAAGAATTACTTTAATTAACTTCACAACGACACGGTCCATAATGATCCAAATATAGTTTATGTTACATCTATATACAGGGTGGAAGAGGCAGCGCTTCTTTTATTGAAACTGCATATAGGGTAATATATTTCAAACCCACACCTAAGAAATTAATCAAGGTACCTCAACAGTTTGGACGTAGGAATTTTTTTTCACTTCACGATTTTTATCCATACCTGTATTTCGTGTGACGCACACATACGTGTGCGACGTTTCCGATTTGACAGGTAAGTGTGTGCGTGCCTATGTTATACTTTACAAATGGCGTTTTATTTTAAAACGATAATTTTATTATTTATTTTGTTTGAAAAAATAACTTTTTCAGTTTTGGGAATTATTTTTTTTCCGAATTATATTAGGCTTTTATAGAGTAGTTAAAACTGTGGTTTCATTTAAAGTGGCGCTGACAATTCCACCCTGTATATAAAATCGAAAGGTCACTCACTCATCACGAAACTACATGTGCTAGGTATCTGAATTTTTACATAGGAGTTATTTATAGGACGTAGGTGCTCGCTAAGAATTTGTAATATTCGACTTCTAAGGGGTTGTTTTTGGGGTTGAAAGTTTGTATGAAACTTCGTTACTACAAATGATAGGAGTCTCAAATTTTGCATGGACGTCACTTATAGGACTTAGGTACTCATGGAGACAGAAATTAATAATAAAGTAGTTCACGCAGGTGAAGCCGCGGGCGGGCCGCTAGTAGATAATATATCAATGATTTATTTAGCTCCACACTGTATCCCGCACATCGCAGTATAGGAAGAGGGATCCTGGAAACCTAGCGTTAAGAAATTTCGTTCCCATTAAGACAGTTCTGTTTCCCACTGTCCGCCGAATTCTGGAGCCGCCGCTGTTTGCCTCATCGTCAGAGCGAAGTAATGGAAATAATAATATTCATTTCTTCGAACGGGAATCGGACCGAGGAACCCCAAACCTGTCGCATTTACAGTGAAACGCTTGCGCTCCTGCGCCAGGACTAGCCTCATACATATAATGTAGCTAATTTATTTATCATCCCTCCGTCTTGCAAGTAATGTACAAGTACATGAGGACAGTCGTTCCAAGGATCACCTGTCCGGGAGTCCCGAGCACCATTAGTATATGTCACCGTCGCTGAGAATACGAAAAGCAGCCATTGTCCGCTTGTCGGGGGCCGCCTTCATTTTTAAACTTCAAAAAGGGATTCTCTTCTCTTATTTTCTGCTGTTGGATATCCCAGTCCGTACGATAAATTAGCCAGGTGCATCTCGGTGCTGGGATTTTTAGTTTCGTGTATATAAACAACATGTGTACCTACAAGGAAAATAATAAGGATAATATATTATCTGTGTAGTTAAATATAGGGTGTTGTTTATTGCGGATTGCCAATGTTTTATTATTTGCATAATTATTATGAATATTACTAATTACGTGAAACGTATATTTTACCGAAGAATATCATATTTTTCAGTTCCCCAGTATATTAGTGTCCCGAATTTGAGCAAGAAGTTCGAAGGGAGTGTCTTAACTTAACTTCACATCTAACAAAGGGATAGTGAAGTAAAGTCTTACTGCACTGATTTCTAAATAAATGTTAACACAACGTTTCCTTGTAACACAAGGCGAACATTCACTAAAAATTTTAATACAATGATCGCGAAAATGATTCACGGCCGCTTGCGAGTTGTGACGCAACGGTGAAAGTAAATTGAATGTTTCCATACTGTGTTACACTCTTTGACTTTCGATAATGTTGGCGCGAGAGGTATTTGATATGTTTTATGTGTAATTATTTACTTAATTGTATTGTTTTTTTTAAATGGTACTCGGAAACTAAGTGGTTTTGTGAAATTGTGTTTTTTTTAACGTTATTTATACTCATCAAGCAAGAGGAAAAGTGTAGTGGCGCAGGTGCACAAAGTATGATTGTAAACGCGACTGGTTCTGGATTCGACTCTCACTCGAGGAAATGAAATATTTTTTTATTTTCATTTCTTCGCTCTGGTGTCGAGGCAAAGCGCTACATTGAGTTTCGCCCCTCAACACGCAGTGCCTCGAGAATTCAGCGGAAAATGGGGAACGGGATGTTCCTTCTGCCTACCCTACTGTGTGCAGGATACAGCGTGAAGCTGATTTGATTTGATTTTTTACCAAGTAAGTGTATTGTAGAACCTTGTGGATAAATCATTTTATACTTATGCAACTTTCCGCAAATCTTAGAGATGTGAATCCCCGACTCCGTGTTTTATCTTATTAGACCAAGGAAATACCGATGTTATGAATATTTCCCCGAAGATATTAAAAACCACGATAATTTATTTGGTTTTAATATGTTAAACGTGAACCGATAGCGCTTTCGAAAAGTTAAATATTGAGTTGTGGAACTCAACTCCGCAGGTTGTCTTTAGAAATATACATAATTTCAAATATAAACATTCGTCTTATATGACCAATTGCAATTTTAATCCAAATATAAAGGCTGATTTATAAATCAATAGACCCTAGGTAAAGAAGCATCGAAAGCATAGAAAAATCGCAAATATTTTTATTGCTCCTTTACTAAGATGTGTAGTTTTCATTATTTTTAAAAATTTATAAAAAAATTGTTTTCGCATTTTTTTACAATAATGATAAGCAATCAAAATCTACTCTTCTTAGTATTTCAAAATAGCAATTAAAAATATCTGCAATTTTTCACTTTCTATAGTTTACCTAGGGACAGAAATATTTTCTTCACTTGACCATTCCACTATATTTTTCTCAATAAGCTCCTACCACTAAGTCCTTACCGTTCATCCCAACACGTTTCTTCCAAACAATCTCATGTTAATAAGCCGGCTCAGAACTGCCAGTGGAATAGTTCTTTATTGTATTAGATTTACGAAACTATTAAAGGCGGTTGTGTGAAGTGTTCGCACCGAAAACTTCCGATACAACCCGATAATTAATAAAGTTTAACCTATAATATGTGTGATGCGGTCGAGATTGCTAATATTTCGAAGATTCTCCTCTCTTGTCTATGTTTACGTGTAAGTTTTTCGTAAAATCTATATCGTGTTTTTTATGCATGGCTGTGAGTTCAATTATTAGTCAAGAATGTACGTATATTTTTTTATATATTTGCGGTTTTGTATTTTACTAAGGCCGTCCGATATTAAATGCGTCGGTTGATGATTCAAACTCCACTCGAGGAAGATATTATATTTAAATTATTTTTATTTCTAGGCTCTTGTCACAATTTTTAAGAAAATGTATAAAAATTTGAACGTAGCGGGACGTGAACCCGCGCCTCGTTGGAAACTGTCCAAGCCCTCTGACCAACTAAGCGATACGTTCTCATCGAACTACATACGTCGAAATTCTTATACGCTAGTTACAACTTACCTATTACATCTACAGAGATGCTAACAACATAAATAAGTTTAAATATGTTAAAAAGGGAGATTTTATTTTAAACTCTTTAAAAGTGGTGGCGGGGCGTGACCATACCTGAATCACCACTATCTGTGTTAGATGAAGATGCTGTGTCATAGGAAAAGTCATCTAAACAAATAGATAATTGAAAAACGTTACGATAAACTAACGACGTAACCGTGCACTTCTAAATAAGCACTGGAGGTAAAATAACTTAATTAAATAACTTAACAACGTTTAATAACTTAATAGATCTTAAATTGTTGCAAATTGCATCAGCTATTGTGAACAACATATTGGATGAGAATGGAGACCGATTGAATTGGACCTATCGCTGCATCGCTAAATCATCAAAGCTAGTGTGGCCAGGGTCGGCATTTTGGAAGTCCTTACGTTGTAGGAGGTCGTCGTGTCTCTTCGTCGTAATTACTTTTGTTACCTGACTGTGCGGCGTAAAGGAGTGTATTGTGTTTATGTTGGTCGTTGAGATGATGGATCAAGAAATGAGTTGACAGTTGCATACTAATTAATTTTATATCACAGTTCTGTCTTATAGAGTAAATTATAATGTTATTTGTACATACATTTTACGTTTAATATTTTATGTGGATCCGAGACGTTATTATAACTTAAATTTCTTACTTTTATTGGTTTATAGGTACTATAACATATATTTAATATAAAAAAATAAACATACTTAATTCTTAAACTAAGGAAATGCCATACAAATAATAATTTTAATATTATTTATTTTAATCCACATGTAACTTGAAATAGCCATGTATTTTATATCGTATTGCATAACCTATAACGTGTTTATAAATATATTCCTATACGTTATTATTATAGATGCGACTAGTCGGCCTTGAAACGTCAACCGTTCACGCCCCAGTTGGTGCACGCGAGCGCCCGTGTAGGACAATCGTATGCGTTACAGCAGGTACCGAAGAGCTGAAAGATTATAGATTTTACAATATTATATAATTGTATACTAAAAGGGAATTATAATTAATATAAAAAGTTCGTCTGTTAAGCTACTAATAAAAAAAACGTATGACATTTGAAGGTAGCGAGCGGGATATGTTTGCACAGAAAATTGCTTTAACGATATATCCCGCAAATAAGTGTTAGTGGGACAGGTAGAGAAAATAAAAGAATGAAGAAATGAAGATAATTCATTCCCCAAGTAGAATTCAAACCCACAATCGTCGTGATTGCAGTGAGATGCTCCTCTCACAGCTGATTATTTGTAGTTTGTATGGTAACTAGAATTATTTATTAAAACCTTTAAAATCATTTTCATTCGTTCATCGAAAAGTTACAATCCGGTTAGAGTTATGATAAAAAAATTTTTTTTAATAAAAATGAAAAATATGGAAAATAAATACGAGTGAATCCGCGTTGCTAGTATTTAAATTAATATACTATTTTATTAAGAGACTAACGTGACGGTTAATCCTATATTAATAACCATAATTATCCGACCGCAGTTCATTTGTATTTGTTTGGAAAACCGCAGTATGAATCACGTGTTATTGTCGCAAATTAAATTATTATTTTAAATTTTCTATAGTAACTAATGTTCAGAGTATTATTGGTTTTATAAAAAAATATATATATGTTGTTTCGAATCTAAATTACTCTCAGTTGCTTGCTGTTTTAGTTTTTTAAAAATTTAGTTGTATAAAAATGAAACGTAGCGGGATTTAAACCTGCACCTGTAGGAAATTGTCCAAGTGATGTGACCAGCCATACATTTTCCAAACGTAAACGTTAAACAATCTGTATTGTCGAAGTAGAGTATCGTCTCTCCTTGATATATTATTAAAATTCAAAGTATAAAGTTCTTTAATTTTGCAAAAATATTTCCCGTTGGTATACATTCCACCTACGAGCTTGAGCTTTTATAGCTCGCAGTAATGAAATATTCTTTTTCTGCCAATATTACATTCAGAATGTGAAGTGGTCAAAACTCGGAACGGGGTCGAGTACGGATACGTGGAGTTCGTCAATATTACCATGTAGATATATGAGTCGGTGTGCTCTTATGCTGTATTTAAACAATATTTTTTTTAGTAAATTATGATCTTTTTCTCTATTTATCATATATTACTAAATATAGTAAAATTAAAGAACGATATTGTTAAAAATGTACTAGTAATTATAAATTATTATTTAAGCCTAACTTAATATACAGTATACAAATTGAGTAATATATTTCAAAGATCCAATGTAAAGCAGATTACAGCTGGCTGGTAAATTCAAATGCTCCGCGCAAATAGCCCCAGAGTCCGGGGGGCTAACGGCATTATAACAGTGACGAGTTTAATCGAAAAACAAACGGAGCATAAACGTCCTCATAACGAACGCCGGGGTAACATGACTTCCCTGGAATATTGTATCTATATCTAACTACGTGTCGCCCGATTGAAATACAAACCGACTGAAATTGTGGATCGGATTCAAATTTAGTGAACAGTAGTGTTTGATTTCGCTTTGATGGTTCATTTTTTTTTTGGTATTTCGTGTTTTGATTTTAGGGATGACTTTTTTTTAGATACTTTATTAATATTTCTATTTTTTTCTATTCTTTTCAGGTAAGCTTTTGGGATTCAAAGACAGACATGGATCTTATATAGGTAATCTAAAATCGTAAGACGTTTTATCTTTATCCCATTCACCCGTATGATCCGAACGAGAAGTCTTCGTGCAATAAGTGCCACCATCAGTGCGACGTTATTGCGAACAAAATACAATAAAATAGAAAGCCTTTCGTACTGGAGGACCGTTATTTGGAAGAAATCGAGCCGTCTTATTTCGGGTAACCGATGAGATCGCGCCGATCGTGAAATGAGAAATTGTTAGCGAGATATTTCTCAACCAATTGTTGTGGAATTGTTTTTATTAAAACATAGTTATTTGGTGAAATTCTTAGTAAATCTCAGCCTAGTGTTCAGACACTCAGTTCTGCAACTTTTTGCTGAATTTAGAAGACATTACAACATGACTCGTAAAACTCAACGGCTCGCTTTGTCTCTCGAGCGGGAATCGAACCCGCTACATTTCGTGTTTATAGACATACGACTGGCTTTAATCCTCAGTAAATCTAATCTTACAAAATAAGCAATATAAAGGAAATTGCTTTATTTCAAATCTCATTCTCATCGGTGTTTTCATACTACGATATAAAATTCCATCAAACAATTTACACTTGTAAAGGCGTTAAGCAGTAGTTCGCCACCACAAATATGATACACGTGATACTTCCCACGAGAGTCGATTCCATTTAACTAAAGCTGTTGGAGCCGCGGCGTAACTTGTTGAAACATTTAATATAATAGCGGCTTTAACTTCTTGGATACTCGGTTGTGGGAAGTACTTCCCTAAATTACTACCGTTAAGTCTTTTTAGATACTTTGGGGGCCTCCCTTTGTATAAATTATACTGGGAAATGGATTTTGTATCAGCTTCACGCTGTTTCCCGCATATGGTAGGGTAGACAGAGGGTGTATAGTGTTAGAACACTGCTTTCCACTATCCGCAGAATTCTGGAGGCATTGCGTGTTGAGTGGCAGAGCTTAACACCGCCCTTTGCCTCGACACCAGAGCGAGTTAGCGAGTTCATACTTATATTAAAAACAGATTTTTCGATATTAATCCACTATTGCATACAAAATAGATATATTTATTTATAAACATATATTTATTACGTGATCTATGTTGTGTAATACTCACTCAACATTACTGTGTCACCCACAACCGGTGTATGCAGATGGGCATGAGCGAAAGTGGTGCGTCCAGATCGCGACAGCTGCTTTTCCTTGTTATATGTGGCTTGCTGGGTTTATTACGTAGTATTGTATGTAATATGAGGAAAGGTATGGGCTTGTATGTATGTCTTGTCTTAATTTTGTTTTTCTACGTAGTGATTATTCTTTATTTGGTATTAGGTTTAATTTAGATTAGAGAGTGAATACTTTCTTTGAATATTACACGTGTTGTGGCGGAACTCAACGCCGGGCTTTTATTTTAGTGCCAGGGCAAAGAAATGATAATATTAATAAATAATACTTCATTTCCACCAAGTGGGAATTGAAGCCACAACCGTCGCATTTACTGTCCCACGCTTGTGCCCTTGCGCTGCAACGATTTTTTCTTAAAATGTGTAATTAAATAGAAATAGACCATATATGTTACTTTAATGCTAATTTTATAGAAAAATCCAAAAAAAGTTTATATAATTATACATCTATATGTATATTTCATGTTTACAAAGAATTCGATGTAACAGGATTATAATATTACGTGTGACTTAACACTAATCACATTAAGCAAACTAAGCTTAGAAATATGCTGTGTTCAGCGTACTGGATATATGAGAAATGTCGCAATAAATATATACAATTAGGTTTCAGAAGTGAAATATCAAAAGAAAACTACACAACACTAATGTTACAAATACAATCATATTTATTAAAAACCAAAATAACTATAAACTGAAGTTTATATAACTAGAAACTTATATAAAACACCAACAACATTCGAAAACACATATAGGTATTTACTCAGTGTTAATTATAGCAGCTCTTTTAACCAATTCACAATATTTATTAATTAAAACATGTAAATTACTTTATAACTTGCTAATAATTATCTATTAACAACCTAGTAACAAATCACATCGACTACAACACATGTAACCTCACGTATGTGAGGGCCAAATATGTCTTCCCGCTTAAATTAGTAACTTAATAATTAAATAAAAAGAGCGGGATGTCAAAATGATATTGACAGCGACATTGACACATTGCAGTACTATATTTGACAGTTGACATTTGTAGCACAGAAGTCTCCTAAGTATACATTTTTTCTAGTTTTAACTTCTATATTTTTTTAAGCTTTACGCTGTATTCTGCACACAGCACGGTAGGCAGAGGGAACCTAATGTTAAGACATTTCGTTCCCTATTTTCTGACGAATTCTGGTGGTATTACCTGTAAAGACATGACACCAGCCTTTGTTCGAGTGGGGAATCAAACCCACACCCAGTCGTTTACAGTCTTTCTGACATCAATTTCCTGAAGTATAGAATATCAGTAAGTGCATTCACATACATATACATATATAGTAGTTTCACAAAAAGCAATACAAGCATCTATTTTTTCCTGTCTGCCGTATCGTTAAGCCAGACATGGTATAAATAGCGCTTGTAGTGTATTTGAATTACAAACTCCTTTAAAAGTCAAGACTCGACTTGGTAATTTATTGCTGTTCAAGTCATAACTCCGGAGTTGTTTGATTTTTTATTACCTAATTTACTTAATCTAGATTATTTTTTACTTTCACTTTCCAACAGTGTGTTTTTTTTTATTATTGAGAAATTGTTTAGTTTTTTTTCTTTTTCGTATTATTGTTTAGGAACTTGCTCTTTGGATAGATTCTTTCTCACATTTGTCGTATTAGTTACAGTAACGAAAAATATAAAGGAAAGCTTACATTTTTTTTTGTGAAATAAATATTAATACGCAGAAGAATCTAGATTGTTAAACTAGATTGTTCCAATTTTAATCGTTAAATAGAAAAGTGTAGCAATATTACTAACATAGAACTTATATGTGCTCAAAATATGTTAAAGAATTAAACAATATATTATTAAACATAGTATTTTTTTGCAAAATCATGTTTTACTGTAATTTCAAAGTGGTTAATATTAATTTCACACATTTAATATCATTCTAAGTAACACTTTTTGAAGCTATTCGAGCTTTTATATACCCAATTATAATTCCACATAGGGTTCCTTATCTCGCCGAGACATTTGAATATTGTAGAATAGATATATCCTCTGCCTACTACCGTCTTACATTCCGTTTATTGGGATGTGAATATTCGACCCTCAAAGTAGGATATCACACAATAGTGTCAGGTAGCTGACACCTTGTTAGAGAGGTCGTCCTTTTGAATCTTGCCGTCATTGTTGAGATGGGTCGCCGTAGACTCGGTTACAGGCGTTCTTCTCTCAGACAAATGAGATTTCTAATTGAAATTGTATATCCTCCATCCGGTGCTGGCTGTCCAGATGAAATCCACTGCTAATTATAGCCTTTGCGATGTTAAATTTTAAACTTGGCCCCTCCAACTTTTAGTTTATGTCCGTTTATAGTCGTTTATTAATAGTGGGCAAGTAGTTATTGCAATTTTCTTGATATAAATTTGATTTATTTTATGGAGTTGATAGTACTTACGAACTGTTGGTTAAACTTAAATGGTAGCAAGAGATTGTTAGTGAATGTTTTATGTAAATATTTATGTAAATTTGAATGAATTATGTAATATATTTTTATTTATACCGTCTTAGACTTCAGGCTTTTATTGTTATAATGAACGCATTCAATGGCAGAAGCTTACGACATCTTATGAATTAATTTGTATAATCGAACCCAATACTGTATAGTCCCAATAACTTAATACTGTATAGTCAAACACTTGCCAATCTTAGAGATTGTTGAAAGCTGCAATACTTTGCAACGTTATCAGTTATTATATTAGCGTTGTAAGTTCTGAGTTATAGCTAATAATAACACTTTAATGGATTAAAGTAATGTTCCCATAGATACAACACTAGCTGTCAGGCTAAACGTCGATTGGTGCTGTGTTCTCAGCACCAGCACCAACAAAGAAATGAACTCGATTTTTCTCTGGAAACACAATTAGAACGGACACATTTCTCGTTAACGTCCGTGTGTGGCGCAACAATTGAGAATCCTCTTGGATTTCATTAATAAAGCTTCAGTATCCTCGTAATGCTTGCTCGTGTTCTGCACTTTTAATGCGTCGTTTTGCTTCGGCACGCTCCTAGCAATTATATTTTTATGATTTATTCTATTTTCGTTATTCTATTAATAAATGTTTTCTTGTTGTTGCATTAGATTTAATCGAATGCTTTTACTCTGTTTGTGTTTATTTATTGAGGATTTTTTTGTGGATTCGATTCTCACTAGGGGAATGAAATATTTAATATTTTCATTAACTCGCTTTGGTAACGAGTCCAAGCGCGGCATTGAGTTCCGCGACTCAGCACGCAATGCCTCAAGAATTCGGAGTACAGTTTTGAATAGAAATACCCTAATGATGAATGGAGTGTTTTACCCTGTGTGTGTATCCCGCACGAAGCATAATTATAGGTACTATCAAATCCATAGACGAAACTAAAAAACAAGTTTTATTATTACAATAATATTAAAATCAAGTCAAGTTCCCAAATACTAAGCAAACGCCTTTCTAATACCATCTATTCCTGGTCCTAGCTGGTCGGCAGATTTCGTAATTGTTGGATAAGGCTTTATCCTATAGTTACGCTCGTTAGCGATCAGAAGTTGCAGACTGTGTAAACGTTGGTTGGCAAATCGTCGTGGAATTCACAACTTGCGCAAACCCGGACGGTTCCAATATATGTATGAATGTATGTATGACTATTGGCGAACGGAATATTATATTAGGTTTAGAATGGAATATGTGTTATAGAAGTCTGTTAACGGATTATGATATAGTTTCCGTTAAATATGTTTTTGTTATGGAGCTTAGAGACTTAATAAGTTATGTTTTTGTAATATTTATTTTATACACTGCGTAAGTACCGTAATTATGAAATAGAAAACTTTTATTTTTTTTTATTTAGGTAGGAAGAGACAAGGGAGCGCCTAACGCTACGGTTTCTGCAAACCTCCCTCGCCTCGTCCACTGTCACCTCCTCATACATGCTCCATTTCTCCTTCTACGTTCCACGTAGCTATTTGTAGCTCTGTCCTCCATTTGCCCCCATTCCGCACATGGCGTGTTGGGTGACGGTCCCCAACTCTATATTCTTCCCCAATTCAAACACACACACACTGAATAATGATATACGCAAATTATCATATAATTAACTTTTATCACATCAAAATTGTGCCTTTTACATTTATACACAGCATATTAAACAACGGACGCAACAATTACGGGAAGCCCAATCGTAGCTTTCATGAAATAATTAGTGGGATTATGCTCTCGCTTTAATTTCCATTGTTTTGTGTGTAAATAAAATAAAAGTAATTTTACGTGTTTTCCCGGAGGTTATTGTTGAGACACCGTTCTCAGCGCGAATTTTTAGATATTGTGTGTTGAGTAGCGGAACTCAATGCTACCCGTCAATCAGTGCAAGGATGAAAATGACAGTTAAAATCAAACGCTGTGTTACGATGATTTTTTTTTAAATATCTTTTTCCTTCACGCTGTATTCCGCATGTAGCAGTATAAGGAGATGAAAGTGTTAAGACACTCTGTTCTCCATTTTCGTCACGTGACGTGGCGGAACTCAATGCTTGACTTTGCTTCGACTAGAGCGAAGAAAGGAAATATTTCATTTCCTTGAGTGGAAATAGAACCCACAATGCGTCGCGTCGCGTTTACATTAACACGCATGTGCCCTGGCTCCACGAAGTCCTCAATTTTTTTTAATTTTGTGTAAATATTAAGTAATGTGTACACTTCTCCGTATTACAAGAGAAATAAATTTCCCAAGTCTGTATTCATTCAACCTTTTGAATAATGCAAAAGGCATTATTTGACTGTATAAATGCATTATGCGTTTCAAGCTTCACTAGTTTTTTTTGTTTCGTTTCGTGTCCATATATCTGAGCAATTAATTCTGTTTTATTGTTACGTTTGTAATATTGAAATTTAGGCGAGTTAGATGGAGTGGTGTTGTTTTTTTTTATTACGTTTTCCATTTTTTGTTTTCCATTTCCATTTCGTACATTGTAATCCATTTATCAACGGTCGAGCCATTTAATCTATCCGACATGAGAGCGTGAAATATTTTTGATTGTAAAGCTGACTTCATACGTCACATATCATGAAAATTTTTGCGTTAAAAATGTTTTATATGGGTTTTTTTAGTTTTTTATTTTGTATATTAAATTTGTTTTCGTATATAAACAAGTTTGAGTTATGATTTAAATGATAATTAGAGTTATTTTTTGCGTCGTTTCGACATGTCTGTATGCCCCCTAACAGTGGTTGTAACGAGAGTTTTTTTTTAAGCTGACATGTAGTTTTATAAATGACCGCACTGCAAAAATTTAGTGTCCATTTCAAAAATCAAACAATTACGTTCATATTTACAATGCAAATGAGTTTTCCCTGTTATTTGTTCACTATTATTTTTTAACCTGAATTTGTTATTTATTTTTCGTACGTTTTTTTGGCTATACGCTGAATTACGCACATAGCAGGATATGCAGAGCGGACCGAGTGTTTAGACACTCCGTTCCTCATTAAGACATTTTCGGTCCTTACTCTCTGCCGAATTCTTGAATTTGCGTATTCATTTCGATCTCCTGTGCGGAAATCGAACCCACAATCGTTGCGTTTATAGTCAGTGCTGACTGTTTGTACCTCTGCGCCACGAAAGTCTCTATTAATGAATAAATATTTATTATTATTTGAAACACGTTTCAATACTTAAAAGGAAAATTAGAGCGAGTGATTTTAAAATATTGAAGTACTTACTACTTATGGAAATAAATAGTGAGTAACTAACTAGGCAAAGTTTTCCGAGTCCGCCGTCGAGTAACGATAGCCGTTACGAAAGCGGGTCACGATTGTTTTACATAACTGGTATCGCTTAACATCTATACCTAAGCGGTAATACGGTGAGCGAACGTATGGTTTTTGTAGGGAGTACTTATTTTTTTAAGTGGTAGCCCGTGGGTTTTTTTATATCTTAGGTTTTTTAAGTAAGTCTTGATAAATGCCTCCTGAATTTGGCAAAAATTGGGATCGAAAGTATCATAATATGAACGGAGTGTCTTGACACTAGGTTAACAGGTTTCCTCTTCTTTACCCTGCTATGTGCGGAATACAGCGTGAAGCAAAAAACGGCCTGTTGGGAAAGATTTACTAGTAAAATTTAAGTTTCAACATAATATTTTTAAAATAAATAACAACTTGTAAAATAAAAGCGTAAACATACACATATAATATGAATTTCATACAATAAAAAAATATTTCTGCAATCTGTATGTACTTCACAAGTAGGTACGTAACCTACTTATAAAGTATTCCACTTTTTAAAATGTATTTTTTATTGCAATTCATATTAAAAGATAACTGCAATTTTATAATGATAATGCATATTGACATACAAACAAACGCGCTTATTATTAATGCAGTTTTTGATGTTAATGCAATTTCGATAGTTGAAGCCTCATCTGTAAACTGAAATTGTAGGTTTGTTTGTGCACGTTAATCTCAAAACCGCCTTAGCCCATATAGCCCAACATCTCAAAAGCCCCCTGACGTACGTCATTTTAGCAAAGTTGATATTTCAAGAATTATTAGTCTAATATATTGTTAAGACGGTATGCGTACTTACTAACTTGAAAGCGGGGGACCCTTTCAGAGGTAGCGCCAACTAAACTAACAGTATATCTCTCTCTGGGAGGATGCCTGAACCATCGGATTGGTCAAGCAGGCAAAGCCGCGAGCTAGACGCTAGTGTTAAATATTTATAACAAAAATTAATAATAAAAACGATACGTATCTAACGTAGTTGTAAATTATAATGCAACCCAATTACTAAGGCTACTTAAGCGTAGTACATTTTTAAATTAAAAACACCATATGGCACTCTTACTCTATATATTATGTACTCTATATGTATAAGCTAATAATATAAAAGGTTTTTAATGTAAATAAATAAAAATGAATGCATTTATTACTTCATACTTATTTTTGCAGGTTAAATAAATATATATGTGAATACGTGTGTGTAATAAGAACACAGGCATAGCACTCTGTACACAGAGTCAGTACAACGACGATTGTGGATTCGATTTCCACTAGTTGAAATGAATTATTTTGACTTCCCCGCTCTGGTAAGAAGACAAAGTGTTCCGCCACTCAACACGCAAAAATCCCAAAAACTGGTACTCTCAGTCAGTTCTGCTATATGCAATAAAAACATCGATTTCTAAAGCAAACGCTGATGCTATGACGTAAAGGTCATGTGATAATACGTTCGTGTCGCTTGTGCAACTAGTTCACGCCCCGATTGTCTCTTTTATCTAAAACAATGGCCGTCATGGACGCGCTCATTAGTCCGCTAAATAAATCAAACCTAATATCAATACGATATATGAAACTGATGCTAGATAATTGCAATTAATATGACCGAATTAATTACCAAAGGCCAGTCGTGGTACAGTGGCAAGGTGTGTCTGTAATTCGACAGGACGTGAGTTCGATTTCCGCTCGAGGAAATGAAATATTTATTTTTTTTCGCTTTTGTTTCGAGACACAATGTCTCTATAATTCAGCGGAAAGTGGGAAACGGAAGTGTCTTAATGGGAACGGAGTGTCTTTCCCTCTGCTATGTGCGGGATACAGCGTGAATTTAAAAAATAACCATTACCATATTCGGAACTAACGCTGCATAATTGCAATTAATATTCGCGAATAAATAACAATAGTCCGCCTAATCCATAATTATCGACGTAATGTATCGCGGCCGCTGTTTGTTTGTCCGTTCGTGCGTGACTATTCTAATTGCGAGTTGCGGGCGCTGAACGTTTGTTTGGATTGAATAATTTGGCTAATATGTATGTATGATCTTTTCGTTGGTAGGTATACAGAATTTACAGAACTATTGTTTTCGCATATAACAACCCATAAAAACATGTTATTTAATTTCTTTTTTAGGCTCCCAGGTTCCCTCTGTCTATCCTCATCTGTGCGGGAAACTGTAAAATAATTGAACTTAACGTTAATTCTTCTTTGTTTTTCTATTTCACATTCATTTGTCAGAGGCCTTCGTAGTATTAATATTACAATGTAGTAAAATGATAGTAAAACATTTTATCATTAAAATAATATACTTTTATTTTATAATAAATTCTTGGTATTTGGTATTTTATGTTCATATAATAAAATATAAATGCCTTTTTTAATGTGCTAATAAAATAGTTTACTATATACTCGCTAACAGTTAATGAGAATGTTAGTTATATTACTTTTTAAATATGAAATATTTTTACATTAATAAATCTCCATTATAATATCTTGTAGCGTATAATAATTTACAAAAATTAATGTTCAATTCTCACGAAAGCAACGAAAACGTAAACGTAGTCGAACACCGCATTATCGTTTAGAAAATAATAACATGGAACAAAGTGGTTATCCTTCATAGATTTCCATCAGCGTGGAAAGGTTGGGAGTATCGTGTACTAAATTGCCTCTGAGGAGACGCGCGTAAAGAAAAAAAAATAGATCAAGTCCGAGTCGGATTTAGTGGCCGAGGGTTCCGTCTCAATTTCAGGATTGTAGGTCAGAAGGAAGTACAATTTATAAAGATTGATAAGTTTAAGTTTGCAGACTTTTGCCCTCTACAAAACCAAAACTTAATCAACAAAAACGTAGGAATAAGATAGTCTCAGACGACGACAGATGTCTGTTGCGCACAGCCACTAAAAAGAACTTTGCAAACGTATAGAGTAATTTTTATGAAATTAACTATAATTACAAGTTTGTAATAGTTTTCATCTGTAATATCAATTATATCGACAGGAGGATAATAAAATGATCCTATACGGGTCCCGTTTTTTCCTTTTGCCTCACGGGACCCTAAAAAGAGAAAATAAGGCGACATCCGTCCGCGCCGACGGTCATTACGTTAATGCGAGACTAAACTTGATTGATGACAGCGGATCCCCATCCCCACCACCGCCGCCGGAAGTTCCGCCGTTCTGTAATTTAATCGTGTAGTAAGCTGACACCACGTGGTTTTATTAAGTGTTCGAAGCCTATTTCAGCCACTTGAACGTGTCATAGTTGATGGCTTCTTGTTTGATTTATCGTCGTATATGGATATGGGGTTTGTTTTTTTTGGTATAAAAGGTTTATAGGTTAATTGTAATTTTCTTACATTAGAGTAACATTTTAATAGAAAAAGTGTTTTAAATGAAATGCAGTAATGCTTGGACTTTAATACAATCGTTTCTTGGAAAATATTATTTAAAAGTAATTTGTATTACTCAATGCTTAGTAAAAAGTTATTATACAAAAACTAGATTGTCGCTTTTTTGTCGCTTACAAGTAACACGGAACTGAATCAAGAGTTTTAGAATGCCACACGATCGATTAATTATTTATTATCTATTACTAAATTGGTTTAGAAACTGTGAAATTTCAATATATTTATAAAATATTAATATCTGGCGAATCTTTTATTCTGATTATGATATAGAGAGATTCAGACAGTATTAAATCGGGTTTAGCAGAAAACAATAACACTAAAATATCCAACCAATATCCCTATTTTAGGAGTAGGCACTATATAATCGTTTGATTGACATAAACCTGTTATTGACCCAATTAGCTCCCTAATAGAATGCACGCGGTAATGGCACAAGCGTGTTTATACAACACGCGACACCGGCTAGCATATTGTCCATCTTGCACAATAGGCACGTTATGGCACTAGTGATAAATAATATAGGTACGTAGATTATTATTGTTAAAGGTTTGTGTTTAGTAAATTGTTAAATGGTTGGAAGTATGTATGTACAAGCGCGGCGTAGTGTCTTGAAAATTTGATGGGAAAGTGGGGAACGGAGAGTCTTAACACTATAATTACCCGAATATAACAGGTTAGCCAAATGGAACCCCCATTTGGCTAACCTGTTATATTCGGGATACAGCTTGAAAGTAAAATAAAGGATAAATAATGAAACAGATACCTATTTCTAAGTACGATATATGACCAGTAAATTGTTATAATTTTATAAAACCTCAATTTTGAGAGACATTTCTTAATCAGCCACTCTTGCACTTCTGTTTAACCAGATGGCGAAACAAAAATAATTTTAATATAAACCCTATCAACCTCCAACGGGAATTGAACCCACAATGCTCACATACATGTAGATATTTTTCTACTGTAATTTCCATAATATCGTCAAACAAATTTTTTTAAGACAAAATTGATAACATTTCTATATCTTTACCTGTTAATCATAGTTAAATGTACCTGCTGAGAACATGTCGTCCTTGTATCATTTGAGTCTAGTACTAAAGTATGCCATTAGGCAGGATGTAGCTGATCACGTAATCGCCATTAGCTTGTGTATGACAGAGGCCGAACTGTGTATTGGTGAAGTAGTTTAAACACCTTTTTTTATCTTATACTAAGATTTCTTTATATTTTGTTGTGAAAATTTCGTGAACAATATTTGTATTAACAACTTAAATATATAGAAAACGGCATGTATAGAAAGATTTTCTTAGGCGACATGGATAGTACATTATTTATGTAGTTTGATACATACAGTACGGTCAACGAGATGTGGCCGAGAAGTTAGGTTTTCTGAACTATCGCCCATTGTTCACTCGGTACGAAAATAATCAGAAGTAGGAGAAATAGTAAAATCAGCGCTCATTATCCTTGACCATACTGTAAGTTTAAAGCACTATATTCTAGTTGACAAACAAAAAATCTATTTATATTGTTCTGTTCTTACTCTAAGTTAAAGTATGATCGTTATTATATTAAGAAACAGATTAGCTTTAAATAAAATTTGAATAATATTTCACACGCTTTCCTCTACATTCACCGACCAAAATAATAAAGCGAATTGAATACTTTCTATCACGACCACGTTTTTTCACTTATACCTTTGTATTTTTATATATCACAAGAAATCGCTAAATGCTCCATATCATTATTTTTAACCGACTTACATAAAAGGAGGAGTTTCTCAATGCGACTGTATTTCTTTATTCATACTTCAAGAACGGTTATAGTGAAGTGTTGGATATTAAAGTGCATGCAATTATTTTGAGCTTACATGTTTCTCAGAACGACAACCTTAAAGCACTTTGAGTTCTAAACTCTGAGGTAGTGTCTCTAATTAGACGAAGAAGTCGATATATCGTGACTTTTTTAAAAATAAAAGTGTTATTTATATGATAAACGATTATTTATAAGAAATTTGTGTATTGTCCATTGTTTAAATGTTAGTTTTAACTGTTACGTAAAACATTAACTTTTATTATACGTAAAAAATATAATATTAATTGTTACTTATGTACATAATGATTGATTTTAGGCATTTCTTTTATGAAATGGAAGAATGTCTCAAACGGCACTCCCTTTGACACATTCTTCCATCGTTAAGATGTTAACGTTAAGACACTTCTTAACACTAGGTTCCTACGAAGTGTGTAGCGTTAAAGATGTTTTTAGACATTTCTCTTAAAAAATAGGATAAATGTTAATAAGTAAACGTATAAGTATATCACATAACTTCAGCTCAACTTTGTTTAATATCAGCCCTCAACTCGTAATGATAATGACATAGTAAAATTTTAGCAAGGTTATTTGCAAATAAATTGGCTTACTGCGAGTTTAACTTGTTTAGGCCAGTTTATTCTTTATCTCCAAAGTAACACGGACTTTAATGGCGTATAAATTCTATAAAATGGCATCATTAACGTTTTGCAAAATATATTTTATGTATGATTTTGTTTTGTTATGCAAACTGCTTAGAACAAATTGCTTAAGATTTTTTTATAACGTTTTTTTTTAAATCTCTAGATAGAGTAGACATTTTAAACTAGTTTTTAACCGACTTCTGTAAGAAAAGGAGGTTATCAATTCGATTGTATTTTTTTTAATAGATTACTTTGTGTGTTACAAAAAATTTTTTTAACTATGAAATTGTAATATACATACATAATTATATGAATACTTCATTCAACATTAAAACTGTTTTGAATTGTTGTGATATCTTGCTTTTATCCTATATGTACCGCCACTAGACCACCTAGCTATAAAGCTTAAATCCATCCATATTATAAATTCGAAAGTAACTCTGTCTGTCTGTCTCTGTCTTTTACGCAATCAAGACCAAACCGCTAATTCAATTGTGATAAAATACTCATATATACTTGAGGGTTTCGGGATGATCATAGGTTACTTTTTTTTCTCATATTTGTAATATTTTCGTTATATACCAATATATTAAAATATTTATTAATTTGACATGCAATTTATTCCGCCATGTTAATAACAACCGTCGCTATGCGACCGTTGCTAAGCAACGAATTGCAAAGTTTGTTGTTACAAAACGTCACTCAAAATGAGCTTGCTAAACGCATCTCTCTATTGAAAACTGAAAATAATTTCATAAATATATTTAATAAATATTCGTATAGTTCAAGCGGGCGTAGCCGCAATCGGCTTCACTAGTTATTATATAAAGCAATTTTGATAGTCTTATTATTTCTGCAAAGTAACTTACTATTGATAACACCGATAATAATATGAACGACCAGAAAATATAATTGATTATATTATTTGATTTAAATCAAATAAATATCAAAAATGATATTGCATTTAAATCGATTTTGATTTGGTGATAAAATAAGAAAACCGTGTAATTTTTTATTATAATATGTATTACGAAATAAGGTGTGACGTATGTATATGGAAATAACGATATAACTAGCACGTTAAATGACGCCAGTAATGGCGCAGGGGCACATACTATGGCTGTAAAAGCGACAGGTAGTGGGTTCGATTCCCAATCGAGGAAATGAAATATTTAATGTTTTGATTTCTTCGCTCTGGTATCGAGCCGCCACTCAACAGGCAATGTCTTCAGAACTCGATGGAAAATGAGGAATGGAACACTAGAAAACGTGTCTTCATATTTGTTACGGTTCCAAAGTGCAATTGAGTAAGAAACAAGAAGTGTTGATAATATTAGCATTGTAAGGATTCGAAAGTGAAAGGAGACGAGCCTGATTTGCATCCGCCAGTCGAGTCGGTCGGAAACGAGTTTCAAACAAATTGCTTTCATCTTTGGCCAATGAATTTGGAATCAAAGGAAGTATCTTGACAACTTTACATTTTACTTTTGCATTTGAAATGTATTATTCTCACTTGCAATGGTTTAGAGTATTGTTAGATTGTTTAATTATTGTAATTAAAAATAAGCTATGTGCTTATAGTGGAATTATATTTAAGTCATATTTTTAAATATGACTTTTCTTGTCCTATATAAGGAACGTTTTAGTCAATATCCGAATTGTAGGTTAATTTGATGTATTAGCTATATTACTGTAAAGTTTCATCTAAATTGGTTTAGCAGTTTTTGCGTAAAAGTGGTACAAACATCTTTCCCATCTTCACAAACTTTCACATTTGTAATATTAGTAGAATAAATTGTAAACAGAATAGGTATTTTAACTTGCAACCTTTGTTCCTATTGTAGCGGCGTAGTCACATTCGTGTACCTCTCGAAAACTACACAACGCTACAACCATAAACTCGTGATCGGTGGTTTTGATATACCAGACAATTCACCCTGAACTTTATTGTGAAGATACATTGTTTGAGAACCAGTGCTTTTGCGGGCACCTCCGTCATTTGGTCGGTTTGCTTTGAAAAATACTATGTACTACATCGTGCTACGCGGTTATCTATTGTTCTCCCGTACGTACCAAAACGTACAAAACCACAAATAGAACAATAGAATAATGTTCACTTTACCGCAACAAACATTTCATCGAGTCGTACAATATATTTCGTACTGGCTACTACCTAGCTATTTGCAAAAGCGTTTCAACGATTAGTAAAGTGTCCGCCTATTTCTGTCGCACTTAATTACTGAAGTCCGTGAGGTATGCGCGGTGGTACGGCGCCGCTGATGCTGGTGGGAGGTTTGAATTTTAATAATGCATTCTCTATTTGTATGGTATATTCTCTCTTTAATAAGTTGTGGTTTTAGTCTTTTTGGGTAATAGTAATGTATTAATACGGATTAGTATGTATTTGAGGCCAGTCGTGGCGCTGGGTCATAAGTGTGTGACGAGCAAACTGCGGCGTTCAGTTCCGCCACTTAATGCGCTATGCCTTTAGAATTCAACAATGAGACACTCTAAAAAAATATATAGAACATAATATAATAATAAAGATTGCGTTATTTGTGTTTGCTTTATTCAGATTCAGTTTTAGCCTTGATTCACATTTGTGAAGTCGACGTCAACAATGCCCTCTGTTAACCGCATGATATGTCGAATATTTTTTTCTATAAATTACTAAATTTGTACCATTTCCTGCATACAATAGAACAATATTATGCTTATATTGATATTTATTAGGTTGCTAGTTTCATTTTATATAATATATAGTTTTTCAATACTAAAAAATGCACATTATGATTTTTCAAACATATTTTTTTACAAAATCTTTAATTATGGACTGGAGAAAAATAAAAATGTCAAATTAAAAGTCCATTTGTTTTTTAGTGGAATCTAATTACTTTTTTCTTCTTTTCGACAGTAATTTAAATAGAATTTTAATAATATTGTAACATAATATTTTGTTGTAACTCTAAATATAACTACAATTAATAGCGTTACATGGTAAAGGTCAGTTTAGTAAACATTTACAAACAAAATAGCATTATGTGAAAGATCGCCTACGAGAGCAAATTTAGTACACAGTACGGAGTAAGCCGGGGGTTAGCCACTCTCGTTAACGTAATGCGAGACTAAACTTGATTGATAGGCTCCGGGCGACACTAAAACTATTACAGTTGCGTTTGTCTTAACTAAAATGTCGGAAATGGACTTTTTTTTCTCTAGATTTTTGCATATATCGGGCTTATAATTGATTGTTGTTATTAAGAATATGATATTATTTAATAATATATTTTAAATAAATCGTAATTTTATTTTAATTGAAATGTCGATTTTTAAAATAATTAATACATATTAAAGTTTTTTTTAGAAAAGCAAAAAAACACTATAAATAATATTTCGCAGAAACGCTAGATGGAATCCATTTTTCTAATAACTCTTGAAGCTACGCCTCTGAAACGAACAGTGTCACATATAAATTGGATGTCACATTTTTGCGAGGAGTTTCGCAAGTTTAAGGCAAATCTAATTTGAAAAGTTAAGGGTTACTTTATTTGTAGATACAGCTACGAAAGTGTAATAACTTCATACATATTTTAGACAAAAGGCGTGTTGTATACGGTCGCTTCACTCGGACTTTCTTTCAGTCAAATGAGCCAGAATTAAATAATGGGGGGCGGGGAAAAAAAGTTGGAAGGAAGGAGTATCCAAAAGTTTGCCCCCACCCCTTTTGTATTTTATACAATCTGCTCTCTGTAGGTCTTATGTTATTATTTATGTTACATTTTCCTCTGACCGCGGGCTCTCCGCTGCGGTGCTGTTTTTAATTAATGCTGCCCGTTTTCCGTACCTTCCTAGTGTTACAACAATTATTTTACCAACCTCATTAAGAAGTTTATGTCGAGAAGAAAAATATTCTACGCGTGAGGTTTCCACTTCTGTTTTTGTTCCTTTTTTGTTATGCGTACTTCGCCTTTGTTGCTAACTCGCTATAGGGTAAAACCCGGATAGTTGCCTCGGACGGATACATGCCTCAGTTTCAAATGCTCTATGTTAGACGTGTTGACAGTGTTTCTTTTTGATCACAATAAGAAGCGTTCCCCGCGTAGGACTCGGTGCCGCATCAGCTGTCGAAGTAGGTGTACGAGTTTTGTCCGTGTGAGTAAAAATCTTCCGCGACGATACTTTGACGAGCGTCAGAATTATATTGGCAAATAATCTCCGTTAAATATAATTATAAATAATTGTGGTTTCAGTAAAATAATTATTTCTTTGATTGCATTAGAGTTTAAATTGCACTGTAATAAACGTTTTGTTGTTAAATATGTTTTATTTATTTTGTAAATAAAAAGGGCAAGTATCCGTATCAAAAAGGATAGTTGCCCTACTGTCTTTTGCGGATTGTTGCCCTGGGGCAACTATCCGTAACTACACATTTTAACGAGCAAACAGGTTTTTTTTCTTAGTTATTTTTTTCATTTGGTTTTACCTTTTTTTCTTGGTGATATTTTTATTGGGTTTTATTATAGTAAATAGTTAAATAAAATAAATTCTCAACAGCAAAATGCCTCGCAAGTATAAACGAAAGCCAGGCGTGGTGCAGCGCCACATCGACTTAGTTTAGTACTTGCGCTCGAAGATCTAAATAAAAAACAAAAAAGTATCAACGAAATATCCCGGATTTATGGCATAACCTCTCGAACCTTAAGAAATTCAAAATAGCAAATTCAAATAGCAAATTCAATAAAAGAAAATACCAACAACGAAGTTAAAGTTGATAATTATTGTGCAGAATGTTTTGAAAATTATAATTTAACTAAATCAAAATCAGATTGGATACAATGTGAGATGTGTCGAATGTGGTTGCATGAAACTTGTACAACATTCAAAAACCATTGCATGAGATGTGGCAAGTTGAAAACCTTGGCTTCTGGTGATAATCAATACTAATGCCAAAGTTATTCTCATAATTATTTTTAATATTTAAGATACATACTAATATTTAATTCTTTTTTTTAATTAAAAAGTTACATGTTCAAATTTAAAATTTTAAAACCTTAGTACTTTTAAGTGTTGTTTGGGTAATAATTTAACTTCTCTTAGAATTTAGTACTCAATAAAGGATCTCAGTAAGTAATTAGGACTGAATACTTATTTAATAGATGCTATGCCAAAGTTCATTCTTTTTTTTTTGTTGTTCTACCTTTAAAATAAATAGTAATATTTAATTATTATTTTGGATATTTAATTACCATTTTGGAGTCTATTTTGTTGTAATTTTATAATTATATTGACTTTGATTAATACTTAATGAAAGGTTGTGTTCAATAACAAAAAGTGATTACTTAAATTAATATAAGTTCGTTTTTATTTGAAAAAAAAATAGAGAGGCAAGTATCCCCCGAACCATTTTTAACGTGAGGCTAGTATCCGCCATAGTAGGCAACTATCCTCTTTTTTAGAGGCCACTTAAAACAGGCTGTACTCAAAATTAATAATATTTATATTTGAAAAAATTGGCTAAGTTAGAAGATTAATATATTATGTTTAAGAATACACTTTGAATAGGTAATGTAGCGGTATACATTTCTAATAAAAGAGCTTTTTCAAAAAGTGTGGCAACTATCCGGGGTTTACCCTAAATATTTTTTGTTAGTCCTTATAGGCTTAAATTTTTTATTCATAAAATATCTTGTCGGATGGAGGTTTTATTTTTATAACATTCTTCAGAAACTCTACCTCAAAAAACGATCCATTATGTTTTTCTTTTGTACTTTTTTTCCAAAATTTTCATAACAATATTTGGTTACAAATTCGAAATATCGTCGAATTATATCCGATTAATTAGTAGCAATATACCATGTGGGTCAATAAAATCAGACTTTAAAGTAATTTGCGAATGAATTTACCCGATAGCTGCAGTCGCAGTCGTTAGTGCGACGTTCTGCTCTTTGTTTTGCTCGCCCGTTCATGATAACTAATTGCTTCTGTTTTTGCTTGTCTTGCGTTTGATGTTTTAACTTAATATCGCTTCTTAAAGTAAAATCCAGCAATATTTAGTTTATTTACTTTATTATGCATTAAATTATAGAATGTTCTGCTTGGGACATCGTGGTTGTAGGTTCGATCTCCACTTTGGGGAATGAATTCTTCTTATTCCTCTGCTTTGATGAGGCAAGGCATGACGATGAATGCGTGAATATAACACGCAATGAATAGAATGCGGGCAGAAAGAGGAAAGGGGAGTATCTTGACACTAGGTTCTTTTGGTTTACCCTGTTATATGCGGAATAAAGCGTGAATATGTAAATTTTGTATAAATACTGAAATGAAATGAGTTAAGCTTGCATTATAATATCAGGCTAGCTATGTCTGAACTCTAGTGCGGCAACAATGATAATGATAAATCTGCGTGATGATGATTCAGTTTCATGTATAAATATTTAGATTTTTCGTAATGTAAAATTAATATTGCGTAGCTATGGGTGGATTTAATAATTTTCAATGCTTTTTACCTTTATCATTACATTTTTAAACATTTACATCAAGGAAGCTAGCTAGATATAGCAAGATAACATACAAATTGAAACCTTTTAAGAATTTATTAAAATAAATATCATATAATCATCCAAAACTCCTAAAACCCGACCAAAATTAAAATTCAATTTCATAATAACAAAGGAATTACAAAACACACATATAACATCGCCTTCGACATTAAGAAATTTACATTCTTAAACGAAACCATTAAAGTCGGATTGTGTCATGATTACGTTATTACCGTATTATGTCGTATTCTGACAGGAGACGGATTGACGGCTGTGGAGGATAACCTTAAAAGAAAAATATGAAGTGAGAATATGAAATGAGACATGGGAGCCAACTCGTGCTCCATCCGCGAGAGATGTCAAGATTTTGTAACATGACAAACTTTTCAAATTTATTCTCTTACTAGCCTGTCGCTTTCGTCTTCGTCTTGCCACGAAGATACCAGATAAAAAGATTATTGTAGACTTGTAGAATGCTTGAAGGTCGTTTCTTGCGTATTGCGTAATTACCTTTGGATATAACAATTTTATAGCGCCGTTTATAAATGTAAGATGATGATGTAAAATGTTATGTGAAATGATATAAAATGTTTTATTTTTGTTTTTGTAGTTTTGAAATTTTGTTTTTTTTATTATTGTTTAATATGTAATTGTAGATACAAATTCGATTGGTTAATTGTTAATAGTAGATTAGATGCAATTTTTAATGCCCGCACCTTAAAACTCCGTCACCGTTATGCATTTTATATAAATAAGAACAATATAAATTTAAAAAATCCGAAATGAAAATATATATAGTCGATCGATTATTCATTTATAATATACCATAAGGTATTAATGAGATAATATCCTTCTTTGCCTGTACAGTGTATAGTTATTATTATATTAACTTAGTTGTCAAACAGAACGCCTCAAGCTCAAATCGACAACAAGGATGTTGAGATCATTGGAGTAATACTTGCAAATCCGGATCGGGACTACTAATGAGTTGTTTTGAAGAACTAAAGTAGATACGGTGAATTAAAGTCGAGATAATTAATACTGTCGTTTGAAATTAGCTGCCTTTGGCAGTGTTTTATATATTCATATTACTTCCACGATAATTGCAGTGCTATTCTTTATGGTAGGTAGATAGACAAATTAATTCTTCTATTATATAGTATATGGAAAACCATTTTCTAGATAATTTATACGTGTAAAAATTATTTTATAAAAATATATAATAGTTTTTACATGTTTGTTCGTTATCATCATCATCATCGTTGTCATTGGCTAGTTACAACAATCTGAGGGCTCTAGGCCCTCCAAAATTTTTCTGTATTCTTTTCTATTCAGTCGGTCCTTTCCAAATTATGTAGCTGAGTCTTGAGGTCTTTGGGTACTGCATCAAACCACTTAAGCTTATGTTTTCTGCTTCCGTGTTTACCATCATTTGGATTCGACTCGGCTGGTATTATTCACTCGAAAAGTAAATTAAAATTATATTTGTATAAAAATCCTGAACATGTTTTAAGTCATATCTATTAATCCGCTTACGGGTTGTGCTATTGGTATGTTATTTAATGGGCAGATTTTATTCGAATCCATCATTTATCTGTTGTATGGGTAGCAGTGATCAATCCATTGTTCGGCCGTCTGTCTCGATTACTCGTTAGCGCGGTGCGGCCAGTGTGGCCAGTTAAGAAATATTTTTTGATGTTATTTTGAACATAGGAATATTTATTTCAAACTTTTATTATATTTGCAATTTTTACCGTATCATATAATTGATATGAAGTTATGATCATCATCATCATCATCGACAACCATCGATTGTCCACTGCTGGACTTAGGCCTTCCCCAATTCTCGCCAGCACTCGATCCTCAGCTCTTCGGAGCCATCCGCTTCCCGCCAACTTCTTTAGGTCGTCGCGTAATAACGTCGCGGGCGTTCTGTACGAGGTTTCCACTCTAAAACACGTCTGCCCCAGTGGCCGTCGAAATATGAAGATATACTGTAAATTATTTTATAATTTGGTTAAAATGGAACCTGAATCAATTTACAAACCTGTTTTTAAATATTTTTAATAATCCATAAGTGTATAAATAAGTCGCGATGAGATTTCACTGTATTACCGAAAGGCAAGATGTAGAGGTACCAGCTAAAGCTTTATCTCTAAGGAAGATCGATATCTTATTGCGTCACCCGGCTCTGTCACGTTTTCAATTAGTGTATCCAGGGATGCTCACAGAAATACAACGTAACGTTGTACGTTACATCTCGCCTATTCACTGGAACTCATAACGCGACTGTTCGCCACACCATTGTTAACAACTTCTAAAGATTTCTTTAGGGTCAACGGGTTTATTAAATTTCATGTTCATCATATACCTAATAATTAATTTTGCTCGAGTTAGTTTTGGGTTTATAGGTGAACTCTTGTCTGTTGTGTTATGCTGAAACGGTCTCGTGTAAATGTCCTATAATATGTATGTTTTTTAGCTTCACGCTGCATCCCGCATACAGCAGGAAACTTATTTTGTGTTCCCCATTTTTCGTCGCATTCTGGAGGCATTACGTGTTGAGTAGCGGATCTCAACGCAGCAATGTGTATATAATAGTAAATATTTTTGAGAGTTCTCACTTAAATCTTAGTTTTTCCTAAACTTTAATAAAATTATTACTTACTAGGTTTTAATGGATTTAACCTCATAAAATTAACTCAGAACCAGTTTTCTAATTTACCTTGTTTCTAAAATATCCCCACATTTCGTTAGGTGGCTGTAAGCAAGACCCTACAATGGAGGTCTCGAAAACCTTCATCGCAAAAGTCCCTAATATACCTTCCTTTGTCGTGTTTTCAATTAGTGTATACAGGATGTTAGCTGAAGCGTCGTACAGTACTTGTGTACCTACATGTGTGCTTATACTGAAACGAGTATTGTTTTACTTGAAATAGATATAATAATTTTTGTTTTTATATTTTTGTATTATATAAAATGTCTGCTGTTTAAATAAAAGATAAATATATATTCTATGTAGGTATTTTTTATTTTGCAATAATCAACTTCTTATGTTTCTCATAATGTTTTTAGTTTTGGATATAAACAAAACCTTGTAAATTTCAACAAAAATTAAAAGAATAAGAAAATTAGTAATCTTATTGATTGACTGTAATATAATGTTTTTGTTTTAAGTTTCACGCTGTATCTCTTGCGGGATAGAAAGTGTGAATGGAGCACCACACACTAGGCTTTAATTATTTTATGATAATTGCCCAAATCGCGAGAGTTTTGTGGATTTATATCTATTATGCTGTTCTTATAACATATAATATGTGGCGGAACTCAACACTGTGTTTTGCCTCTTTATCAGAGCGAGGAAAATGAAAATATCTTTGAATGGGAATCGAACCTACAACGTCTTCTAATATCTTTTGATAACTTTCCTTGACATAATCAACGGTTTCAACTTCTTTATTTTAATCTATTCACCCAACTATTACTGCACAGAACTAATAAATTTTAATTAAATTTTAAGTCTGATTCGTATGTGCCATCCTTCGCTTTAATTCTTAAACGTCTGTTTGTTTATTGTTGTTTCACGATTGTAACTCAAACAGGAGCGAGTGTTTGCGTTGTGCTTGTTTTACTTACTTATTAGGGACCTTTTGCATATAATGTTAGGTTTATTTTGTAACTCACATTGGTATACAAATGTAGTCTTTTGTGTGGTTGGAATAAGGTTCATTATTGAATCGAATGTTTCTAATCTCATCGTTATTTTGGTAAGTGATGTATTAAATTAGAGTCAAATTGGCAGGATGTTTTTTTTTAATTTAGGCTTAATGCATTGAAAAGGTTAACTTAAATACTTATATTGTTGTAAATTGTTATTATTTTAATCTTATGCAAAAAAAAAACAAAATCATATCCCAGAATATGGTTTGGTAGATATTAAACAAATAGGTACCTAAAGGTAATTTGTACTACTAAAGTTAACCCTAATGATTACTCAGAACTGATTAATAACTAGGGTTATGTATTAAAACTTTACCTTTACCTATTAAGATCCGCCCTGTATAACTTGAATGTTGATTAATTAAGTTAATAAACAGTTTGTAGTTTGTACATTAATAACTGAAGTATGACTTTTATAATAAATACGTTTTTACATATGCGTAAATGAAAACCAGTATATTATGTGATAGGGTAGGCAAAGAGAGTCTAGTGTAAAGACATTCCGCTCTCCACTTTCCGTCGTATAGAGGCATTGCGTATTAACTCTAAAACAGAGCGAAGCGTCTAAAGTGGGAATCGAACTCACAACCTGTCGCGTTTACAGTCACACGATTGTGCCTACTTATTTGAGAAATGACTTGAAGAATATTGTCAAAAAATATTCCAAAGAATGAATTGAGCTAAATATTTATAGATTTATTGCAAACTAGCGGACGCGCGCAGCTTCGCTTGCTTATTTAGGGGTGAATTCTAATAAACCATGAAACATGTGTTCAATGAAATATTTTTAAGAGTCTAAATTTCAAATTTTATAAAAATCGGTGGTGATTTAAATTTTTTTCCATACAAACGTTCAACCCCTTATTTGCACCCTTAGTGAGTGAATTCTAGAAAACAATGAAACATATGTTCAATTAAATTGTTTTAAGAGTCTAAATATCAAATTTCATAAAAATCGGTAGCGATTTAAGAATTTTTCCATACAAACTTTCTACCCCTTATTTGCACCCTTAGGGGGTAAATTTTAGAAAACAATGAAACATGTGTTCAATTAAATACGTTTAAGAGTCTGAAATTCAAATTTTATAAAAATTGGTGACGATTTAAAAAAAAATCTATACAAACTTTCAACCCCTTAGTTGCACCCTTAGAGGGAGAATTCTAGAAAACGACGAAACACGTGTTCAATTAAATACTTTTAAAAATCTATATTTCAAATTTTATAAAAATCGGTGCCGATTTAAAAAAAAATCCATACAAACTTTGAACCCCTATTTTACCCCTTTAGGGTTAAAATTTTTCAAAATCCCTTCTTAGTGGACGTCCAGATTACGAAAGTAAACATTTGACCAAATTTCACGTTTCTACCATCAGCGGTTACGGCTGTGCGTGCGTCTTACCTCAGTCAATGAGGACAAGTCCTTTTATATATATAGATTATTATAAAATGAAGTGGAAATAAACGCACGTTAAGTTACCTTTGAGATGCCGAGTGCCAATACAGCTCGATATCCGTTAGACATGTGGAAATGCTTCATTGTATTATATACGATAGCGAACAAACAATAATATTTCTTATTACCTGGTGTTAAAGCTGATATTTGTTTATTTTATTATTAAGAATATTATTAAATAGACGCGCAGAGGGATGCAGTCGCTTTAAGCAACGTATTTTTAAATCTCCAGTGATTTTTATGGTTTCTGGCATGGATCTTTTATGGGCTGTCTTTCATAATATCATGGGTTTTTGATTTTAGTGGCTTATTTTTATTGGTATCTATTTATATAGATATTTGTATACTGGTGTTATAAATATGCTTCTAATCTATCTAAGTTTTTCCATGCCACAGTGAATAAAAAAAAAGAGTGGCCATGAGTTTCTTTGCCTGGATCTTCTCAGGAGCTCAACTATTTGAACGGGCTTTTTTCAAGTCAAAATTGCACAATTTTTTTTGGTTATTTTGTGTTTCATTTTTTTCTACTTGTATGACATGTCCAAGTAAATGTTAAGCATTTTTATGGAATAAAGATATTTTGACTTTGACTTTGAATACAGTATGAAATTAAATAGATATCTTCTATAGATGACGACGACTCCACTCTGTGGACCTATATAAAAAATAAACTTTATATAAATGTATTTATATTTTAACCTGTTTGTGTATGAATAAAATAGGAATAACTTATTAATATTTTATAGTAAAAGTTGAAATTTATAGAAAAACAAACATGTTACACGTAATGGATGTACGTACATGCATTGTTCATGACAGGAGTCCATTTGTTAAATATTTTAACAAATTTTGATAACTTTTTAATATTAATATTATCGTTGGTCCGTTTCCTCGTTTTCTTTTTTTTTACATGATAGTTTTTTTTATGATTACATATACATACATAAAGTTAATTTAATAACTATATATATATTTTAGCGTCGTAAAGCAGGAGCACCAACGTGCGACAGTTAACGTGACGATTGTAGGTTCGATTACAACTTGAGGAAATATATATTTTTTTATTTCGTCGCTCTGGGAACGAGGCAAGAGGCGGTATTGAATTCCGCCACTCAACACGCAATGCCTTAAAAATTCGGTGGAAAAGGGGATACAGTATGTATGTCCTAAAAGTATGTTTTTGTCAAAGAAAAGAAGGACAGTGTATTTGTACTAGACTTTTTCCACCTTTTTAAGATTCATTAAATAAAACTTTTGAAAAAATACTAGAATTATAAACTTGGCTGAAAACGGTGTTTAATGGTAGCATATGCATTGCATTTTATGAGCATATGATATGCTTAATACTACACTAGGTGGGTGTACGGCTTACACGTGTACATGCAAATTACATTGTATTTTCAATACGCTGAAACGCTAATACATTAACAATATACCCATCTTGTTAGGCACTTATTTGCAAAAACACACATGTATTTCTTTTCTGTAATATCGTTTTTTTTAGCTGCACGCATATAGTTGGGTAGGCAAAAGTAATTTGGGAACCTAGTGTTAAGACCTTGCGTTCCTGTTTAGATTCTTCTATTTACTCACTTTCCGCCAAATTCTGGAGGCATAGCCTGTTGGGGGGTGGGAATTGAACCCATAACCTTTTGCGTTAATAGCAGCACGTGTGTACCCCTACATCCCAACTTCCCTATAATAATAATAATAGTTTTAATAATAGAAAAATAACACACGCCCGCACAAGTTCGTTTGAACCCAACGCGTTATTCTATTCATATCAGAAATACCTGAAATCAGTGACGTACGAAATGATACGCGGTCAAAGAGGGTCCCGTCACAACGGACAGGGGTTGACACGTGTTGACTCCGAAATTAGTTGTAGTGTACCCTGCCCTGCCTGATCCTGGTCTATCATATTGGAATCACTTTTAATAAGGTGAAATATTATATTGCGGAGGGGAAATAGTTCAAATGTCGATAGCTGTGTTGGAATGTTGAAGCTTTTCTGGTGTAGTCGGTCAGTTTGTAGATAACTGGTGTAAACGCGATGATTGTGGATTCGATCCCGTATCGGGGATTTAAATTATTAATTATTTTATAGTACTCTGTTCTGGCTTACCAAACTCAACGCCGTGCTTTGGCTTACCAAAGCACGGCGTTGAGTTTCGTCACTCAACACGGAAAATTTCAAATTTAGTAGAAAAACGGAAGACAACGTTTCGTGACTCTATGTTTTCTCTGCAAACCTTGATATATGCGAAATACATTTTTTACATTTGTATTGGTTATTCATTCTTTTTGTCATAATTAAAATCTCTAAATGTTTTTTTCCATACATTTTATAATTATGTATTTGAGATCTTGTATTCTTATGTGTTTTAGTACATAGGTACCTATACAAGTTACATAAACCATTTTCATTTAACTTACTATTAATTCTTGTATTCACTTTTTAATATATTTTTTTTCAGGAATATATTAAAAGCATTCGTATCTAAAGCTATCTTGTTTTTTTTGCAGGTAAGACGTCGTTAGTTTTGTTTACGAGTCCTCATCATTATCCGTAAGTTCAGTAACAGGCGCCCGATAAACATTTGCAGGTGTTTGGTTAAGCACTAAGGTTTTTTAATTAAAAGAGTTTGCTGTAGAACTTTTTTTTTTGTTATATTTTTTTTAATGAAACTTTTATATAGAAGTATGCTATTTGCGCTATCGTGGTGCCATTTGGATGTGGCGGTGTGTTAACGCAACGGTTGTGGATTCGATTTTCACTCAGAGAATTTGTTTATTATATTTAAAAATACTTTTTAATCATCAGCAATTATAAACAATAAAATAAATATTTAGGGGGACTCCCATATAACAAACGTGATTTCTTTGTTTTCTTAGATTATAGTACGGGATCCTTCGTGAGCGAGTACGACTCGCATAATTTGTAATAGCAACCATTGCTACTTGTTTATTTTTTTTACAAAAGAAAAGAACAAAGTAGTTACATTGTCTATTTATTATCAACCTTATGTTTTACGCTACAACACTGAATAAACAGTTGCAGCTATTAAAATGAATATCGTATATAACAGTGAGATAATAAGTTTTTTACACTGTTGCGTAAAGAACGCTACTTATAAGTTAGTTTTTTTTTATCTTTTGTAAGACAAGCAATTAACTTTGTCGGTTTTTGTTTATACCGCGACTTGTTAAGTTAAAATATAATAAACAAAATACTTGTCACATTTGCTAGGTCACAGATTGTATTTTGTTTTATATAGATTTACATCTTGACGTTTTTCTCACATACTAGGGTAGGCTGATAGAACCCAGTGAGCAGGGGCGTAATGATAAGACACTCATTGCTCAATTTTCCATTTAATTTTCGAGATATAGCACGTTGAGTGACGGAACTCGACGCCGTGTTTTGTCTACTAATAATTAATAATTTAATATAGGTACATATATTACAAATATATTCGAAAATACACTACTTCATTCGAAATTTAGTACAATCGTATTCGTGTATTTTTAAACTTTCTTATTTCACAAAATATTTGACATTTTCCGCTATTGGTTTTTTGTTAAAATATTAAAATCTGTAAATAAGTTATCAACCTTATTGATTAAATATTTTAAACGTTTAACAATGGTGAACGGAAGTGTTATAATGGAAACGGAATATCTTTACACTACATTCCCGAGTTCCCTCTGCTTGTTATTTGCGAGTTACCGCGTCGTGAAGCTACAAAAACCTACTCATTAAAATAATGCAACATAAATAAATGCATACAAATGTATTTGGCATTAGCATAGATCACTTGACGCACGAGTGAGTCTGGCTGCACTTGACAGTTTCTTAAGAACCACGATGCCAACAAGGCCGCACTTAATAATCTATATTATTTATATTTTCATTGTATTTGTTATTTTATTATATGTTTAAAAAAATAGACAATTGTATATACCTATTTATGTAAATATTATTTTTTATTTCATATATTAAATTGATGTTATCGAATGTCTGTCTTTACACTGTTAATTAAGATAAATCACTACCCATATGTAATAAAAAAAAACATGTTTAATCAAAGGATTTCATTATACGATCCTATCGTATTTGGGTGTTAGAATTATCAGATACTCGCTAATACTGCCTAGGGATCTATTCTAAAGGACAAAAGCGCTCTTCCCCCATTAAAGTAATGCTCAGCTAAACTTGACTGATTACTTTCCCCCGGGGGGTGAATTTTTCTCACGTCACAGTGGTTTGGTATATTAGGAGGTGTTAGAGGATTTTGTAAGTAATCGAAGTCTGTGATTAAACGGTGAATGCTTCTGTTCTGTTCGAAGCGTTTTTAGAGATGTTTTTTTTTAAGTTTTTCGTGTTAGTTTTGATTTGATTTTCATCATTTCTTCACTCTGTAGCCGCCTGTGCCTTAGTAAGTACGGAGTGGTTCTTAGTGGTTCCCAGGTTCCCTCTAAGTAAAGTACTCGTAAGCGTGAAGCTATAAATACAAATCCATCATTCACGCGCCCATCTCGATATGAATGATGAATTTATATTTATAGCCACAAGTATATTAGGCAGTCCTCGGCGGCCCACACACTTTGTTTCAGACGCAATCGAGGTCGACAGCCATTCTCTATTGTTTACAGTTTGTCGTATATTGTCGTTAGTACCGATGCGATGGTTCAATCGATACAAGGGCGTGCTTAAGTAGTGTTGCTTAACCTTTTGTTTTGTGTACATCGGCTACGACGTTCGGGGGTGGGTCTGGTGTTGGGAGAATTTAATGGTAATATTTGTGTGGTTTGTGTGTATGTAAATGTGCATAAAAGTAGTGTTTTTTTAGTTATATAATAAAAAAATTATAGTTTAAAAAACTAAAAACATAGTTATTTGAGATCGTCGTGGCGTAGTGACACAAACGTGTGACTGTTAACGCGACGGTATTGGGTTCGATTCCCACTCGGGGAAATGTATTATAATTTAGTAATATTTTTTTATTACCAAAAGACCCTTTGCTGAAAAAAATCATATTCTCAATTAATTATAGCTTGCTAACTAATTAATAGGTTAACATTAGCAATTACTTATACTTATATTTTTTAAAGTTAACTTAACATATATAACTTTAAAACGATTTCACAACAAGTATTTTAATGGAGGACGTTTGTTATTACATAAAAATGCAACATTAAACATAATACGAACCAGTTTATACCTGAGATTGTTATTGTGGTTAATTAATCGAGAGCCTCTACCGCATCTGGAGCGTGTGATTTAACCTTGCAAGTTGCAAGTTAGTCTTCGTGTATGACGACGTGATAATCTTAGTATATAGTTCGATTAAATGTCGTTAGAACATGTGGATTGAATGAATACTTTGTGTAATTATATAGATACATTTGTATAGCTAATTAAATGTTATTGCAAAAAATGGTAGATTATAATTTTTTTCTTCTTCACGCTGTATCCCGCACGTAGAGTGGTAGGCAGAGGGGACCTTAGAACCTAGTGTTTAGACTCTAAGTTACCATTAGGTAATTTTCGTTAAACTCACACGTAATTTGTCTCCTTACCAAATCGAGGAAATGAGAATATTTCATTTCTTCGAATGGAAATCGAACCCATAACTTATTGCGCTCGGAGACGTACGCTAGTACCCTTTAATGATTATCTTCTTTTTTGTTTACTCGATTTATTCTTGATACGAACGATACAGTAAAAGCAAAAATGTATTAAAATACATAAACTATTTACCTATATTTTAATAACTTTACAGCTCTCTCTCTCTACTCTCCTTCTAACATTACTGAAAACGCAATCACATACAGCAATCAAGCGAACATTTTCATACAACAGTGCATCGGATAGCATACGTTCATACTATTGCATACACTCTACATATTATTGCGTTTGACAGATGTCGTTAAAATTGCTTTGAATAAATCAGCACGTCTCACAGTCACAGCCGGTATCTCGGCTTCGTATTCATGTCCATACATATTCATGCTAGTTGTATGGTGTTCCTCCCTAGTCTGTTTATTGTAGGTGCAATGCTATGAGGGACTCTATCTGTTGATCTGATGTGTGGGGATCAGTTGGGTCGATCAGATCTAGCGTAATAGGATATATGAGATATGGAAGATTTGTTTGTTATTTTGTTTATGGATATATATCCACCTATATAGGTGTTTCTTCTTAGTTTTATGCTGTATATCGCATATAGTAGGGTAGCTAGAGGGTACGTAGTGTTAACAAATTTTGATCTCCGCTTTCGACGGAATTTCGAGACATTGCAGGTTGAGTGGTTGAACTCAGCTTTGTCTTGTTAACGAGATAATAAAAATATTATAAATATTTCATTTGAGTGAAAATTGAACCAGCAACCGTCTTTACAGTTAGTAGTTTGTACCATTGCGTGGACTGTCTCAATCCCAGACTATATTAAATTAATAATGTATTATTTGTTGATTTTTACGTTTTCGTAAGCATATGTATATCTGTTATCGAGATACCCTTCCATTCAGCTTTCATGTTAAATTGGAACAGCCAGATAGTGACAGACAGATTCTGTGCTGTATAGAGAGTTCGATAGACGGTACCCACTAATATTTACTCTGTGCAAAACTCGACTTGCTCCGTCTGCGTACTTCATTACTATACCAATTCAAAGTCATCTCATTCTATTAATAGTTAATTTCAATTTGTTAAGAATATATTGATATTACATTTAGAGGTATATATTATTATATGGATCTATATATTATGTACTAGTAACAAGAGAGAGAAAATATTTTCCAAAAAATCCCATGGACGTAAATCTTAAACTCTCCATTCCAAACGTCCACGTATCCAATGATTGTGAAATTGTAAGCGGTCCTTATTTTAATAAAATAAATATAATTGAGTTCTGCCACTCAACATGCAATGCCTCCGGAATTCGGCAGAAAGTGCGGAACGGAGTGTCTTAACACTAGGTTCTCTCTGCCTCTCACCACCACTAACCCTGCTGTGTGCGGGATACAGCGTGAAGCTGATTTAAATATAACTGTGTTGAAATCACTTACGAACACAAACGTATAGGAAACCGCCATCAAACGGCAGTCTTGTTTCCCTCTTTGCGGTGAGTGAGGTTTTGCGTGAGATTATCGACTGGGTTAAAATGATTAATAGCTGTCTTCTACATTCGAAATACTTTCATACTTAACGTCGTTAAAGGTTAAAGTACAATAAAATTCAGCTTCCCGCTGTATAGGCAGAGAGAGCTTAGTGTTAAGACACTCCGTTTCCCATTTTCTCGACGCATCTGGGAACCGACACCACATCCTGTTGCGTGTACGCTTTGTGCCCTGCGCCACGACTGGCCTCATAATCACAAAATATCTAACTAAGATGGTTTGGTAATAGTTTTCTCAATATCGTATAACTGTATAGATGATCCCATGGCCTATGTACAGTTATTAACTAACGGTTGTAGCTAGTTACTTAAGCAATGTCAATATGTTTATATTTTTGAGTATTAATAGATTAAAAAAATCAGCTTCACGCTGTATCCCGCACTCAGCAGGGAACCTAGTGTTGACACTCTGTTCCCCACTTTCCGCCTGAATTCTGGAAGCATTGCGTGTCGAGTGGCGGAACTCAACGCCGTGCTTCGACCGGCGAACCAGAGCGAAGAAATGAAAAATAAATAAAATATTATTCTCGAGTGGGGATCGAACCCATAACCTGTCGTGTTTACCTTGTGCTACATAATTTCATACTGTTTAAATTTTGTATTCTAACTAAAAATCGCGCTTTATATTTTAGGGATGCGGTCATTGTTTTCAATTAACAGTCTCAAGGCACTCTTTGCTTCCATTACGTAAAGTAACTCACGCAAGGCAAACTAATGAAATTTATTTTGGGTTTATTTTTGATATTCTTGTCTACCTTTGTACTTATCGATGATGTAAGGACACGCAAATTGTATATTATAATTTTTAGTATTCAACTTAATGATAGATAATGAAAATCCACTGAATTATTAATATATTATGAGATAATAATTCAATGTATTTTCTTGTAACTACTAGGTACATAGTAACGAGAAACCTGAGGCCAGCCGTGGCTCAGGGACAAGAGCGTTTGATTGTAAACGCGGCAGGTTGTGGGTTCGATTTTCCACTTGAGGGAATGAAATATTTAAAATTTTCATTTGTTGGACAACTTAGTGTTTAGATACTCCGTTATTCATTAACACACTTTCGTTCTCTACACGCTGCTGAATTCTTGATGCGTTGTGTGTTGAGTGGCGGAGCGCAACGTCGCGCTTTGGCTTGTTACTAGATTGGGAATATAAATATATTAAATATTTCAATTCCCCGAGTGGGAATCGAACCCACGCTTATACTCCTGCGATACAACGGCCTCGTACACAGTTTATTATAATTAAACGTATAGTTATTTACGCTGTATTCTAATTAATTATACATACAATTTACATATATATATATACACGTGATGAATATTGTAGATAATAAATTTTAGTTATTAGTTATAACTGAAATCAAGAGACATTCAACGTTGTTCGAGAAGAAGAACTTGGGGTCACGTACGTATTCGTGTCGCCCCCCCAGTTCTTAAGTCTCGTCACACGTGCCGCACTCGCCACGTCGAAACCAATTATCTACCGCTTGTGTTGTATTAATTACGTCTGAAGTTTCGTGTGTGAACGCCATTATATTACAGAAGAAGAAATAAATGTATTAGTGAGTAATAATTATGTGTTATTACTTTTAAGGTTGTAATTTGGACTACGAATTAATGATTAGTGTTGAATTTGTTTTTATTATAATATATTTCTTGTTTTAGATATTATTTATATCAGCTTCACGCTGTATCCCGCACACGGCAAGGTAGGCAGAGGGAACCTAATGATACTCCGTTCCCCAGTTTCTGCCGAATTCTGGAAGCATTGCGGGTTGAGTGGCAGAGCTCAACGCCGCGTCTTATTTAATACTTTTTTTTCCTTGCGACAAAGTGGGACTTGTGTTAAGACCTGTTTTCCATCCAATGTAGAATCCATAAATATTTAACAAGCAGTAAGTATCTAGATTAAACAGCTAAGGCAGTTTTTGTGTTGAACCCGCGCCTCTTGAAAACCGCCTTAAATGTGTAATTACACTTTAAAATGTCATAAATATTGTCCATACTATTTAATATATAGCTATGTATATACATATACATATAGTAATTAAATTCCATTTGAAACACTCATCAATAATTAATATCATTCAATATACACTCAATTCGAATCGTGTTTATGGGATCGCGGTAACGGGGACTGTTTGTTCTCTGTAATTAACATTGACGTGACACATCATATCTTCACGGCAATCTGAGAAGTAATTACGCCTTCATTAGTGTCTCTACTCACTGTCACGTAACATCGCGTGCCGGGCACGCTGTTCAAACTTGTTGCCAAATAATAATTATGTTTAGGGTATCCGTGTTGAGGAGAAATCTTGTTCTCACGTTCTCCTATTGATGGTGCTTGGCATTGGTTTGGAGGACCTTGAGGTTCTATTTACGTTCGGGTATTCCATGTTTTTCCTGGGTAACTAATAACTCATTGATTCCCTTAGCCTGTGAGATATGAGAGCATATTATTTTCTTTATTGTAGTGTTCCCATAAGAAATACGACCTTTTAAGCACAAATAATATATGCTAAGTTTGTTAAAGCCTCCGTCGTTTAAACTGAACTTCTAAGGAACACTACCTATATAAAAATGTAAAAATATAATACTTTCAAAGCAAAGGAAATCGTCTAGTATTAATATAAAATCGATGAAAGGCTGCTCGTTCATTTGTAAATTAGATTTCATTCGATAGTCATGTGATCGTTGCTCTGGAATGAACTCAACATATGGTATCCATTTTTTTTGTGTTGGTTTATAATTCTTCCACAAAATAACTGTTTAATAATATTTTATTTATTTAGTGTTTAATAAATATGTTTTTAAATTTGGCATTGCTTATTTTTCCATCATGATGGCAGATGTATTGATTTTAAATAACTTTTGAAATTATGCTTAATTTAGTTACGTTAGAAGTTCAATTTCTTGGAGAATATTTTTTTAATATTTTCATATGATAGATTGAATACTGGTTGGTGTGCGGTGAATGATTTGTCGGTTTGTCTTTTCTTATGTCTAAAAAGATTATTGAAAATATTTAAATAATTATATTTATCCTGTAAGTAATTTTAAAATCTCTACATGCTTATAACGTTTTACTATGAGTTAGATATGACCGCAAGGCAGGTACTGTAAGTCCCATCGATACTTGACGACCAATGTGATGTAATATTGAGCTTTATGCCTATAGAAGTATTCTTCAATAAATGGACTAAACTACCTATACCTATATGTTCCTAGGATTATTGCGTATAACCAAACAAACTCTTCAGTTTTATAATCTTAGACTAGATTACAATCGGCAGGTAATCAACGTTTAATTAAAGTATAATTGAAAAATAACAAGTTATTGTACGTTCATTATATGTATGTATGTATGTATGTATGTATGAATAGTTAATATTTAATTTACATGTCACGCGGATGCTATCCGTCACGCGCAGCGGTATCTGCGTCACGTAAAATTGAAAATAAATTACACTCCCGATACACGGGAAAAAACATGATTTATACGTCTATAAATATAAATTGATCGTGATACGGTAGTGTGTAAACTAAATTATAAACTAACTTATAGCTGTAGCTTAAAATAAAAGTAAAATATTCATGTTTTTAGAAGGTAATGAAAATATTTTCTTTTTTCGTAATAGGGTAGGTAGAGGGAATCTGGGAACCTTATGTTACGACACTCCGTTCTTATTAGAACACTTCCCCAGTTTCTGCCGAATTCTTGGAGGTATTGCGTGTTACGTGACGGAAGTCGACCAAGCGCTTTGCCTCATTACCTGAGCGAAGAAACGAATAAAATAAAAATAAATCAAGAAAATCTATATTTCACTTTCTCGAGTGGTGATATTTTTGAGACAATATCATAGGCGTATTTAGAGGTATTTCTTGAGGGGAGCTTGGAAATACTTTAGCTTTAAACAGATATGTTCGTGTAATGGTATTTTTATATTTTTCATGGCAATTTTTTTATTAATCAAATTTCCAGGATAGGCCCTCTATTCCTACGCCCAAACGTATTAAGTAACGGAATACAACGCGGAATTAAACGTAACGATATTAGGAATTTTTGATATTTAAATGTTCGAACCCATAATTATTGCTTAATACCTACAGTGTCACTATTACTCATATACATATAGATATATAATTATATATATACGAGTATAACCACACACTAACCACACAAGACGATCGATTATCAAGTGACGACCGCACCCCGGAGTTCGCGTGATAAACTCCACCGCCCCATATATTTCATTCCGCCTGTCATTAATCTTGTCTAGTGCTAGCCCGATCGACTGTTTGTTTGTTTGTTTGCTTCGATATAGATTTTGGTGCTAAATTTAATTTAATTTCAGAAAATTGATTTACCTACGTTTCGTCGATATGACGTGTTAAATAAACTAATTTAAATAATATTATTATAACTATATTTATAATAATATTATACATATTATGTTATTTAATACAATTAAATATTTTTGTAGAACAAGCTTTGAAAAATGTAAATTCGTGATTAAATGTATGTAAAAAAGATAATTTAGTTCAATTAGACTAAGTGTAATGTTACCAACTGCTGTTCTATTGCAAATGGCCAAAATTGTTTTAATTGTCAGCTTCGCGCTGTATCCTGCATATTATAGCAGGGTAGACAGAGGGAACTTAGTGTTAAGACATTCTTTTTTCTGACGAGCTTTCAAGCCATTGCGTGTTGAGTGGCAGAACTCAAAGCCGCGGTTTGCTTTGTTACCAGAGCGAAGAATTGAAAATGTTAATAAATAATAGTTTATTCCTCCGAATAGAAATGGAATCCACAGCTGTTGTGTTACAGTCACACACTTGTGCCACTGCGCCACATCGGCTATTATAAGCAATGAGTTTATATTTAATTAAATGAAAATGAACTTTTTCTTTTATATTGTTCACATAAAGATAACTACTTTCCTTTGTTATTAAAATTTCTTTAATTTCAACCTACAATCTATTTCTTGTGAACGTTTCAGTTTACAATAGCGTCGATTAATCAAAATGTATGCTTTTAATTTTCGTAAATGATTCGTGTATGCGCATATTGGAAAGCTTCTTAATAGTTGTCTCAAAAAACATTGTCTTTTAATAGATTTCGTGACTTATTATTTTTTTATGTTAATTTTTTTTTGTATTATTATACCTATTAATATAACGTATTTTATTAATATAATTATTATTTTTCAATTCTGTATAATTCCGTCTGTCTTAATTATTATTTTTCTTTGACAGAATGTTAGCTGGATTATACTTTAAGCTCACGATTATTTTCTTCATTTAAACATAATATATTGACAGCTACAGATTGTGAGTTCGATTCTCACACGAAAAAATTAAATATTTAATATTTTCATTTCATCCTCTGGTGTGGCAAAGCTACACACACTCCTTCTGTCTGCCCTGTTACATACGGAATACAGTGTGAAGTTGAAAAAAAAACGATTATTTAAAAATGTATACTTTACACATGTTATTCTATCTTACATATAAATAACACCTTGTAGTGTGTAATTAATATTCACAACAAAATTACTGTAAGATACGTCGTGAGTTATGGGATATACCCGCGACTAACATTAAGGTAATAATTAAAAGTTACAGGTTAGTTCGAGTTCGTCTCATTAAAAGTTCTCACCTGAACTCAAACAATCTTGTAGCGGAACACAATACCTTTATGAATTTAACTTTCACAGCTATGTATGTATAAATATGTTGGTATAATTAATGGTGGCTGGCTGGCTGGTGGATGGATGGTTGAAGTCGTTGTGGTGCAGCGGGCGAACGGTAAAGGCAACGGCTGTGAGTTCGATTCCGTCTAGGGGGAATTAGATATTTTCAATTACCTTACATTTTAAGACCAAAATTTAAAAAAGATTTATATCAAACTTTTATATCAAAAATATTACATTTTTGTCCTTAATTACCTTAATTTATTTTTTTCTAGCTTTCAAATCGTTGCTCCTAGATAAAGCAAGTAGTCAGTGGCGACCATCATAGCGAGAAATACACGATTTTTCATTACGAAAATAAAATTATTATCTACAGTAGCGCAAATAAGAAAAATAGTAAAACTTACTTTAAACTAAAGATAAATAAGCTTTGACGTTTTTAAGTAGTTGTTTAAGCTGTAAAAAACTTGTATATTTATGAAAGTTTTAATTTATAATTATTTGTACGTTTGTGGGACCAGTTTAATTGATATTCTTTCTTCAGCATGTGAAAGTTAGTATTAACCACTTTATTAATTCACTGCGTGTGTTAGGATAGGTTTATAATATCAAAAGATTTGTGATCTATAAACATTGTTTGATTATAGTAGAATGGTGTGTAAAATATAAAAAAAAAAATTAATGTATGCAATCCTCGTAAAAAAAGACGTTTATGAATAGATACGGTGTGCTTTTTGTTCTGAAGAATTGTATTGAAGAATATAACTAAATAACTTAATTTGAAATAAATAGTTTCAACTTTTATTTGGAAACTTTAACAGCACAAGTCGGTGCTTATTACGTTAGAACATATTATTTTTGTATGGTTAGTTTATTGGTCTGTAGTAATTACCGTTTTCACAGAATTAACTATTATTTTTTTTTATTTTTTTTAATAATAAAATGCTTTATTAGTAATTAAATGTTACATATACACTCTAAATATGGAATATATAATATGGAAAGATAAGACAAGATTATTTGTTTCATAATAAAAGTTAATTATTTTCGTCACTTCTAGCCAGAGAATAGATGAAATTTGTAATAAGTTGAATACAATGAATACTTCATTAGTTTAAAATATATTTTAACTTTAAAAAAAATAGATAATTAAAATATAAAGACCTCCCTTTCCCTAATTGTAACATTTAGAAATACTCACCATAAAGACCCTTTAAAGTGAATGAAGCTTGTGATCCTACAGGTGGTTGCTTTTAAACCGGTGTTTTAATTCAACGTGTATTTTTTTTATATAAAACTCTTTTTATTTTACATCACTCTTTGTGGACGTTTGCCTTTTATCTTCCCTTTGGAAGTCTTTTCGATGAATGCATGCGAAAATTTTAATGATTTCAGTTTGTATACGTAAGTAAAGCCTTTATTAAGTATTTAATTAAAAAAATTGTATGCGAGCGGAGTGTCTTAATGCTGCGTTACAAATTTCCCTATGGCTATTCTTCTTTATGCGGGATACAAGGTGATAAATGAGTTTCACGCTGTATCCTGCATATAGCAAGGAGAAAATTGAAGTAAATAATATTTCATTCTCCCGAGTGGGGATCGAACCCATAACACCCTTGCATCCTTGCGCCACTGCCGGTCTAAAAATAACATTCTCAGCGAGTGTAACTTTATTCCATATTATTCATAGTCCACGACTATCCGGAGAGATTTACGCCGCGGCCACATCACCGACTCTCGTAAACTTTCCACGATGTTGCTCGTGATCATGACACTTTAGTGTCCAGTTTAGGAGAAATATCGCTTGTACACACTTGCCATGTCGTATAACTCCAGCTGTGAATCAGCTTTTATAGTTTTCGTTGATATATCTATCGTAATGTGTCGTGAAAATTGTGTTTTCATGTCATGTATACTTCGTAAAAATACAAGTGAATGGAAGCGTTTAAAATTTATTAATATGGAATGGTTAATTAAGAAAAAAATAAAGCCAGTCGTGAAGTGACTGTAAACGCAACAGGTTGTGGGTTCGATTTCCACTCGAGGAAATTAAATATTTATATATATTTCCGTTTTCTTCGCCCTTGTGTCGAAGCAAAGCATAGCGTTGAGTTCCGCCAATCAACACGCTATGTCTTCGAAATTCGGTGGAAATTCGTTTACGGAGTGTCTTAACACTAGGTCCCTCTGCCTGCCCTGCTGTGTGCATGCAGCAGGATACAGCCTGACGCTAAAATAAAGAAAAGAAATGTTTATTAATTATTATTCTTATTACACTGTTATTTTTATACTAACTCATTATTGTAACACAAATAATTCTATGGTTTGAGAGTTCGCAATCGCTTTTATGTAGTAACCAGACCAAGTCTATTTTAATTAGCACAGTATTATAAGTAGTCGTTTTTTAATTAAATTAAAATGTCATATTATGATGAAATGTGTAATGTTGTAACTGTACTGTACTTTTTCAAATTATGGGCTGGAAGCAATGATGAAGGAAGAAATTAGAAGTTAAAAAAAGAAAGAAACTTCTACTTCTTCTTCTACAGTCTCCTTAAGAAAAGGTGTTCATGATTATACTTAGTGTAATTTTGTTAATAATTTAGTAAAAAAGAAAAAGAACTATATATACGAATTTCTCTTTTATTTAAATTAATTTTCCCCCGTGTGTATCAACAGTTTAAAATAATATAGCCAAATTCTGTTTCACGTTACACAAAATAAAAATACAATTGACATCCAATATTGGAATTGACAAACGTATGGAAATACCGACAAAGCTACATACAAATACACGTAGGTATATGACACTGTGCCGAATTGTTTCTTTTAAATAACACACCCGTGACGTCGGACGACGCGGAATGAAACGTAAAATTGAAAAGTTGGTTCAATTTGGAAAACAGTACGGCGCGAGGGTCGCGAGGGCAAACAGAACGGGGATCGTTTGTTCCGAGCACACATTGCTGTGCAAAGCAGTTTAGGACGCAAAAGGCGCTATCCGGCTAAATTTTTTAACGAATCTTCTCTCTCGTAGTCTTTGAATCGTGATGATTTTCGCAGGTTTTCGCTCTTTCCTTTGGGTGATATTTTTGTCTGTTTAAGTTAGAAATGTGTGAAATAGTTTTGTAATGTTTATTAGAAAGAAAATTTGTGGGAATATTCATGTAAATTGTATCTGTAATATTCGTTTAAAATATTTTTATAGTTGAGGTCAGTTGTGGCTCAAGAGCACGAGACGAGAGTGCATGTAAACTCGACAGATTATGGGTTTGATTCCCGCACATGGATATGAAATTTTAATAGTTACATTTCTTGCTCCAGTATCGAGGCGAAGCAATACCTCCAGAATTCGGCAGAAAGTTAGGAACGGAAGTGTCTTAATGAGAACGGAGACAACGCAAGGTTCTTAGGTTCCCCCTGCCTACCCCGCCACCAGCGACATACAGCGTGAAGTTGAAATAAAGACATTAAACTATAATCACGTATTTGGGTCGTTACTTAATGATAGATGAGGTGTTTTCTGCTTTCGTAACAATTTACGAGTGCACGTCCCTTATCGCGCGGTCGGCGAAGCCATTAACTAGCACCTTGTAACTTTGCAAAACGCCCAGTCGAAGCCTCGTGGGTCCTTTTTAATTACATTCCTCAACCCATTTATACTGCAAAGATAAATATTAAGCTGTTTCGCGTCCAAGCGAAGGAGAATGTGTGTCGCTTTCGAAATTACACCGCCTTTGTCTCGGTCGCAATTTAGATACGATCTGCCATGTTCTATATTATAATGAAGGCGTGAAATTCTGTTTTTATGAGTTTAAGTAGGTATTTGTTTAGTTGAGAGTCGGCACTTATTGATGGTATCTCTGGAAGTGAATAATACTTGAAGTGGTAACGTATATTGTGCTACTTCTCACGCTCTGTATTTTTATTACAGTTGCAAAGTCTTTTTATATATATGATTAAACAGTTATTTTTAATTATATTAAGTTTGTCTAACATATGAGGCCAGTCCTCGCAGGCCAGAGGCACAAGCGTGTGATTGTAAACGCGACAGATTGTGGGTTCGATTATCATTAGACGAAATGAAGCGTTAAATATTTTTATTTATTCATTCTGGTGTCGAGGCTAAAAGCGGCGTTGAGTTCCGCCACTCAATACGCAATGCCTCCAGAGTTCGGCGGAGAGTGAGTGGGGAACGGAAGTGTCTTAATAAGAACGACGTGTCATAATAGTAGGTTCCCTTAGCCTACCCCGCTATGTGTGAGGTACAGATTGTAAAAAATGATATTTTGGCTGAAAACATTTATTTTTTTAGTTAAAACACAGCGAATGCTGGTAATGTTCACGCAATTGTAGCGAAGCCAACGTCTCCACAACGGGCAACGTAATGGCTGCTAATTGTCTTTAGCGTTGTACAAAACTGGTATATAATCCCTTATAATAGGTTGGCGAGGTTAATTACTTCACTAAAAGTAATGGGTATATAAGAGAAAAATTTTAAATTTTGGGGTAGGTGCAGAAATTTGGGTACAAATTTTTGTACAACTATAAGTTATAATTAATTCGGCCTTGTTTGTTGTATGAAATGGTTACATTACACTCATATTTTGTTGTTTACCCAAAGTTTTTTGATCATAATATCGTATATTATTAATTTTCTTTTCTCTTTCAAAAATACACGTCTTCTTCCCGTTTATATTTTCTATGATTTCATTATGTAGGCAGAGGGAGCCTATTGTTAAAACACTCCGATCCTCAATTACCAAATTCTAGAAGCATTGCGTGTTGAGTGGCGAACTTCAGCGAAGCGCTTTTGCCTCGACACCAGAGCGAAGAAATGAAAATATTTAATTTCCTCGAGTGAGATTCGAAGCCAAAATCTTAGGCTTGAGGCTTTTAAAGTCATACGCTTGCGCCCCTGCGCCATGACTAGCCTTTAACGGCTTCCTTGACATGTAGACTATGAAATGCAATAAGAATTTTTCCATAGCAACCAGTAATTTCTAAGATTAACGCGTTCAACCAACCAACAAAAACAAACTCATCTTTATAATATTAGTAAGAATAGATAAGAGAAGGAATCCACCGACAAGTGTCCACCGGCTCATCTAAATCAGCGATATGCGGAATATCGAATTCCAGTAATATTTCTATCTCGACGATGTCACGTAAATGGGCGGAAGTGCTGTCTTGATTGTGTTCGATCACGTCTCGCCATAAAGTGCTTAGTGGATTTTTTTTCCTGTTATTTAATATTTTTGCGATAATTTCTCTTCTTATGTAGATGGAATGTTTGTTTATGGTGTTTGGGTTCGAAATATTATATTGACATTTATCTATTATCTATAGATGATCATTATTAGAACTATTAGCTAGTTATAGATTTAACAATAAATAGTATTTTATTGTAGTATATAAGATAATATTGTTTTATATATAAAATATAATTGAATTATGTTACTAATACCTGCGTATATTATAAATAATGCCTAGTGATGGCTAGTATTAAAATGTTATATAGGAACATGTCAAAATCAAACAATGACAAGGGGAGTTAAGTATTTTGGCTTTGCTGCCAGCTAATGTAATAGTAAAATATACCATTGACTTTGAAAAGAGCAACTGTTGAGTTTCTTGCCGGCTCTTCTCAGCAGAACTGCCTTCCGAACCGGTGCGGTGGTAACTTTTTGTTGACATGTACATTCGACGATTCAAAAGTGCTTTTGTAGTTTATTTGAATAAAGAATATTTTGAATTTGAATTTAAATCATTATTTTTTATTATAATCCGGAAATAAACAGGAAAGATGTATAAAATAATCGAAAATTCTTCTTTAATCGTTTTTACCACTTTTACCTTACAAACATGAAAATAAACGCTTCTGGTCAGAATGAAACATTTGCGGTTCAACCACAATGCCAAAAGCATTTTTCTTTAAAGAGGTTGTTTAAATAAAATATTATTTTACAAAAATAATGAACCTTAAAAGTACCCGTTATTCATTTCGTTTTATTTTAAGCTAAGCGTGGCGTTGAGTTCCACTATGCCTCCAGAATTCGGCGGAAAGTGAGGAGTGGAGTGTCTTAACACTGGGCTCGATGCCTACCCTGTTACATGCAGGATATAACGTGAAAAAAAAATCCAAAAAAGCAAACCAAATAAACAAAAAAAAAGTGTATAAATCCAAACATGGGGTCAAAGCGTTCAATATTAGTGATTAGGATAGCAATATAGCAAGGAACGGGAAAAGCTCACTCGGTAAAGTTGTCAAGAGCTAAGTATGACACTAATAACTAAATCAACTCCCTCATCCACCAACTTTGTCGCTGTCTAATATATTAATCTGGCATCAGATCAACATCTCATTTGTAGTCCAAAAGGCTGAGAATATGTTTTGTATCGTACATGGCCCGCATATAAGAGGGGAAACAGAGGAGATACCTAGTATTAATACATATCGTTCCCTACGTTCTTCATCCATTTAGGAACACCTAGTTTTTTCTTACTAGATTAGGGGGGATTTGAATGTAATATATACAGCATATATTCCTATAAGTAGGTGTCCGAAATACAACCTTCAGGTGGATAATGCGACACTCTTTATTCTACTTTATTCTGTTAAAGTTAAACTTTGCAATAGCATCGAAAATAAACAATTTAGTTATGATTTTTTAACTGCCACTTCTTAGACTATTTTAGTGGCAGTTTATAGGAAGCGATACGGGTGGTTTGCAATTAATGAAAAGCTGATTTTGGGGAATTTCCCTCGAGATAATGTGGTGCCGAATTGGGAGGCGGATTGAAAAAGATTGTATCTATCTCGACGAAGTTTCTGCTATCTGCTCGCGTGGTTACATCAAATTTAATTGAGGTAGTCAAATGTTCTTGAGTTTTTGAGTTTAAATTGGATATGTTTGTTTTATAGACATTTAGTAGGGGCACAAAGTGGGACTGTAAACGCGGCTGGTTGTGGATTCGATCCCCACTCGAGGAAATGAATTATTTATTAAAATTTATATTTACATTTCTCTGGTGTCAACGCAAAGCGCGGCGTTGAGTTCCGCCACTAAACACAAAATGACTCTAAAATTCGGTGGGAAATGGGGTAAAAACTGTCTTAACATTAAATTCCCTCTGCCTATCCTGCTGTATGCGGTATACAGCGTGAAGCTGAAAAAAAAAAGTTTTCATTTCTATCAATTATAGACAATGTATTGTATAGTCAATGTATTGTACTTTTTTTAAAGAAGAAATATATCAAATATAAAAAAATATATAATTTGTAATATATATATTTTAAATTTTCTAATTTGTGAGTATACCATTAGGTGTCAATAGTGTACCACGAAATGACGTCAAATACACAACTAAACTCATTACATTTCCCTTTACTAACTAAAAGAACAAAGACCTCAACTATGAATTAACTAAGGACTTACGTAGCAGGTATTACACGAGCAAGGAAAAAACCCTGCGGTCCTTTGCCTCTGACAAGCGAAAGTTGTCAGGCCAACTTCGCCTTTTGTCCCATAATTAATGTAGACCAACTATTTCTTTTATTTCCTTTTCCTTTTAACGGCTGCTATGGGAATAGAGGAATCGTTAAGTCCAGTAGATATGCGCACTAAAATGTGTGAACGTTACATACATACTTTAACATATTATATAGTCGTCGCGATTATCGTAACCGAAAGTATTTGAGGGTGTAAAAATAGTGTCTGCTGTACGAGCGTAATGTTTTTACCACCATCTTTATTTAAAGCGGCGAGTTCTGAATGTTCTTTCGTAATTGTCTCGTTACAGTGACTTTCTGTTTCTACTATTGCGGAATTCGTAAGTTTGTTATTTAGTGCGACAGTTGTTTTATTCTAAGGGATGCTGCAACTGTAATTTTTGGTATTACGGAAGCATGCATTTTATTACTGGCACACTATTTAGCAGTGTTCTTCAAAATATAAACGTGAAATATACTGGTGTAAATTCGATACTTAACATATATGTGTTTCTTTTTTTTGATTATCTGCTTGTGGGTTCGATCCCTATTCGAGCATTTTTTCAGTTACGGATGAAGTTGAAAAAGTTATATATATATTTTATTTTGTTCGTAACACATTTATCTTATTAAAACGATCGTCCAATCGAATCGAACATCAGAAAAATATAACCATCAAATTGTTGTTGTCAACACGAAACGGCACAAATCATTATGAACGTTGCCAGAACTGATACACGGCTGCTAACGACGCCGTTCGGAAATTGCAATACTAGTGTGTCACAGAGCGAGCCATAGCTGCCGTATTGATGCGGAATACCTCCGGATGACCATTCTAACTGGACCCCCGCACGACCCCCACACCCTGGGGTGCTGGAGGGGAGTGTGGGGGACCGGGTACTATAGATAATTACGGAAATTAAATGTCCCAAGCCACTGGTTTATACTTTTATCGTGATTATTTCTGTTTGTGATATGGTAATGTTGTGTTATTGATTATGTTATGTTTCTATGAAGCAGAATATTATTTGGGCATCTTAAATAAGTCTGATTGTTAATGCAATGGTTGTGGGTTCGATTGCTATTCGAGGGTATTGCATTATTTTTATTCCCTCGCTCTGGTTTTAAACAGAAAACGCATTGTTGACTTCCATCACGTAATACACAATGTTTTGAAAATTGGTCAGAAAGTGGGGCAAGGAATGTTCTAATACTAGGTTCCTTTTGTCTGTGCTGTGTCCCGCATAAACATACACATTTAATTTTGTATTTACTTTGTATCTATTAATAATATTTCATCAACTGAAAAAAAAACGATATGCTGTAAATTTTAACCTATATTTTTATACTTTATTTATTTTTTATCGTAAGTAATTGGAAGTCGTACATATTCCAATTATGCAACTATGTCATATGTTGTTAGTGTTAACGTATTCAGAGTCCTCCCCTATGCATAGGGTCCTACATCTGGCCTTGTAATCCAATCTCATCACGCTATTATCCATTTACATATGTATTTGCACGTTATAGGTCCAGACCTAATATGTAGTCTTGTATATGTGGAAAATACCGTCAATGGAAGTGAGATTGCTTTTAATAATTTATTTTAAGTAATTATTGTAATTAGTTTTATGTTATTTCTATCCTGCACATAACAGGGTAGGTGGTTCCCCATTTTCCGTTGTATTCTGGAGGCATTGCGTGTTGAGTGGCGGAGCACAACGCCGCTGTTTTATGATATATTATTATTCGAGTTCATATATGAGGCTTTAATACTAGATTTTCTCTGCCTACCAGGATAAAGCGTGTAACTAACAAAAAAAATCAAACAATAAAATTTCTTTGCACTATTTGACAAATGTTTTAAAACTTACAAACAAAATATGTAATTTAAAAAGTACCAGTCGGCGAGGTGGCATTCTGTAAGGTGCCGTATTTCAGTATATTTTTCACGAGTCTCCCACGAAGAGCGATTCAATTCTAAATGTCAGTACGTTCGGAGACAGGAACTTAAGCTATTCGCATAGTTTTAAGAAAACTACTTGCTGATATATAGAAGGACAATTTATTGTAGTGTCTTTCGAATATTTTTAATATTGTAGTTAAAATTAATTTTTTTTTCATGCGTCAACAAGGTTTTTTTTAGAGGAGAGTTCAAATTTTATTTGTAGTGTCTTTTAAACTTTTTTTTAACTTGTACTTTTTTCGTAAGCTTTGTTGAAGACTTTCACATATTGTACAAAGTTCATAGTTAATGCAAGATATATGTAGTTTCGAAAATGTTAATAAATAGTATGTAAATGCCTGCAACTATTATTTTGTTGAACATGGAGCTTTTTGTTTGACTCGTGTTTCACTGTGCATCGATAAACTATTGTTTTGTAAACAATGTACATTATATCGACGATCACACGTACGCCTACATCCTATATATATTGGCAATCATCCATAGTGAAAAAACATTTCGCACTAAAAAACACCAATTCTGTATATTTTAGCGAAAATAAATGTAACCTGTACTTGTTTTAATTATTAAAACTCATTCCGAACGACGTTTCGGTCGTTTTATCGGAGTGCACTAACTCTGTAGTCCAAGATCTCATCGCCCCCAGATCTACGTCATTTTAGCACAAGCTAAATTTTCGAGGATTGTTAGTCTAATATGTAGTTAGAAAAGACAGTATTCAAAGCGGAGCCCTTTCAGAGGTAGCGCTTATTAAAGGTACATACATCTCTGTCAGAGAAAATAATTGAAACATCGGATTGGTTTTAAAATAGATAGATTAAATAATGTAAATAAAATTGAGGCTTACTAGTATAACGTAGTTTACTCCTATTTTAAACAACCTTTAGGGTGTCTGGCTGGAGTAAATGGCCACGTAATGCCCACATTTTTTATATCATTCTTAAAACATATTTACATATGAGCGTTTCTACTTTTACTCTACTACTTACCTACCTCTAACAGGGCCACACTTTCAAGTTAGCAAGTACACACATCATCTGAACTATATATTAGATTATTAACCCTCAAAATTTCAGCTTTGCTAAAATGACGTAGGTATGGGGGCCCTGGGATCTCAGTGTACTGCGTGAATTATGTAAGTGCCATCCAAACTTAAACTATGGACGCTGCCGCTGTTTGACTTCAATTTGACCGTTTATATGATCAACTTTTGACTAATATTAGGTATAACTTCTCGGCCACTGACTCATACAATACACAAATTTCACTACCGAATTCATTAAACTACCAACATGATTTCACATAGCACGAACTGTATAACTGTTACCGCAATTAAAAGTTTATGCGGAGAATATACGCTAACATTTTGGTTTAAAGTTTGCGGTTTGGACCCATACTCCCCACTTTCTTTTTGCCCGAAAAGCTTAATTTAAGTATCATCTTAACGATGCTTAGCGTTTGTGAAATCACACGTTGTGTTAACCCCAAAATAAATATAAAACGTTTGACGCAATTATTTTGGAAAATTTGGCTAGTTGTTTTTGACTTAGCCTCCATCAGCTTATCAGCTAATTAGTTTAATGGGCTCCCGGCTTTCCGAATGTGGATACAACGCTTTTTAGGATTCCGTACTTTAAAAGGTGGAACCCTTATAGGATCAGTTTGTTGCCCGTGTGACGGTCTGTCAAGTCTGTTTCTCGTCAGATCGCATGGAGATATCGAGCTGAATATATAAATATTATATATTTAAGTCTATGGTCCCTTGAAGCATACAAAAAAATTTAGCTCATTCGAGATATAAATAAGCATTTAGGCATGGATTTTGCTGCATTTTGTATGGAATTCGTTACCACCTTTAGGATACTTCTTGTGGACCAACAGTCATGATATTTGGTACGACGTAAAAACTTACAATATAAATAAAAGAAAAAAATCTGAAAAGGCAAATTTATAGGTATTTAAAATTTCATACAAAATGAGTGCAAATATTTCTCGTTGACCTACAATTTTGAAATTGGTACGAAATCCTCGGTGTCCGGATGCGACTCGTACTTGACCGGTTTTATTTTAATTAGTCTTTGTTTTGCTAACGTACCGGGAAAACGGTTCGGTCAATAACATAGAATTACAACCTCTGAATGGTGACACAAAGAGAATGCTAATTATACTTATTGCTATTCATAAAGAAATCACTTGTGAGAAGCCATCCAACTAATTAGAGCGACGTTGTTTTCGAAATGAATCCATATAAAAAAATCTTTTGACGCAGCTTTAGTTTCGTTTACATCAGTTGTTTTAATGAAAATTTAAAATGCCTATTGCGTTGTTTTATTATAATGGCGAACGTCGTTATGTGCTGTTTGTTGTTTTTTCTTTTTATTCCTTTGAATAATAAATATGAAAGTGTGTCTTTTTGTACTCTGTATTTATTATTTTTTTAATTTTACATTGTACATAGAACCTAGTGTTGAGATTCGCCGTTCTCCATTTTCCGTAAAATTTTCTGGGTGTTGAGTGGTGGAACTCAACGGCCAGCTTCATCTTGTTACCGAAACGACGCATGAAAATATTTCATGATCCCAAATGGAAATCGTATCCACAACCGAACACACATTTACTGGTGGTGCTGCCCCACGACGACCCATGTTATTTAGTATTCTTAATATATTATCACTTTAATTCTAATGTAAAAAAAATATTGATGAATGAATGATTGCAATTTTTAAATTTTCTCACTTATAGAAGCTCTTTACAATAGATACAGTGTATATTTGAAGTTGTGTCCGGTCATGTTAGTTATAAAAATAGTGGTAAAATCGTACCGAGCTGAACTAAAAACTAAATATTTTCGTCATTCCAGTGTATGCTAACCTGTACCTTAAATAACTTCTTCGTTAATTGAAATATATTGACTGAAAGGTTTCGGTATCAACTAGAAAAATTCTAATATCGAAATATGATGATAAAATAAAAAATAAATGTGTATTTATTGTTTAATTTTAAGTAAACGTACTTAAATTTCAAATTACTTTAACCAAAGCACAGCTGCATTGCTGATATCGTCAAAAGCTTAAGTAGTCATTGAAGATATCTTTAAGCTTATTTTGCGTTTTATATATGCACAATCACAGCGTTTTATAAGGCACAATCGTTATATTATCGTCATGCCGTTAAAATAAAAAGCAATGTGGGAATGGTTTGGTATGTAAATAAAATAGTCACGAAAATGTTAGAGACATCTGGTTATATAATATTTAACGCTATAGTTGTAAAATTATAGTATAGTACGAATATATTGATAAGACAATGAGCGGCATTGAGTTACGCTTCCACTCAACATTCATTCCGTTAAAAAATATTTTAATATATATAGAAGAATAGAGAGATGACCAAACTTTAAAATTGGAAAGAGATAAAAAATTGTATTCTGTTCATACATTATTGCTGATGTGCCCCGGACAGCTCACAATTATGGAGCAGAAAGTTGCGGCTATTTTTAATTAATACCGGCTGAAAGTTACGAGCTCTCATTAGCTCTGTGTACCCACTTTTGGCTGTGAAATGATATAAATGTTTTAGCTTATTTAGTTTCCAGTTCTCATTTTAGTACGGAAATTTTATGGTTTTAATACGGAAATGTAAAAATGCTGAATGTCTGCTTTATTTTGGTTGGTGATATTTCAGTTGGCAATTGGAGTTCTAAGTTTAGGTGTTAGGTTAGATGGTCGATAAATTTTTAATGTCGCTAGAAGGGTAGGTTAAATTGATGAAGTATTAAATAATTGTACTATAAAATTTTGAACTAATCCTATTTTAAATTTTTGGCTCTCTTTTCGCTGTCGTAGCCACCATGTCTATGTCTTTATTTTGTCAGGTTGTTTTTCGGTTAAGTGTAAATGTTAAACTCGTGACATGTAAATTTACTCGATCTTTCAATACTGCACTTGCTTAACAGGCGTGACTCAGTGACAAACGTCTAACACGTGATGATTGTGAATTTGATGCGGGTCCCATTGAGGCGAAAAGTGGAGAACGGAGGGAGAGAGATTCACCTCTGCTTACTCTACGTGAAATTGAAAAAAATGGTACATTTTAAGTTAACTTTTCACGATATGTACTTAGAATATTTTTGATTATTTGTACATCAATAATGCAACTAACTAAACGATATATGCAAGAACAGACACACTATGCATTTACAGTCTAATATAGAAACTTGTTCCAAGTGGTTAAATATGAAAAGCGTTCCATTGCTGAATAGTTGTTGAAAGTTCTAAGCTTGTTATCAGCGGCAATAACCGACTGGGAACTTCTAATCAGCGTCCTTCGTAATCATCTGTTTGTTCAGACTGTGAGGCTAAAGGTGGATTTGAATTTTCCACCTTGCATATTGGAAAGATATTGTAATTTAGAAAAAAATGTAGGTATTACAATTTTATTTATTATGTAAATTTTTCTTAAGGCGTTAGTTTCAGTTTGTTTCTTTTATTTACGTTTGTTTGACTTCATTTTTTTTGTTTCTAAAATTTCTCTTTTTTTGTATATAGTATTAAAGTGATTTTATATTAAATTTCTTGTTATTTTCTTCAATTAAGACTTTAATTTGTATGATTGCCAGTGTTTAGTAATTGCAATATATTAAATCCCAATCGCACATAACAAACACAACGCAGACACTTTGTCGATGTACTAAGTAAACCACTATGTAACATGTTAATGAAAGCATCGCCATAATCCGCACTCAGACCAACTTGTGTACCTAAACGCCAGAGCTGGTCAAACAACCACTGGTTAAATCTACAACTGCACAGCGTTGTGCCTACACGTGCTCACGTAGGTACATATAGTATGTAAATAAATCAGCTTCACGCTGTTACCCGTACAGAGCAGGATAGGCAGAGGGAACCTAGTGTTAAAATACTCCGTTCTCCACTTTCCACAATTCTTGAGGCATGGCGTGATCATTGGGGGAACTTAAGGAAAGGAAAGGAAGAATTGAAAATATAAATTTAAATTAATATTTCATTTCCTCGAGTGGGAATCGAACCCACGACCAGTCGCAGCACACCCTGCGCCACGACGTACCTACATATATGAACGCAATATTTGTAAATGTCACGAATACAAGCGAAGTTTCTGTATTTGGTGGAAATAATGCTCCGCGCTCCTACAGTGGCCGTGATGGACGACGGTAGTTTCTCCGCTATATTGAATACTGCTAAAGTTACACTGGAAACGCCCAACTCGATGCGAACTCGTATAGAAATAAAGCCGTCACGTCGCCTTCAATGACGGCTTGTTTTACTCTTGCGTTCAACAGTTGAGAGATCGCTGTGTGGAATTTGTTTGACGTGAGGTAGGATTTGAGGTAGGAGGTTTTGTTCAAATTTATATACTGTAATGCGCTTAAGGTTACTTTATTTCATTTGCTAAATAATAAATGGAACCGGAAACCGTTGAGGTGGAAAGGTTCTCGAGTGGTGAACTGGTGACTTAGAAAGGGAAAGACGCTTAGTGGGCAGAGCGCCTACCAGGTGGATCCACGATTTGGTCAATATCACCGGAAGCTATTAATATGAATAAACAAATTCTAATAATAACTACTACTAAGTCTGTTCTAATAACATTTTTTAAATATATTGTCTGTTGTGTTAGAATTTACATGTATTCTGGTTCGAAACTTTTTTTATTACGTAGATGCTATATTAGATAAGTTTTAGGGTGTTTGTTTCCCCACCAAACATGTCAAGCGGAAACGAGTTCACCTATTTTAGAGTGATTTATAGCAGTTCATAAGGTCGGATGTTATACCTTAGATTATTGCAGAATGAAAATATTATTATCATAGAAACAGGCTTTTTGTTGAAACATGATTCCTGTAGATAAGTGTTACACACAATAGTTGCAAATTTTGAAATTACTTGAGGACTATTAACATTCAAAAAAATATTGAAGGTTTTTGTCAATTAAACAAAGCCCGATAGTAAATTTCATCTGGAGATTGCCCAAGAAATTAGGTGATAAAAATTACAAGTCCTTATAAAACTAGGTTCTCGACTGGTTAAAAAAAAGAGAGATGCTTACCTTTATGTTTTACGTGCTACGTGTGTATTGTTTGTAGCATAAAGAATTGGACGTAGCACAAAGTGCTACGATCGTGACGCGGATTTATGTATGGAGTTTCATCTAGTTGTGAAATTTAACTTAAATTTGTAAAGTGTTTTGTATTATCTAAACAGATTTGGGTGGCTGTTTTTGTGCACGGGCTGAAGCGTGTGATTGTTAACGTGACAATTGTGGGTTCGATTCCAATTGGGGGAATTAAATATTTAATATATCCATTTCCTGGCTCTAGTGACGAGGCAAAAGCGACGGATTCCGTTACACAATGCCTCTAGAGTTCGGTGGAAATTGGGGAGCGGAATTTCTTAATAAGAACAGGTTCTCAGGTTAGAAAGATATTTCTACCATGCTATGTGCGGATTACAGCGTAAAGCTAAAAACAGGATTGAATCTCTCTATTTTATAATAGATATACGATATTATAATTTCAAAAAAGTGAATATTTCGTCATGTATCATAATTACGCACTAACACCACGCCTATGTATAAATACACTTGTTTAATAGTTCATTACAAACCAACATTACAACTGCACACAATATTAATAGTTGCATATTTTGACAAATGAAACGAGTCGCCTCCAGCGGGGTCGAGCCAGATAATGAGCACTGATCGCTAATGTTATGTGCCAGCCTTTATTGACTTCCCTAGTGTGGTGCACCATAAATATGTTACGTTTATCGTCCCTTTATCGTCCCGTTTAGGTACATAGTGTGTTTGCGACGTGTGCATTTTGGGGAAGAACATTTTTTTGCCCGTATGTAGTGGTTTGGTGGTGGATTTATTTCTAAAACCTGTATTGGTATATACTGAAATTATTGGGGGCAGTTTAGTTCTTTTAGTAGTGTTATTTTTTGGGTTTGCATTTTGTTACGTTTTGGTGTTAGATATTTGAGGACGACTCTGCGACTCTACTCTATATGCAATGCCTCCAGAATTCCCCTGCTTCATGCGGGGTACAGCGTGCAGATGAAAAAAAGGATTCGCTTAAATGCGATAGGCTTGTTCAAATATGGTCTTGAGTTAAATTTAAACCCACATCCATCACATATAAGATATTTTTTTTTTCAGTTATTTTCCAAAATGCATTGTGCATAAAATGAAAACTCATTAGTAAACAAAAGTAATATGAACATGCCATTTCCCTGCATAAAACTAAACTGATGTATTTCGTCCAATATATATAAGGAATGAACTATACTTAAGACGGGCCCGACCGGTAATGTGATGTGAACTACCCCTTATTGACTTGCACGGTGTGAGCGCTATAAATTCGTTATGTTTATAGCTCCTCTGCTAAACGAAGCATGGCATGTGTGACAGTATGAACTTTTTATATATGTATATATCTAAGAAGTAGGGGGTTGTTTTTTGGTTTGTTTTTTATTTTCTTAGTTAAATATCTTATAATTGAATTTGTATCGGTGGCCGTTGTTGCGCAGTGGTGCGGTGTGTGATTGGCGAACTTACGGTTGTGGGTTAGATTCTCGGTAGGTACAATGAGTTATTAGATATTTTCATTTCATCGCTCTGTAAACAAATCCAAATGCAGTGTTGAGTTCCGCCACTCAATACATCTCGAAATTTTGGCGGTAAGCGGATTGCGGAGTGTCTTAATACTTCAGGTTCCCTTTGCCTGTACTGTTATATGTGGGCTATGTTATACGTGAAGCTTAAAAAAAGAAATAGTATTTTTAATTATTTAAGAAAATATTGATATCTTTTTTACTGCTATTCTAGTATAAGTTTTATTAACAAATCTAATAAAATGTAGCTCTATCGAGGGGTCAAAGATTATGGCCCAAATTGTACGAGTATATAACGTGCAATCGCATAAGAAGTAAGTATTAAATCCGTACTTTGGTTAAGGACGAGTCATGACCAGAATCTAAATCTGGTCTCAGTATGAAATCTAAATAAATCGATTCTGTACTCGCAACACTTTAAAATATTCACATTGTATTTTACAATATTTATAATGAAATTGTTATAAAATCACGCTTCAAACTGTAAAAAAAACAGCTTAACTGTATCCCGCACATGGCAGGGTAGCCGGAACTTAGTGTTAAGACACTCCTTTCCACATTTTCCGCCGAATTCTGAAGGAATTGAGTGTTGAGTGGCGAAACTCAACGCTGCGCTTTGCCTCGACACCAGAGCGAAGAAATGGAAATAAATAAACATTTCCTCGAGTGGTGATCGAATTGACAATCATTAGGGTTTACAGTTACACACTAGTACCTACATTGGCAATTGTTACAGGTTTTTTATACTCTAAAATTTTATTTTATTTAACTCCACCCGAAAATTGGAATTTGCATTATTTAAAAGACGTTTATGTAGGGTTATTTTAAATTCAGTATTGGTCGTTGAATAAGCTACGAACGACGCGGCCAAACTAGTGCGACCATAAACCCTGAATTGAATGAGGCTGAAGTCAACCAATCTCTTACATTTATACGAATTGTGTTGATGCCCACTTAAACATTTTTTATTGACTTCTTGTAAAAGAGAGAACTTTTTTAGTGCTGTGCGTAATGAATAACAAATAAAAATTTGGTGCTGACATAGTGTAATTAAATTATAGACACATTGTATGCATTTACATTGTGGTATTTATTTTTAACATTTTTTTTAAACGTTATTCCACACTTAGGAAAGTAAAATATTTATTAAAAAAACGTATGAAAATTCCGCTACGTTCAATTTTTTGTATGTTTTCTTAATAGGTATATTATGGTATAGTGTTCGTCAAAAGTCTATAAAAATTTACCTTAACTTTTACTTTAGGAAATTGGAATATTATAATAGGCAAAAATATATACTTTCTATTCATCTACCATACAAATAAATGAATTATGTATATAAAAAATATATAGATAATTACAAAACAATCGATCTTAGGAATACAGCTTGATCCGCTGCTACAACATTGATGCCAAAACGTACATACTCTGCAAAGTCTGTACTGTATATTAAATTTGCAATCAAGGGAAACGTGGTCGGGACATGTATGGTGATTTACGGCTCTTAACGGCTAGGTAAATATTTGGTGAATGCGCCTCCCGCACGTGGGCACCTGCTAGGTAGGTAGGTACCTCGTGTGTGGCTACCGTGGCTACGTGTCACGGAAACGTCCGTGTCCAACGGACGGTCAGCCCGACGTCACGTCAGCACGCGATGTCACGCGCTGTTCCTGATGTTTTTATGATGGCTCAATTTTGTACGGTTTGTTTTTGTGGTTGAACTAGTAGTGACTTAAACTTATTGTTGTATTATAGCTAAATTATAGAATTTTTTGATATAAATTGGAGGCTATATGTTGTGTATGTCTGATATATAAACTCTGTTAGTGTAAAGTATTATCTAAATCAGTTCAGTAGTTTTTGTGTGGAAGTGGAACAAACATCAATATTTACAATTTGTCACATTTATGATATACGTATGATTATAATATTAGTAGGAAAGGAGGACAATAAGATGTTACTTTTAAGTTCATTTTAATATTATTCCAAATTTAACCTAAAATTCTAATAAAGAAAGCAAAAATTACATTGTAAATATCACCAGCGACGACCCTATCTAACGTTGTACATCACAAGCCTATAGGGAAGCCGTAAATTTTTCCACCAACCCCCGTTTTAGACGAAATTAAATTATGCCAACTTGGATTTTATATCTATTAGGGAAACGTTCGCTCCCCAGGGCTAAGATTTAGAAGGCGGCTTTCTCATTTCCTCGGGGTGACGTCACACGTTACCTTACCTTACCGTAAAACTGGTTCCCGGGCGACAAAGGAACGTTTGAGGGCATGTTTGGAAAGGCCCTATCGATCTTTCACCTGACACCGTTAAAGTGTTTATTGCGTCGTAAACTTTCGTAAATAGACCCACTATCTGATTTAAAGCGATAGCTCGCTGCTGATACTAACTTTTTTATATAGAAATGACGAAGGTGAGACTTCTTGACAATTCTTACCGTGGCATAGGAGTGTGTACGCTACGGTTGAGGGTTCGATGCCCATTCGAGGGAATGAATTGTTATTTATTTATTAATATTTTCATTTCTTCCCTCTGGCACCAACGCTGAAGCCCGGTGTTGAGTTCTGCCATTCAACATGCAATGCTTCGAAAAATTCGCCAGAAAGTGGGGAGTGTCTTAATAGTAGGCCCCCTCTGGCTAACCTGTTGTGTGCGGGATACAGTGTGAAGCCGTGAAGGCTTCATGTGTGTTACCAAGTATTCTTCATATATTTTAACTAAATGTACAATTAAATAATAAAAATAAAATTAACTAAGCGTTTTAACAGGAAAAATTGCAGGAACTAAATTTATTATGATAATGGAAATTAAATATTAAGGCCAGTGGCTCTACGACTACGACTCGCTGCACACGTTCGGCCAGAAGTTGTTTTTAAAATTTTTATTTAGTCTATTAAAATAAGTTACATATTATATTTTATTTATATTTTTTTACGTTTTTTGCAGGTACGTTCGTTGAAATTGTACGGGAGGAGAAAGGAGAATTTAATAGTTTGTATGCAATTTATTGATACTTTATAGAATTCATGCGATGGCGAATATCAATTTTTATTATTTTTTCTTCACGCTTTATCACGCTTATAGCAAGTTAAGAGTGAACCTAGTTTTAAGACAGTCTTCTTCACCCACCGCCTAATTTTAAAAAAAGCTCTTTTAAATATCCCTGTAGTCCTGTGCAAAGAAATGTCATTGTAGAAATAAATAACCTGGCCGAGAGCGAGTCGGATTCGCCCGTGGAGGCTTCAAACAAAAAATATATACTTATAACCTCCATTATCATTATTCTTGATATGCTATTTTTAGCCGATTCCAAAAAGGAGGAGCCTCTCAATTTGACCGAATGATAATTTTTTATCGAAATTATCGCTTAAGCCACCAAATCTATTTTGTTAAAACCAAATTTCGTATGAAGTTTTTACTGAATGCTACAATTTTACTCTCTGTAATACAAAAGATAAGAAAGGGGGAGGGTGGAGCTTTTGACATTTTAGTAGCGAATATTTCACAAAGTATTGGTATAATTAAAATACCTTCATGCCATTTAAAAAAACTTTTCGATTTTTGTTCATCCCTGTTCGGTTCCGTTTTTTGCCGTATGGCTACGGAATCCACTGTCTCGTGTCGAGGCAAAGCGCGGCGTTGAGTTGCGCCACTCTACACGCAATGCCTTCAGAATTCTCTCCCTACCCTGTGAACGGTATACAACGTGAAGCTCAAAAAAAGTATTATCAAGTCTTACAAATTTTAATTTGTGATGTCTCAGGTCTGACTGTGTAACAGCGCAGCGTGAAATTGGTATTCTGAGTTCAGCCGTATGTAGTCTCTTAGAATATATATAACGAAACGCTTTCATGCAAATTAATCCAAACATTATTTAGAATTTATTTATTTTTTTGTGGGAATAAAGTTAAACATTTCATGTAATCTGTAAGTTGATTAACAGTACTAATACAAATGGGTATATTTAAAATAATTAATATTCAATGATTTGAATCTGTGCCTTATGGAATCCGTATGACTTAGTGTTCATAGCGCTTGGACGGTTTCCGACAGACGCGAGTTCAAATCTCGCTACGTTCAATATTTATCTTGTACATCTATGTACATCTATGTACGTTTATAAAAAGTATATATATATATATAAACTTATTCATTATCAATACTAAACCTAGTGCACATGAATTAAATACGTATCTATAGGGCAGTAAATACTTGCGGTGCCACCGGCGATGTTGTGAATTTTAATGAATTTAAGCGCAACACGACCCCCAACCTCTAATCCGAGGAGCTTCCCTCCGTTTGTGTAGTTTTACATTATTTTAGACTGTGCTTCCGAAATATATTAGAATATATAGTTTTGGAAAGTAGAATTTATCATTTTTTATATTATATAATATTTTTATGTCTAATATATAGCTTTACGCTGCATTCCGCATCTACCAGGGTAAGCAAATACATAGTAAGAGTCAAGACACTCTCCTCACCACTTATCGCTAATTTCAGGAGGCATTGCCTATTGAGTGGCGGAACTCAACACACTAGTGTTGCTGCGCCACCATTAGCTTTAGTATTCTGTGATAAAAAGTTATACAAAAACATATATTTTTATATATAAGAAAATGAAACAATTCATACGAATTCAAAATAGAGGGTAGTAAATATTTTCCAGCGAAGGCCGGCGTGAGCGTCGTGAATTTTAATGAAGATAAGCGCAATGCGCCTTAAACCTGTAATCTAAGAAGCTTGCCTTGTTTGTTGCGTTTATACGGTCCGTGGTTACTGGTTATACTGTAGCATAGTAAAGTATATCTATCTATCTATGTTTTTATATATTATATACAAATCATCCTTTTCTTGTATATATGTTATAAAACCTGCAATTTCCTATAGGTACGAATGCAGTCACCACCGGTGAGTACCATTGGGGAATATGGAATTTATATGGTGGTTACTTTGCCGGTTATTAGGTAAATAAGGTGCATAAAATAGTACCTTACTTTTATTAAGCTATAAGCGCCTGCGAACATACTAGAAGCAAACACCGGTTTTACTCACGTTGGTTAACTAAGATTATATTTAACAATGTGAAAATAATAATCTATCTTTTTGTAACTTTGCTATGCTATATTCAAAGGTGCTTGTATTTTATTAGGGTTTAGTGGTGTCTGGCGGTTTCAAACCATGCTAAATGTCTAACAATGGATAGCTTTGTTTCTTATATTATTCCCAGGAAAATATGAAAAAATTGAGCTTTATAAATTAACTTTATAAATATACTTTATTTACCGAATAACTGCCAAAGTAATCACTATCCAAATCAAATTTCATATTTCCTGATTTTCTTATCGGTATTGGACGTATATGCTGAGAAACTTTAGTGTTTTATAGCATAGAGAAGGTCTAGCTTAGTTTGGCTCTTAATCCTAAAAATATATATTTAAAAAAATATATACATATATATACTTAATGTGAACAATAACCATTATATTTTATAAATATTTAATAGCTACCCCTTCGAATTATTTCAACTTCATGTTTGAAATAAACGTATTACGACTTCAATAAAATTATACTAATTCTATTTATCTTTTCGACCACGCTAACGTTAAAGGAGTCATTTAACAATCGGTAATTCAAATGTTCTTAGTACTAATGCTATATAATTTAAAACTTAATTTTACTATTTTATGTTAGGATATATGAAATTCATCTATATTTTAGTTTAACTGTAAATATTTTAGTTATAAAAAATGCATGCTATTTTTGTTATACAAACAAAAAAAATGCATACCTACTTGTTAGTCATAAACGAATTAGTTGTTTTTTCTTTATATGTAGGTACATTTCTTAGGTATATAGTTGAGGCGTTTCTTGTTCTCCTATAACGATAATATATGTTTCAGTCATAGACGTTGTCCTTAGCGAGATTTGAATCCTTTATAATCAACTCATTCAAGTCTCGATAAATTCCTCTTAGTATTTAAAATTTCCTTTTTGCTTGCTAGGAAGATAAAACCTAGAATGCCTCCCTTTCCTCCTAAATTTCGCACAAATCGATTTCATTATTGTGCAACGTTACTTAAAACTGCGCTTTGTATTAGCGGTACGATGAAAAGAAAATGTTTCACTAATCTGACTGGGATTGAATCCACAATCATAGCCTTAATGTAAATTTTAGATGAATATTACTAAAATATATATTTTCATATATCCCACCATAGCACAGTATATCCAATCAGTAGCAGTGCACCAAGCGCCTTACGCGCACCGGCCATGGAACTAGAACAAATGGGAGACGCTCGGATATCGTAATTGCAACTGTTATTGTAAAGGATGTAGCTTCGGATAAATGTCACCGTCCACCGAATTTATTATAGCTGCCACTCGCCTTTATTAGCTACCCTGCATACATTGTGTGTTAGGGTTGTTTTGTGTTTGTGTATGTTTGTCTTCTGTGTTTTATATTACTATTGTACTTAGTGCAAGTTTGTTGTGAAAGTAAATTGTTGTTTTTACGTTTTTTTTAAGTAAAATATTATATTTAGGGTGGAAAAAATGTTGTTTTAATGGAGCGTATAATAATAATTGAAGGATTTTATTATTGGAATATTGGTTGTTGCATATCTTTGAGATTTTTGATTGTTAATTTAGATCATAATTATAATGGCTAAAAGCTTTTAAAATTGCTACGTTTTTTTTATAAACTGACCACCTTAATGTCATATGACAAAATATTATCTAAATTTTATAATATTTTGTTAATTTAAAGAAAAAGCTTAAATATTTTGTTACTTCATGTAACTAAAACAAAAAAATAATAATTCAATTTTTTTTTAAATAAACCATGTCCTGAATGTGCACAACCCTAGTCGCACAAAGATATGCTTCACGTGATATACTGAAGTTGGTACGAAATTATTCTTATCATGAATACACGTCGCTATGTATTAGTGATTCAAAGTAGCTTTTTCAAAGTTATTGAATTTTCTTACATACTATTTTCACTTTAGTTAGTGAGCTCGACGTTTGCATCGAGTTTTCCTTAGCGTTTAAATGAGAAACGTTTCTTATAATTGTATTTAACTTATGTGTGTTTTAATAATTTGTTTGTTTACATATTTTTTTCAAGATATTTCATTATCATTTAAATAAAAATACAGTCTTTATTTAAAAAAAATAATCAAATTAAATCAGCATCACGCTGTATCCTCCACACAGCAGGTTAGACAGAGGGAACCTAGTGTTAAGACACTCCGTTCCTGTACTTTCCGTTTAATTCTAGCGGCATTGCGAGTGAACACAACGCCGTTTCGTTAAGTTTTTTTGAGTATACATCCTTGAAGCATTTAATTCATACAAAATATATTATAGAGACTGTTAAGCGAAGTGTAGTTACGAAATAAAAATAAACGTAATACAAACGTTTTACAACTTTTAATAAGAAAAAATACATTAAAAAATTCGCAATCAATAATTTACCCAGAAGCATGGTCACCAGAGCGTGCCAAACAGCAATCAAGTAGTGTTTATAATAAAACACTTGCTATAGTTATTAGATTTAAACGCCGTAACAATTTCTAACTCATTTGCCACGCGGCGCGCGGCTAGGGGAGCACGCGATGTGGCGAAACTTCGCCCGTATCGCTTTAATAGCTTGTAATTCAGTGGGTTAGTGGGTTATAGTGGGTTAAACCGCTTTCATCGTAACCGACTAACGTTAAATTCGTTATGGATATTGAAATTTTATATGTTATATGAAAATACGAGACGGTTGTGACGGGGTAACGCGGCGGTTGTGGGTTCAATGCCCATTCGGGGGAAGGATTATTGTTTATTAATATTTTCATTTATTCACTCTGGCACCAAACACTCACTCGTGCCATCAATGTCACTAGACTGTATGGAGAGTTTAGATAAAAATTATATAAGAAGTATATAGTAATCAACGAATCAAGCGTAGACAAGCTTTCTCTACATTCTACTTTTTATATTCTTAATTGTAAATTTTATCTTTAGACATAAAGAATGAGAGATCTACAACAAACACGTTTCCGTCTTCCTCTTGAAACTTCTTTAATTTATTAAATATATAAAATAATACCCACTGAAACAAAAAGAAGGAAGTTTGTTTCATAATAGCAAACATTTAGATATTACTATTTCCCTGTACATTTACAAAGTACCTTTCAACTCAACAAGAAAAGTTCAAACTTAAGAACTCTTTGTTTATTTTACAGTTAGTTTAGAAGAAACCTCGTTATAGGAAAAATAAAGTAAACAGTTTGCGAGATGGACTTAATATTTTAAACGCTTAAATTATTTTGCCACTTTATTGTATAATATAATCAATCAAATCTGCTTCACGCTGTATCCCGCACACAGCAGGGTAGGCAGAGGGAACGTAGTGTTAAGATACTCCGTTTCTCATTTTCTGCCGAATTCTGGAGGCATTGCTTGTTGAGTGGCAGAACTCAATGCCGTGCTTTGCCTCGACACCAGAGCGAAGAAATGGAAATATAAACGTAAATTCATATTTCACTTCCTCGAGTGGGGATCGAACCCACAACCGTCGCCTTACAGTCACACCCTTGTGTCGCTGCGCCACGATGGAAAAGTTTTATAAAAGGAATGTATGTGAAATGAGTTTATAATTTCATTGAATAAATATATTAAACATTCAAAACGGTTTACCTTTTGAAAGTAAATCATTTTGTATAATTAAAATTGTCACCGCACATTATACGAAATACCTCATCACTGACAAATGTTTTTAATATACTTATTTAAAATGGTTGGCATTTTTTTTCCTTTTTTAATTAGTGACAAAACTGACAGCAGTATGGGACGCACCTGGAACATGTATTCCGATCAGGAATTTTTAATTTAACAGCGTATACTTCGAGGTGGCGTTGTCCAGTTAAATTTTACAGATACTTTTGGTTCGTGAACAATTTTCATTCAATTTTCCTGTCCTAGCGACCCACAAGGGGCTTCGTCCACGTATTGTTACAAAAGCCAAATTATATAAAAATTCTACATAAATTGTGTGTTATTCTGACACTTGAACTATGTTAATGTAAAGTTTCATCTAAATTACTTTAGTAGTTTGCGTGAATGTGGAACAAGCTTCATGCAATGTTTATTATATGCATGTCGCATGTCCCCATGGTAAGGCAGAGGAAGCCTAGTGTTAAGACACTCATATCTTCTTCCCCGCTTTCCGTCGAAATTTCACGTCGCCATTCGCCTTGACACCAGAGCGAAGAAATGAAATTATCAAATATAGTAGGTCGTCAAAAATGAACTTGCATTGCTGCCTCATATGGACACAGAAAGAATAGGCAAAGGAGCATGTCGAAATGCAAACAAGATATATGATAGAAACGATATTGCTTTTTATTTGCAGTGGCGATGACAGACCTATTTACGTAGAGCACTGTCTTGAAAATTGAAAATATTTCTTTGTTTCTCTATATAATGGAAAATATTTGTTTATGTTTTATATAATGTATTGATGATAGAGACAAAGATAATTTAGTGGTAAGTTGTTATGTCCTTTTTCTGTATTGCTTGTTTAGATAAAAAATAGAGACAAATTCAATATTGTGTGATTTTATGATATATGTAGTAACAATTTTTTAACTATAAAAAAAGTAACATATTGAAATCATATACCTTTTTTTTAATTGCTTAGTTTCTTCGGTTGATAGAGTGACAGAATAATAATACTATGTTATTTTCCTAGCTTATTTTTTTTAGCATAAAAAATGTAATTGGTATTATAATGCTTTAGCAATGTAAGTAAATGGTGTGTCTGGTTACCAAAGCGAGAAATGGAAATGGGAATCGAACCCACGAACGTCGCGATTTCAGTCCCACATGTTGTGCCACTGTATATTTCTCATATATTAACAAATTTTTGGCCAAAAAAAAAAAATACATCCTCTTCTTTGACATTCTCAGCGGTATTTACACATAAATCGCACATCAGCTTCACGTCTTCTCAGGACGTAAGAAAGGAAGTACCTACAGTGAAACATAATATAACTTACTTCCCTATATATGTACATATGTTATGTAAAGTCGGAGTACTGAGCATAACTGATCAAAGTGATGTTGCAATACATGCCACTGTGATAGTAGCTGAATTTAAATTGAAGAAGCATTTTCTACTGTCTTTCTGTTGTTTGTCATGTTATATACAATTCTGATGGTCTCTATTGAGTACTATATCATGTCTTATAAGGGAAATAAATAAGTTTTACTTTGCCGTCGTGGTGCAGAAGTAGGTTGTAAACGCGAAGGTTGTGAGTTCGTTTTGAATTGTTTTCATTTTCTTGCTCTGGTGACATGATAAAGCGTTCCATTGAATTCGGTTATTCAACACGCAAAATCTTTAAAATTGGGGAGAAAATCTAGTGTTAACACACTCCATTCCTCCACACACGTATGGGAAATGGAGTATATTAACACTGCGTTTTCTCTAAACTACTCTGCCTTATGCGGGGTAGCGAGAAGCTTAAAATATATAATTTATTATTCTTTTTTGTGAATTAATCTTTTTAATATAGTAAATTAATAATTAAAAGGAATATTATTATTTTATACACTTTATATATAATGCTATTATATTTTGTAAATAATGAAGGTTCCTCAAACAAAATATCACTTTTCCTAAATAATTTGTAATTTAAATAATAATTTTCCTCATTACGTCGCCTGTCTACCTGTTACTTTTTTATCTCCCAACGTTCACGATGTTTTAATAAAATCACTTGTTTGTGTATTTCAGTACAATGGCAACATTGTTACATTTTGTACCGTCTAAATGCAGCAACATTTATTAAAGGAGATTTTGTTATAGCGAATGGAAATACGTACCGAAATGATATACGGATATAGCTCTTATTGTGTATTAAATAAGGGTTACTATGCAGAATTCTGTTCGTCCCTGAGCGTATTCTGAAAGAAGCGCTTTGCAACGTACGACGTCAGCCACAATCTTGTCAACTCGCGGTGACATAAAAGAACTCGTCAAGTTTGGAATGTAAATCTAAGGATTGTAGTTCGGTTGACCAGAAATAAATGTGCCAGCTTTTGCTGGTGAAATCTTTTTATACAGGTTTTTTGGTTGTATTTAAAATATTTTTTTATATCAGTTGTATACCTAATGGTTGTGGGTTCGTTGCAAACTCAAATGAATGGTTATATTAAAGATGTTTTTATTTCTCCGATATCTAATAAGCAAAACACTGCGCAACCTACTTACCTGAAATAGATAACGGAATGTCTAAACTCTAGTTTCTTTCTTTTCTAAAAAAAGACCTGCTAACATCATAACCATTTAAACTGTTAGGGCACAAAAAGTCCACACAAATAAGAATGCAAAAAACAAAAAAGAAAAGAAGAGACTAGACTTATTCTTCTAAAATTCATAGTTTTAGTCGAAATATCTATGATTATCTATGAGTATCTCGATATTTGCTTCGTTACAACGCTCGTTGCTTTTAATTCTTAATCGATTTAATTGATACGAGTGTTAGATACGTTTATTTTTGAAACATCACGCTGTATCCCTCATAGCAACTTATACAGAGGGAACTTAGTGTTAAAACACTCCGTTCTTCACTTTATGCCTAACTTTCAAGACATTACATGTGGAATAGTAAATGTAACCGCCAATATTGTTGATACGTTGATAGTTTGATAGACACAAAGACATGTCCACGTGATTAGTAAATAGATATAGATAGCTAATTTAACATTTTTGGTCAACGAATAATTATATCTTACTATAACTAATTTATGAAAAGCAAAATAAAATATAAATTAAAAGATAATTTTAAATTATTTATAGCGTATTTTGTCACGGCCGCTGAACAGAACGGAGTGCAGCGGCAATACAACGTCGCGCGCACGCCTTGCCGTGCCGCGGCATAATAAGCTGTCTTGGTAATTCCTTTTGTTCCTGAAACCAGGAGACGGTCCAGTAGGTATCTACTAGCTATATGGTTCGCGACGATTCAATGTATTTTAACTATTTTGTATTTAGTTTTTGTGCTATAGTGAAACAAACATCCATTCTCATAAACTTTACAGTTATAATATTAGTTAGAAAAATCCACTTTAACTCAATTTTCTAAACTAAAATACAAAATATACTTCGAAGTTAATTTGTTAAGTAACAAGTAAACTATTTATAATTATGTTTCTCATTAAGTGAATACCTAACACAGTGGGTTACCTTCCCGTTGCTAGATACTACAATACCTTTGTTCGCGCTTCGCCGCTCTAAATGTTGCCAGAAAAACAGCATGGCCTTTGCTCTATTTTTGATTTTAAGATTTGAGTTTTTTTAACATAATTATAACGTAGTTGCAAAAGCCTTTGGTTGTAAAAGCTCGCTAGCACGGATATTATTAAAGACGAGAAGAAAGACGCAACCGCGGCGTTGAATTCAGTCTTTCGCAAAGCCTCCAGAATTCGGCAGAAACTTGGGACGGGATTTGTTATCGAAGTATCTTAACACTAGGTTCCCAGGTTCCCTCTGCGTATGCTGCTACGTATGGAATACAGCGTGAAGCTATAAATAAATCAATATAATTTAACAACATAATTTTTACAAGATGCCAACAATTTATTCAACAACACAAAAAAAAATTGGTTCTGAGTAAAATTTGATTCAACACAAAAATACTTGATTAAAACTGGAGTGTCGTTCAATCGAATACATTTCAGAATTTCCTTCTTTCAACTCTGGAATCAGCGATGTCAGCTAAACATAATTTAGCGCTAAATGTAGCGTCCGCTTTTTCAACTTTTCACTGGTTCCAAATTACGTGATGTTTTTTTTTCCTTTCTATTTATTTGTTACTTGAAAACATCCCCTGGAGAATTTTGTTTTAGATGTACCTACACTCGATTTTTATTAGCACGAGATACTATAAGTCTATTAGCTTTATTTAGTCTTTAAACTGTTCACCAAATGGAGTTTGCTTAGTTTGTAAAAGGATACGGTATCTTTTAGACGTAATTTTCAATGTCTTCGTTAGTAAATATTGAAGATATATTTTAGTATGATAAATGCAATTCGCTATTGCATTTATCATACATACATTACCTTCTTCTTTTTCTTCTTTGTCATGTTCTTCATTACAGAAGGTCGTGCCCGTTCTGGTAGGTCTTGGAGGAAGAGCCAACGAGATGCAATTGAATGAATTTACATTGCCTATGTATAATAGTTAACTCTTCCTCTTTTAAATTAAAATATATATCCAACCATTCTATGCTTGGATAGATATTCGCTTTTATGTTTTGTTGAACTTTAAGAATAACACCTATATGATATATCAAATTCCTTAGAAATAATATTTCTTTTATTATTCTAAAGACAACTAAGAACACTCAACCATCTTGAGTCGGCTGTGTCCTAATTACGCGTCGATTGCGTCTGATAATAATACATTACTCCCAAAATAAATACGAAAGAAAGTTCTACACAGTAATAACATAACGTACTTGCTTATTTTCCTTTGTCAGCCCTCGTGTTACAAGTTTCTTTTGAGAGTGCCAGACTCATTGAAAATACATTATTTTTCTGTTAGTGCGAGATCGCGGCAATGTTGTCGCCTCCGAGTTCTGCTCAAATGAACACATTGTAATGGCTTTCTTCACATTTTTCTCTTTTATTTTCAACTTTTCCGTCACATTCTTCATTGCGTTTCTGCTTAACCGTTCTTGTTTTTTGTTTCCGTTAACGGATGACGTCTTTTGTTCTCATATTATCTTCTTATACGCTGTCAAAGTGTTTATGTGAATCATTGTTTGAATTGAGTTGTTTTTTTTTAAGGAATAGTCTATATTTAGTTAGATTTTTGTCTTATATAGATTTTGTGAATTAAAATTAATTCGTCATTGTGTAGGGGTACAAAGGGGCAATGGCGTAGCTAGGGTATTTGCTGCCCTGTGCGGCTTAGGGGACTTGATGCCCCTTTCCTGTTGTGAGTTCTGAAAAAAAAACAAAGTGATCGTCGACTTTGATGCCCCTTTCCTGTTGATGAGTTCTAAAAAAAAAAACAAAGTGATCGTCGACTTTGATGCCCCTTTCCTGTTGATGAGTTCTAAAAAAAAAACAAAGTGATCGTCGACTTTGATGCCCCTTTCCTTTTGATGCCCGGTGCGGCTTAGAGGACTTGATGCCCTTTAAAATGGTCTAAGGTCTAAAAAACAAAGAAAAAACAAACTGATCGTCGACTTTGATGCCCTTTTCCCTTTGATGCCCGGTGCGACCGCCCCGCTGGCACCCTCCTAGCTACGCCACTGCAAAGGGGACTTTGTGACTGTAAATGGAACGGTTGTGGGAACGATTCTAGTTTCGGGAAATGAAATATTTAATATATAAATTCCTTTACTGTGCTAACAAGGCAAGCCGCGGTATTGAGTTCCGCCACTGAACACAAAATGCCTCAAGAATTCGGCGGAAAGTGGGGGACAAATGTGTCTTAATCAGATCCGAGTTTCTTAACACTAGATTCCCAGGATACCTCTGCCTACTCTGCTATATGTGGAAAATAGCGTGGAGCTAAAAAAATATTAAATACACTTTACCCTAGTAAATCGAACCCATAACCGTCCCATATAGTTTGATGCTTCTAAATTTCACCACGATATCGTTAAACTTAATTAATCCCATATCCTAATACTTAGTGATAATACATAATTTCAATAAACCCTCCTCGTTAATAATATAATAAGAACGTACCTAATCATTAATCCTATTAAGTTTAGACAATGTTTGGCAAGTCGGTCTGTTTGTCTAGGTCTTGTTTATTTTTCGTCTACGGCACACTTGAAGGTGAATTTAGTGCAAAATTATTTTGAGCTGTTCTGTATCTTGTTAAGACTGTATAGGTATGGTCACACACATCTTGTAGAGGAATTTTCTTCGTAGCATGTGCCTGTAAACGTTGTGTGTTCGATTCCTACTCGTGCAAATGAAATAATTAATATTTTTATTTCGTTTCGCTTTGGTAACGCGGCGCGGCGGCGGCGGAGTGTTGCCACTTAACACGTAATGTCTTCAGTATTCGGTGAAAAATTGTGACCGGAGTGTCTTAACACTGGGCTCCCTCTGCCTGCCTTGCTACATGCAGGGTACAGCGCGAAGTTGAAAAAAAAATGACAAACGTAATTAAATATGCATAGAATCAATTGCTATGTAATTTTCAACTGTTCTATTTGTAATTTGTTGATTTTAACATAGATTATAATTAATTTTATATTAATTCGGCGACATCGAGTAACTTTTGAGAGTAAGGCGTAATTTATTCATGTTTTAATAAATGTTTGATTTAATATAACGAATACAAATCGTATTCGTTTAACGCAGAAATCGTACAAATATTACCTACTTCTTTCGTCTCACTTCAAAGTAAATTATAGGATTTATAAAATCTTATATTTATTTACTCAGTTCTCTTTGAGCCCTCGCGGCGTTTATTTAACAACCACTATATATACGTTGTACTTGTTTATATTTTTTGTGACAAACATTTTTTTTCAGCTTCATGATGATGATGATAATCAAATTTAGCATTTCTTGAGTTCCACTACTCAATATACGAATTTTCACACAATTTGAATCGAAAGTGGAGAACGGAGAGCTATAAACACTACTGTAGGTTACCTCTACTATGCAGGTAAATCCGTAAATTTGCCTATACAAATAACATAGTAATTTCTAAACGCATCACCGATTAGACCGACAGCCATGTTGTTGCTTTAAATCTTAATGCTTACGAACAGACACCCGAGGTCTGACTCCTGCCGTCTCACAACAGGATTACGTGCGTCTCAGACCGGATTTGGTGCTTTACTGTCAGTCACCCATCAATTAGGAACCCATTGGTCTGGAAGCGGTTTATGTGGCGGTTTGAGGGTTAAGGATGCCGTAATGTCATTTTGATAGGTTAATATTTGGATTTAGGGGCATTAAATGTATGCTTTATTCCTTGTATAGCAAAAATAAATGAAGGTAAATTTAGTGTCTAGACACTCCTTCCTAAGCTTAGCTTCATCTTCTTCATCCACATTAGAGACATTTTTTGGTGACTGGCGGAAATTCAAGCCGTGCTATGTCTTGTCAGAGTTAAAAAAATGTAAATACTTCATTCTCCCGAAGTGAGATTGAACACAACCATTATGCTTGCATTTAAATAGTCCCAGTGTGCCGGATTGGAAATGCTTATGACAAGAGAATGAGACAATAACAATGATATAGAGTATATACGTGGAATTACTTAGTTAAATGTCAATTAATAGAATATCTCACTTGAGTGACTATATATTAAGCGGTAATGTCGTGAGTCAGTTGTGGTGCAGAGACACAAGTGTCTGATTAAGCGCAACTGGTTGTGGGTTCGATCTCCACTCAAGGAAATGAAATAAATAATATAAATATAGCTAAATCGACGAAAATTGGTGAATGAAGTGACATTTTATTGATAATTTACTATTATATAAATTGAAAATCTTCTCATACAATAAACTTCAGGATTTTGTAATATTTTACTACCACTTAATAAAACCTTTATAAATTAAATATATTAATTACTGACACTACATTTACATACATAAATTAAATATATTGATTGCTGTATAACTACTTTCTCTTGTCATTTGATTATCTATTTCTAATGAACAAGAGCACGTCTACCTTAGTAACATTTCAAAGGACGATCAACCTTCAATGAAACAATTAATAATTCGTTCCGAGAATCTCTTCCGTCATTCCCGATTAAGACTTCAGACAGTCTCTCATGTAAGCGGCACTGTACGCGTCAAGTTAATATAGCCCAAGTAATTATATAAGCCAACCTTCTGGTTCCTGTCTTTCTATTGAACGACTTGCCTTCTGGTTTCGCCAAATTAATTATGATACCTAATGATATTTGTGTTTTACGTTCCTTAGACTTGACTTTTGTAACACATTAGTACTTTGTTTTGTGATAGAAGGGTCATTCACGAAGGTTGAAAGAAGGAATGTGAAAGAAGCTTTAGAATTTTTGAAATTTTTGTGTTAATGAATTTGTGTAAAAATATCTATATTAAAATCTTTGTATGTGAAATATATTGTGCCTAAATACTAACTGTAGACCAGAACTTCCTTTTGACATTTTTCCTGCCCTCATAGTATTTTAAAGAAATCCCCATCATAAAGAGGAAAAAGAATAACAAATGAAATAGCAATTATTTAGAGAGATAGATGGTAATAAATCATCCATACAAGTGTCCTAGCTCTACACTAACAATTAAGAATAATTTCAAATTGATATAGTAAAATATATTTATAAAGAATGGTTTAAAAAAATGTTTTCACTAGAATGTATCGTTTTAGTAACATATAGTTGACTAGTAAAATAGCGCAGCACAATCGGACCTCGCTAGGCGAGTATTTATACAATAAAATTCTTTTTACTCCATTCTATTTCAAATTCGATAAACAAATAGATGGCTTTGTTGATTTTTTAGTAAGCCAATTTTTTTAGCAGATATTTTTAATACTTTTTTACTTTTACATTTTTTTTTTATTCAGTTAAAAATACTATTAGTAACAAGAATTTAAATTAAAAAAAACCTTTCCTATAATTGTTATTTTTCCACTTAAAAAATTAATATAGAGGCCAGTTGTGGACACAGGGGCATAAGCCTGTGACTGTAAACGCAACAGGTTGTAGGTTCGATTCATACTCGAAGAAATGAAATATTTTTTTTTTATTTTCATACAGACAGCATGAAGCTGAACTAAAAAGTTAACATTTGAACATTCCATATAATTCTTAATTCGCACAATGCACTTTTCACTAATTCTAATTTCCACATTTACCAGAGCCCGCCTTATGTCAGCTTAACGGTACGTGCAAGGATACCGTTCGGAGCGAAACATACATCATGGTTAAATTCTAAATCCGGTTTTTAGATTAAACAACAAATTGTCTGGGGTTTTCCATGTTAATCCCGAGTTCTGGCCAGTACTATGTGTTCGTCGTTAGCTATGGTTAGATTTAACTCGAGATCGGAACGCTCTAACGGTCTAACCTTTTATATTTGTAAATCTGGTGTTTCCAAGTCGATACTATATGTATATGGGGTGTCGACACCACTCGCAAAGCCCTGGTTCCATCTGCCGCAATCAAATGCTAATATAGAGTGTGTGTAATTTTAATTCGTTGATATTTTTTTTGGGGCAACTCATTTTCTACCCTGACTTAATTTTTTACCCCAAAAAAAGAGAACGATCAAAGTAAAATACACAACCGAAAAGGGGTTGCTTTTTCTAATTGAAATTTGGGAGCGCGAGAGGAATTTAAAAATGTCCATTATGAATATGTGCCGCGCGGTTATTAAGTCGTAAATATTCGGCTCTTCAGTGCCGCGGCTGTAATATAATTATCCCTTCGATTATTTAGAATTAATTTGGGTTGCGATACGTTCAAATTTGTACTCAAACAACGGGGATGATTGAGATCCCCTTTAGGATATAGAAATGTTTTTATAATTGATGTTTTTACTTCTCTTCGATCAAATTTGTTTTTTTTTTTTTGGGATTACTCATTTTTCTTCTACTGTGTAACTTAATGAAAACGTGGACAAAAGGTTCATAATTTTTTAACAGAAGGAGCCTAAGACCCTTAAGTCATTCCGGTCCTACTTTCCGCCAAATTCTGGCGACATTGCCTCGACACACAGCGAAGAAATGAAAATATTAAATATTTCATTTCATCGAGTGGATATCGAAGCCACAACATTTCGCGTTTACACTCACACGCTTGTCCCATAAACCTGTTAATTTCATAGAAAATATTAGAACACAAGATTATAAAACGCCGGATACACCCGACGGATAATCCTGATGAACAGGATATTAGAATTCCGTGAACCTCTGGTGGAGACGTCGCGGCCTCGGAGGTTGTGACATAAACGTTTAACGCAAAGCGTGGAATCTGCAGCGCGCCGCTCACAGCGATATTTCCATCGTTTTATGTTCGGAACACCGCATACTCTAGTAGTTTAGCTAGCGGGTCCCTCGTGTGCACAGGCACCCATCCCTTTGGTTGGGGTTGGGGTTGTGGGTGGTTCGAGATGCTAATTTATTTTTAAACTCTGTTTAAACGCTTATGGGTCGGTGTTGTCAGTTGTGATGCGTGTGTGATGCGTTAGTCGAATTGAATTTGATAATTATAAAGTAGTAAGACTTCTTACTACTTTATAATTAATGTAATTTTTGTGGGATCACGTGTAATGCGACTCGTACGATGTCGTAATACATTTTTTTACGATTATTTAATAAATCCATCTTATTTTCTGAAAAAAACCGTATAACACATTCATACATTTTAAATGTTATATAACATAGACTAGTTTTCATTCCCACACTCTAAAGACTAACGGATGTTAATGTTGACAATGAGAAAGTCCCCCACATTTATAGACGTAGACAATCTGCGTCCCATTCTCATTCTCGTCTTTTACTAAATTTCTTAGCATGCCAACTGGATATTAAATTCTTGGGTACATACCTGGTGCTGGAGACAAATAATACTAGCTGTTGATTATTTTTAATGTGTTAGTCTTTGTCTAAGTTTACAATTCTTAATTTTATTAAGTATACTTTTTGAAATATCTTTTTATTTAAACGTATAACCTGTTTGTTGCTGCTAATTGAATAATGATGATGCTAATTGAATATGTGAGGAAGACATATGAATAAAGTTTTTCGGAACAAAACGTAGGATCGCACTTGATGACATAACAATCTCGTATAGTTTGAAAGGTTTATTGGACTCAATAATGTTCGATTGACTCTTAAGAAGTCTCTGATTATATCAATATTGCTTCGTATATTCATCGAAATAACCGAAATATTTCTTGTGAAGAAAACGCTACAAAGGGATCCCTCGGAAGACTCCTCCGTAACTGGTCGCGGACGTCGGGATAAATTTCCAAATAAAATTTCATAAATATTTTTGATATATTCACGGTCAGGCTTTTCATACTTTGCCCGCGTGGCTTATCTGGATTATCTCGGGATTTCCACCGGATTTTTTTAACTTGTTCGCATTTGTGCGTCCGCTTATTGCGTTTTATCTGGCGCGTGATTTGCCGCATCGCCATCCTGCAAATATGTTTATCGTGCCCTAAATTCCTTTTAAATTTATGGAGCGAACGTTGAAAAATAGCCAACGTAAAAGTCCTACGGAAGCAGCTCTTTATTAAAATTCAATATCCGCTACGTACCGTGCGCTCTAGAATTAAAACTATGCCGTACATTGTTTCAGGTGATCAAGGGATGAGAAAAGTTGGTGCCGTCAGGACTTACGTGACTTGCTGATCACAACCGAGTGTGGCAGGAGTTCGGTTCGTGCGCGTGCTAATGTGATCGAGTGTCACCAAGTTTTCTGTCATGGTTTTGTCATGGCGCGCGGTAGCCCTGCTAGCCGCGCTGCAAGCGTGCGCCGGTGTTCCGGAAACGCTGTATCACAACCATTTCGCCGTTCACGTGCCGGCGGGCGGCAAGCGTGTGGATGACATCGCGGACCGACACGGCTTCGTCAATCATGGACAGGTATGTCAATTTGCTACGTGTTTGGAATTTCTCCTATTTCGTACTGTGGTGGCTCGAATATATTTAATGTAGAGAAATGTTCGCTTTTTTCCGATAAAAGTATTCAGTGTGAAATATAAAAATATGTGTTTTATGTAAGTACATCTCGTAAACTAAATCAAGTTATTCCTAAACGATGACGCGTATAAAAAATGTTAAACAAGTAAAAAATGTCTACAGGAAAATTAGTGCAAAGCTCAAGTTGATTTCTTGGCTCGACCGTCTGTCTGTCGACGGCCGTCCAATTAAGTTCTCTCGGTGATTAATGGCTGCAATACCTAACTCTGTACTACTACTGGAATTACCTCAGCCGGAAGATTGTTGGTTACATTCGAATATTTACAAAATAAAATGTAAATAAAATCATGCTTCATATAATTGTTTTTATCAAAGTACATTTTTTCAAATGTAAGGTAAAAGCATAAATTACTTAGAAGATAATATATAAAAAAAATGTTATTGTTGGCATTTAATTACGTTATAGAACCAAAAACATGTATTTTAAAAATATTTATCATATTGTCTGTGCGCTTGTTCCCTCTAATCTCAGAAACGGCTTAACTGATGTAATTTCTTAACAATATCAGAGGTAAAACAACAATACTTACAATTTTAATTACAAATTAACAAGCAATTATAATTGGCGATTTGATATCGTTCATTGGATACTATTTACCTACTATTTATTATTTTTTGCTTTTCAGTTTAATATTTTTATTAAGAAGTTTTATCATATTGTTTTTATTGAAATGTTCGTTCTTTGGAATCAAATTTTTAGATGAATGAACAGAATCGCTGAAGTGATTTCTAATTTCAAATATTTCAATGATTAAAATAAAGGAAACATAAAATATTTATGGTATATTTAAACGAGCGGTGAATATAATATATTTACAATCCAAAATTTGTTGTTTCGAATCCTTTTAACATTTAAATAACACTGTAATAACATATAGTAGGTTAAGCAGAGGGTACATAGAGTTGAGACTCTCTAAAAGAAAATAATTAATTCCTCCGATTGGGAATCGAACCCATAACCGCTGTTACTACCGATGCGCCACTAGGGCCCATTCATATGTTTACACCATAATTTTATTTTTAAAAGTAATGTTCCTAAAAACAATTACAAAACCAAGATTAAAGGATTCTATGTTGTCAAAGAAAGAAAAGACTTCCGGGTTGTAGAAGTTTCCTGTTGTATTATGTGCTTGTGTGACATATACTACCGTTCAAAAGTATTTGCCCACTAAGGAATAAATGAGTTTTAGAAAAAAAAATCAATTAAAACAATTTTGTATTATTAAAATTTTATTCCCTATAATAAATTTAATTTTGTTTTACAAAAAAATGTTAAGTTTTAGCTAGATTATTTATTAAATTTTGTCTTTATCAATATATCCTCCTTTTGCCTTTATTACCGCTGCGCAGAGTTTAGGCTTTCTATCAATTAATTTTATCAGGTAGCCAGGATGAATTGCATTCCACTCCTTCTGCAGTATATCCCAGAGATGCATGGTGGAAGTCGGGCATTCTTTTCGCACCTCTCTGTCTAATTTATCCCATAATAATTCTATAGGATTGAGATCAGGTGATTGCGATGGCAATACCATAACCTTTAGTGCTCTTTTCCGCTCTATGTCTTTCAAATACTTCTTGCATAGATTAGAAGAATGTTTAGGGTCATTGTCATGCTGAAACATGAAGTTCTTACCGATTAATCGAACACCAGAAGACGTCATATTGTCTTGGAGTATTTTTTTGTATCCGTCCTTTTTGAGAATTCCCTTAATTTTTATTAGATCACCAGTTGTATTTCCAGCAAAACAGCCCCAAACCATCACAGAGCCTCCTCCATGTTTTACTGTAGGCACTATACAAGCATCTATCATCCGTTCTTTTAAATTTCGGCGTACAAATAGTCGTCTCTTCGAACCAAAAACTTCAAATTTTGATTCATCACTCCTCAATACACGTTTCCACTCTTCATGTGTCCAATTTTGGTATTCACGAGCCCATTGAAGTCATTTTACCTTATTTTGACGCCTAAGAAGTGGTTTCTTTACCGTTACTCTTCCTGAAAGACCTTCTCCTATGAGCCGCCTTTTGACAGTGGAAGTACTAACAGAATCTTGTCTGGATTTTTTAAATTGTGCTGCAATTTCTGGTGCAGTTAGTTTTCGGCTGCGTCGGCTGGTCAATGCTATGATCTGATCTTCACTGTTCGTAGTCTTACGGGGACGTCCAGTCCGTTTTTTGTTAATATAACTGTTAGTGTCTAGATATTTGTTCACGTTGTAGTCTACTGTTCTTCGAGATATTTTTAATATTGCGGCAATTTCGCGATTATTTTTATTTAATTTATGTAAACTAATAATCATAGAACGTATTTCATTAGATAACTCTTTAGTTTTCACCATTTTATTCAAAATATGACTGCGAGAAGGATTTCTCACCAAAAAATTTAATAGCCTTGAGTAGATACGCTTATGAAGGCTGTTAAAAAACTAATTTATTTATATTTAGTCTTTTATGTGCAAAAATATAGTTCTCTTTATACTATAAATAATAATCAATAAGTAAAAATTACATTAAGTCTCCCAATATAACAAATATACCATCAGGGTATGCAATGCGACTATTTTCAGATTTGAATAAAATCAACTTTTTTCAATTAAATATCAGTATAAGTGTTAATTTAACAGATTCTGTCGTTTGTCGTGTAGTATTAAAGCTAAAATAGATAGTTATGTCGATCATATATTCGCTCATAATACTTTAGTTCTCTAAAACAACACTGGGCAAATACTTATGAACGGTAGTGTATGTGCTCATACCCTGTGGTATAGCGTTGGAGCTTTACGAGATTTTTATATATATTTTTTTTAGTATAAAATTATTTTAATTTTATGTAATGACGTCATTTTAAGTTTATACTTAATCATCATGAGACCATGTTTTTGATCTGACACCAAGGCAAAAGCGCAGGGTTGAGTTTCCCCACTCAACACGATTGACGATTGTGGGTTTGATTTTCACACAAGGAAATCAATTATTTTCATTTCTGCGCTCTGGTCAAAAGTCTAAACAGAGTGCCTTAACACTTGGTTTCTTCTTGGTTGCTTCCAGGATACAGCGTGAAAAAGATGTTTCGCCTTTCCACTATTGTTATTTTTCAACTAAACACAACAGACATATACAGACTTTCCTCACTTATTAAGCATCTAACAAGCGAATATAGTCCAATCACGCTCGAACTAGACCGTCTACGCTTATTCTAAGCCTGTCGCTTACACTAGTATCCAGTGTACCAGGCACTCAGCATTCTCATCGTCAATAGTGCACTTGACGTCCTTTGAGGAATCGACTTTTGAACATTCCGCAGTAGTAGCAGCGCCTATAGTTTGAATATTTGTCTCCTTTAGTTCTGTATACGTTATAGAGGTATGTTACAGTATAAGTAAATAACTAATTCTGATTGTAAACTGTAAACGACGGTCGTGGATTCGATTCCGATTCTTGGAAATTAATATTTTCGTTTCCTCGCTCTTGTAGCTAGTCAAAGCGCTAAGTTACGCTACGCAACACACAATGTTTCTAAAATATGGCGGTGCTTGGGCAACGGAGTGTTTTAACACTAGATTCTCTCTGTCTACACTGCAACGTGAAGCTACCATAATACACCAATTCTATGATTAGGTGAATCCAGTTTACATTTTAGGTATATTTATTTTACAGAGTGGTGTTTTATGCTAGTATTTTTACGTGGCGTATTCCAATACCTGGCCCAAGGCGCTGTGTTTGATTGGTACGAACGCTCGTGGATTTATTTTTTATAAAAACTTTCTGACAGTTTTTAAACGCTTAACTTAACGACGGAATATTTCACACAAATAACGACTGTTTTGTGTGTGTTTGTTACCTAAGTCGTTTTTTTGTTTGTTTTATTTACTGATTTTCTTTTTCGTAGATGTCTTTTTGTAGCTTCACTCTCACTCTATATCCCGTATATAGCGTATAGGGAGATAAAACTAACATTTCAATACGAAGCATCACGACGTACATATGTTATTATTTCTATATATGTATGCTCTTCTTCTATCTAAAAACACGTTTTTCTTAAATGCACTTACAAAAAAAAGAATAAAAATCAACACATTCGCCATCGACTCGCCGTTGTGTTTCATTAAGTAAATTATAACATGATTAACGTAGCCAATTATGTTCCGTTTTAATCGTGTGAATAAACGAACGAGATAGTGTTGCGCCGATAAAGTTCGTTCGTTATCTGTACAATAATTAAAAGTTGCTGATAATTTTCGATACGAGCGCGATTAAAACGGCGCTGGGGTGATTGAGTTTGTCACGGGGAATTACCGGCTTGCACGCCACGCGTGGCGTGACCATTCTATGTGAGGTTGGAAACAGGACATGTGCTTTTTTATTTATTTATTTATTTTTAAAGTATTGTATTTAAAAAAGTAACATTTGATTTTTTATTTTTGTTTTTCGTGTGCCATGCTTTAGACATTTTTGGGTGCTTTTTCGATTTTTTTTTGTAGTATTTGTACCATTTCGAAAAACGGGACATTTATACGTCCTGATGCTGTTTCGGGACGTAAGCCAAAAACGAGACAGTTCCGTCCAAACGTCTGGCCACATTAGTCATGCACGCCCGTTTACACATGGAAAAAGTAAGTGTATGAACTGTTTATTGTTGCAATTAACTTATGAATATTTAACGCGTAAGTATGAACGTTGTGGTATAATTGTTTATTTATTTTAAGATATTTCGATGTGATATCGAGTTGTGTGTACATTTATGGGAAGTTAATTAAGGAAATAGTATCCCGCACGTAGTAGGGTAGGCAGAGGGAACCTGAGAACCTACTGTTCAGATATTCCGTTCACAGGAAGATACTTCCGTTTCTCACTTTTCGCAGAATTTTCGAGACCTTGGGTTTTGAGTGGATTGGGTTCGTTATGACATCAAGAAAATGAAAACTATAAAATTTCGTTAACCCTAATAGAACGAACGAACGAACGGAGACGACCCCACAACACGTCGTACAATTAGTAAAATGTGTGATGTAATTTAAAAAAGTATATACATATAATATATATAAGTAAAAAAATATTAATTTATCTCTAACTTATATATATAATTATGTATGTATTAACAGTTTAATATGTACGTAGCGACTGCACTACTAAGACGTGTGCTAATACCGTTAATAATTGATTAGTACGGTACACCCGTTTGATTTGAATTTACACTGCGTTTACACAATAACTAGAATCCGTTACAATATAGCTTGGGACTAATTAACTTAGTAGTTAATGTTACATGTATTATTTATGGTTTTTTTAGCAATTTAAGTTCTGAAATATATTTTAGAAAAATTTATTTTTAAATTGAAATAATTTAATTTAATAAATATTATACCTGCTTCCGCATACCAGCTTGCCGTATGCGACCCAGACTTGTGTCTGTAAACTCGTGTCTGTAAGTTTGTGGATTCGATTCCTTCTCGAGGAAATAAAATATCTAATATTTTAATTTACTCCCTCTAGTAATGACAATGTCAAGTTCCTCCACTTCAAAGGCAATGCCTCAAAAATCCTGCCAAAAGTGGGGAACGAAAGAGTCTTAATAGGAATGGAGTGTTTTAATACGAGGTTTGCTCTGCCTACTGATATGTTGCGAGATGAAGGTAAATTAAAATTTATTCAACTTATATATTTCAACCATTAATCTAGCGAAATTCGAATCGACAACCACCATGAATATACTATATAGACCCATATAAACGACTATGGGCGATTTATTTTACCTTTATGTATGTACCTACCTATATATTCTACATTAAGGTATTTGTCAACACCACGTGGACCATTGTAATCGAATGTTTGAGCGACTGTGCCACATGTTTGCTCCCACGATTACCCCCATACAGCTTTGAATAAATGATACAACCCCGCCGTTGGTAACCTATACGAATAATAGAAGGGAATTAAATCGTTGCGTTCGCGGCAATCGTGAATAATAAATTTGTTGCCGAAAAATTCTTTTATTCTTTTCCGTTTTCTAAACCGTTTATTTCCAATGAATACGAATCATATTTCATAATATTTGGAGCGTAATAAATAACGGTCTCGTTGTGGAATGTCTTAGCGTTCATTGAGTACGGAAAAGTGATTTTGTTTAGTGAATTTATATATATTTTTTAAATATTTGTTTTCTTTTTAGTTGGAGAGTTTATATTTAGATATATTTTTTTTTTCTAGGTCTTATTGATTCTTTATACCTGATCACCACTAAGAATTATTGAAATTGGAGTGGATTTGTATTATTTTTTTAAATATTAGTTGTTAAAGTCATGCCAAAAAACAATTTTTTCACATTGTTCCCGCACTTAGCAGGGTTGTAGTGTGTTAAGACACTCTGTTCCCATTAAGACCTTTCCGTCCACTTTCCCCCATTTTCTTGAGGCATTGCGTGTTGAGTGGCGGTACTCAGCGACGCGCTTTGCCTCGTTATTACAGCGAGAAAATGAAAAGGTTATATATTTTACTTCCTCCTTGTAGTCACAGCGTTGTGCCTCTACTCGACGTCCGGCCTCAATTTTCTTAAAATAATATATATTATACAAATATAATATTTACTCCAATTTTTATTATAAGTACCAATAATTATAACCCCTCACCTATTCTAATTAAAAATAGATTTCTTTATACATTCTCCTTAATAAAAGGCAAACCCCAACATAAATTAATTTGTCACGAAACATCTGTATCACACGAACAGATTTCGATTTCATTTCAACAAACTTCAACTTCAACTTCAACTGAACTATATCTGAAGATAGTTTCTACCGCATTTCATGGTTCGGCTTAGGCTTGCTTTAGTATTTACTCGAGCGTATGTTATAACTGAATTGTGACGGCGGAGATCTCTTGTGTGTTACAAATTAAATGTGGAAATTACTATCGTCATAGTGTGGGTTCGAATTGTTTATTAATAGATATTAAATGCGTGTCGTCGTGGTGTAGTGGTACAATGTGTGGGTATACGGGTTCTATTATGTCTCGGGTAAAATATTTACTTTTTCCCATTCTGAGAAGGTAAAAAGTGAAGAGTCGAATGTGTTAACTTTAAAATTATTTTTGTTATGATGGATGAAGTATATTTATATTTATTTGTTTCTTTTAATTTTTTATTGTGTCACGCTATATCTCGGGCTAGGCAGACGGAACCTGGGGAATCTAGTGTTAAGATACTTCTCTACTTCCCGCCGAATTCATAAGCCATTGCGTGTTGATTGGCGCAATTCAACGTTGCGGTTTCGTCAAAATATTTCTCTACAAATGATCTCTTCGATAAGTCACTATTCTTTATTAATATATTTTGCTACTATAATTTAAAATAGCAAAAAAACAAAGAAGAAACAACTTTTTTATATTCTCTAATAATTAATAGTGAGTTTGTACAACTTGTTTAAGGACTCATCTAAAGAAAAATGGTGAGAGCTTTTTAATTAATACGGATAAAGCAGGATGGGAGAGTACCTAAAGATATATTTTTAATAAAAAAATAAAATAAAATGAAAGCCCTAAAATATATAAGTATTTTTATACAAAGAATATAATTACATTATAATAAGTAGTATATTATATTATTCCGGACCGTATAAGGGAAAACAGTCCATGATTATTTGAAGTATGTATTACTATTTAAGCTTAAGTAAACTTCGATAATATATATAGCATTGGTAGCATTATTAATGTATTAATTAATTTAGTCCGTTAATCTTCTGTTAATTACAAATTAACTGGAGTATTATTATGTATTATTTACTGTAAACACTTGAAATGCCGTTTATCTTATAAGATAAACGGCATACTTACTATTCGTAAAATGTTGTTTTTTTGAATTGATAAATCCATACCTATATTATAAATTCGAAAGTAACTCTGTCTGTCTGTCTTTTACGCAATCATTGCCAAACTGCTAATTTAACTGTGATAAAATACTCATATAGAGATACTTGAGGGACTCGGGATGAACATAGGATACTTTTTTTTCTTATATTTGTAATATTATCGCTATATACCAAAATATTAAAATACTAATTAATTTCACATGAAATTTATTCTGTCATGTTAATAACAACCGTCGTTAAGCGACCGTTGCTAAGCAACGATTTGCAAAGTTACTAAATACTAGTAAATAAATTAATAACTTAAATATATTTTTTTGCATGAAAGATAGTATTCATTTGACTTTTTTGTTAAAATTCCTATCTATACAGTTTCATTCTTATTGTGTTTAATGACTTTTATAATAATTGAAAAATGATCTTTAAATGAAGGTTGTTATAACTGGGTCGCGCTTGTGAAAAGATTTTTTTATGTATTATTTTTGAAATTGAAAAGATATAATAATGTTTGAGTTGTTTCATTCTCTTTAAAAATATATTTAGTTATTTTTTTTAGCTTCACGCTGTATCCCGCACGTAGCTGCCCTGGCAGAAGGAACCTATTGTTAATTCACTCCGTTTCCCATTTTCCGTCGAATTCTGGAGGCATTGCATGTTGAGTAGCGGAACTCAACGCCGCACTTTTGCCTCTACTAGAGTGCGGAAACAAAAATTAAGTAAAAAAATATTTAGATTCATATACTTATCTAATTAAAAGCAGAAAAACCCTTTGTAGGTTGCCGTCTTGTGTCTCATAATTTCTCAAGCAGATATCGAATCTGCATCCATCGTGTTTACAGTTCTTAATTAGGAAGAGTGTATCGTCATCCAACGCCTACAACTCACACGTGTCTACAGTCACACAGGCTTACTTAGCACGTTCTAATGGAGTACGTAATGGCCTCGACGATAAATTCATTTAGCCGTATTTTAGTCGCCAATTATGTAACGGTATTGTATGGATATACCTTAGATTTAGAAAGCAGAAGTGGTATGAGAGCTGAATTCTTGATTTTCGTATGAAATATTTAGTCTCTGATAACGAGGCAAAAAACGGTGTTATGTTTCGCCATTTGACACGCAAATCCTCTACAATTCGGTGGCAAGTAGGAAATGGAATGTCTTAACTTTAGTTTCCCTCTACCTACTCTGCTGTGTGCGGGATACAGCGTGAAGCTGATTATTTGATTTTTTTATCAATGTCATTTCTTATAGCCATAGCAAGCCTACGAGATTAACGCGAACGAACATGCTTCGGCCATTTTGTGGACACCGTTAATGCGATTAATACGACGCCCGGACATAATAACTGCTTTGTAAAACCTTTGTCTCGTACCACCTAATCAGATTGTGCACTTGGCCCTCTTTCACGTAATTAGTACGGGTTCTTATCCATGGAGACACATTCCCTTAATTGGATATTATGCCATATGCGTAAATATGTAGGAACATGTATGTAGAGAGAGAGAGAGAGAGATGAAGCCGCCGTGACGCAGTGAGTCAACGTCTGTAAATCGTCGTGATGGTTGTAAGTTCTGATCGATCGAAGTTATTCGAGGGTTTTAATTAATTGAAACTCCAGCTTTAGTAACGCAAAGTGCTGGCATATTTAGAAAGATCCGTATTTAAAGAACAGAAAAGAATAAAAGACAAAGTGTGTGTGGAGGTTAATAATATATCTAACGGAGTGTCTTAACACCTTGCAATTAGTTTCTTTCTGCCTAACCGTGAATAAAAACATGAACATACAACATTTACATTTTGGGGAACGGGGTGACCTATCACTAGGTTCCCTCTAGTCTGCTATATGCGGTAAACAACGTGAAGTTGAAAAATACTCGTACAGGTATTGAGGCCACAACTATTACCTACATTCAGTTAGGCATGCGCCATCTCCGCGACAATGGTACCAAAATCTAAATAAATCTCTAAAATGTTAAATTGCCCAAACAAAAGATAAGTTGGCCGCGTAAGTCGCAACATGTTTTATCTCAGAACTTTGTAATTAAAAATTACTCTTTGTTCTAACTTTAACGACATCGTGTTAAAAGTATCCAAGCTGCCTTACTCTCACCGGCTTTCGCGTTGTTTGCCCGTTTCAAAGTATAAACAGTTAGCTATAGGTTTATCTTCTTATCTTCTATTATAATTTTCGTAACTAAAATAAAATTCCTTAAGAAATAATGGCGCTTTACCTAGACACGAGGTAGAAACGCTCCAGAATTTGGCGGTAAATGGGGAAACGGAGTGTATTAACACTAGGATCCCTTTACCCACCTTGCTAGTGATTATTGATTATTAAAAAATCTTTGTATATAATGATACAGATAAGACAATATAAACAAAATCCTTCACAATTTGCTTAAACAAACTGGCCGGCTCATAAATCTCCTACTTTATATTTCAACACATACTTCCAACTCTCGTTCTAACGAACCCCTCTCGTGCGTCCTACATTAATTTTTCCGAGCCTTAAGTCCAGACTGCGTGAAGGGTCCTTTCCCGGGTTGTATTATGACTTTTTTTAGCTTCGCGGTGTATCCCGCATATGGTAGGGTAATCAGAGGGAACCTAGTGTTAAGACCCTCCGTTCCTCACTTTTCGCTGAATTTTCGAGGCATTGCGTGTTGATTGGAGAAATTCAACGCTGCGCTTTGCCCTGTTACCAATATAATAAATCATAATTTACTTCGCCGTGAATATGGGAATCGAACCCAACAAGTTTGTGCCAATGCGCCATAACAGCCATTACGGCGTCATAAAGCATAAATATTCTCTACAAACCTACATACGTACTACGGCTGTGATAAATGAAGCGAGCACGGAACACCCGGCGACCATCTGGCACATTCCGTGCTTATTACTCTCACAAAGAATCTCCGAAGAAAACGAAAACTCTATTCGCACCTACTTCTATCCGGTGACACATCCTCCCATTAGGTGATACTCGAGGCGGCGGCATTTTTCATACCCGATTTCTGAACACCTGTCACCCTTTGCTTTTCATTGGAATATTATATTAGGTTTAAAGCCGTCGACGCGACGCCTGTGAGCTGAATGTGTAGGTGCTAGTTCGTATGTTATGTTGTGCCAAACTGTTTGTTTGTATTGGTACGTAATCTTATTAAACTTTTCTATGTTAACGTAAAGGTAGAGCTATATGCCCCTTTTAATAAGGCCAAGTGCAAAAAAGTCAAATTTGCTGTATGCTATTAAAAATATATTTTATTCTATTCTTTAGTATTTGTTGTTGTAGCGACAACAGAAATGAAATTTGAACTGTCTTACTATCACAGTTTAAGAGATACAGTTGACAGATGGACAGACAAATAGGAAAACAGAGAACGGAGTCTTAATAATAGGACCCCGTTGGATCTCTAAAAAACCAATAATACAAATAATTTACAAATTCTGATTTCATTATATTTTCTTAGTACCTACATAATACATTCGAGTTAATTTCGAGCTATTAGCGTGAATTGCTTCCGTTACACCTCACCGTAAACTCATACTTTTTTATCGCCTTAACAAGTGGTTTTCAGTGAAAAGTTAAACCACATTTAACTCGTCAGAAAAAGTTCACATTTCCACTGATATACTGCTGAAGTTGTTCAATTTTGTAAAAATTGTAGTATAAATTATGTTGAAAAATCTCACTTTTTTATACAATGTTACTTAACTTTTTTTTCAGCTTCACTCTGTATCCCGCATATTGCAGGGTAGGGAGGGTTAAAGTGTTGTGTTAGGGCACTCCGCTCCCCACTTTCCGTCGAATTCTGGAGGAATTTCGTGTTAGCATTCCAATTTGACTACGAGAGCGAAACCCGAGGCAAACGCTAGTATAGTGTAGAAGAACTGTAAGCTAACAAATATCCTCAACACCTAAATTTCTACCAAAGCCCAACCATTCAAGGTAACACAGGTAACGCAATATGTTACCAACGAGCACAATGGTCGTATACAAAACATTCGAGGCCCAAATAGGAACGGTTCGACTCCTCAAGGACCATCGACTACGTGAGCTGAAATGTAATCTTGGTGGATTTTCTGCCTTTTTTTTCTCTGGCTCCCTTTATTTATGTTTTTTTTTAGTTTTTTGTTTATTTAAAGCGTTTATTAGAGTTAATTGTTTTATTTTCTCCATATTCCACAATCATTACTTGCTTGCTTCCACGCCAGAAAAAAAATAAAATAGTACTATATTGAAAATATTATCGAACCCACAACCTGTCGCACTTACATTCACACGCATGTACTCCTGTGCCGCGACTGGCAAATCACTATATATATTTTTTTTATATTAAAACAAATGTATAATCGTTTTATATATATATCAGTTATGAAAATAAATATAAAACAATATTTATTTACAATTTATACGTTACTAAGAATTCATTAGAGCCCTAATATGTCACAACTCCGTCCATTAGAAGGCAAATAACCCGACAAGGAAACGCGTCAGTTGACACGACAGAGTGATTTATGTACGAGTATGTATACGATTTTGATCATTCCGTTACAATATTATTACCGATTTTTTGTTATTTATTTACGATTTTATCTGTTTCGATGTTTGGGAACCTGTGTACGGGGTGAATGTTTAATGGTTTATTTGTATTGCTTTTTTTGTTTTTTGTTGCTTTTATTTAGATATTTTTTAAATAAGTTTTGTTAATAAAATCACGCTGTATTTCGCAGACAGCAGGATAGACAGAGGAAACTTAGAGTTAAGGCACTCTGTTCCCCACTTTCATTATGCCGAATTCTGGAGGCATTGCGTGTTCAGTGACAGAACTTAACGTTGCCCTTTTCCTCGACACCTGATAAAGTTTAAAATCTGTCATAAATATAAAAAAACGGATTGATGTATCACTTTTTTTATTATATATTTTTTTTGTTGTATAGGTACAAGTTTAATTTTAAACAAGATAAGCCACCTAGAGTTATTACCATTTCGACAGATTTATAATAATTATTTACATTTTGAAAGGTTATACAAAATACAATTATTGATGTGCATTTTTGACTATATTTCAATTGAAATGTGTCGGTATTCCAACGTATCAATAAATATTGGACAAGCTGAATATTCAGCAGGGCGAAAAACTGGGTTCGCAGATCAAAATAAAACAGTGTGTGGTTTTGTATGCTCGTTCGTATATATAGTATTCGTACCAATAGTTTATTTTAGGTTTTAGCTTTTAATAATGGTTTTAGTTTTTGAACGGAAAATAATTTGTGGTATTTTTGTTTGTTACTCGTATTTTTTTCTGTAGATCAATTAGATGACTAGATTTTTTGTATAAATTAAAATTTTTAGATTAGATAGATTATATAAGTGAATTGAATTATCACTTATGTACAATTATATAAACAACAAATAAATACTAGTTGAAAGTGAATCTAAACAGTTTTTTTGTTGTTTTTATACTTTTCGCATTTCTAATTCACATTCCATTTTCAACAATATTTTTTTATCTACAGTAAACCTTTTTTTTTATATGGGCAGTATACCATAAACTTTGGGTAGGTATAGCACAAAAATGATAATTTTGACCCGATCTCTGTTCCCCCATACATAAACATATTCAATTCGAATAACTCTTTCGAATTTTTTCAATTCAATTACATGTGTGTTTGACGAGTTCCGGGCGTGTGTCGATTCATATTTCAATTTAAACAACTAACCCGAAGATTTCAATTTGTGCTGTATGTAGGTGGGGTTGTAAAATAGTATTTTTACGTTTGGATCAAACTGGGTTGGATGCTGTTGTTGATAGTAATTATTTTTATTATACATATATAGATATAGTACATATATTATATATTTTATTTATCTCTCGCGTTAAAACTGTTGACGTGAAAGGTGTTTTAAAGATATGACATTAAAAAAATCAATTTTTATTCAATTAGGCAATTACAAGCATTTTTGAATCGTCACATTACCTAGAAATGTACAGTGTACAGAAAAATCACCGGCTCGGAAGGCGGGTCAGCTGAGAAGAGCAGGCAAGAAACTCAACAGTTGCTTGCAATTTGGGAACCCAACCTCACATCTTCATCTTCATCTTGCTAAACCATTCATACTATTATTAGTATTATTTTTTTCGTAGTATAAATTAAACAGATTTCCATAGATGTACGCTTAGTTTTTTCAAACTACGCTACGGATTTTAATGCAGTTTCCACTACTGACACAAGGATTATAGAGAAAGAAAGAAAATAAATATATTTTTTCTTGTGTGTGATTCGAATCCACAGCTATCGCGTATTACAAATTTAATACTTTTCAACTCTACCACAATGTTATCAATACAGATCATTATCAAACACTTTACAAACTACCAATTTTAAGTGGTTATCAAAAGTAACTAAAAAGTAGTTTTTAACTAGTATTTAATACAATGTACGGATCAAAGTTGGGTCGTAAACGGCAAATTTACTGTTATTCCGTCACGGCAATCCCCCGTAACTGCGTTATCATAAAGTATTCATGGAAATTACCAATTTCGTGCGAAACCATTATTTTATGTTCACTCTTTTAGTAATAGGTAGCTACGTAGGCTACAAAGTGTGTTTGAAAATGGTTGTGGGTTCGATTCCCACTCGAGGAAATGAAATATTTGTTTAAATTTATATTTCCGTTTCTTCGCAATATCTTCGCTTTTAACATGCAATACCTTCGGAGTTCGGCGGAAAGTGGGGAACATAGTGGTTTAACACTAGGTTCCTTCTGCCTACTTTGCTGTGTGTGGCTGATACAGCGTGAAGCAAAAGAAGTGAAGAAGAAAGGTAGCTAGTTAAGTATGTATAACGCGTTCGTGCCACTTCTTTTTAATTGTACTTTGTTAGTATTGTAGTGAATATGTTGTGAGTTGTTAGTTCAAAATTGTTTAGATATTTTGTGAAAGTATTTTACCATTTGTTTTGAAATATTTAGTTTATTTAGTTACAAAGTTTGTACGAAGTTTAAAGGTTGAATACTAACCTAATACTAATTACCAACTTAGGTACTGGTTTTCTCTAATGGTCACCATATAATTTACTATTTAATATTCTTACTACTTTAGATAGAGAGTACCGTACAGACACTCTTTTCCATCTGAGTTCGTGATATTACATGTTTATTGGCGGAACTGAAATAATTCATTCCTTCGATTGGCTATCGAACACACAACCGTTGCGTTTATAGTCAAACGTTTGTGCCACTGCGCTACGACGGCCTTAACAGTAATATAAACTTATTTATCAACACTATTCAAATATCAAATTGCAACGATGATATTTACTTTACAATTTATTACAAATTGTTTATTAACTTTATTTTCTATGAATATTTGTATAGGTTATTAGTATGAGCACAACAAAAAGTAGAGTGAGAAGACACTTAGGTTTATGATCAAATTACGTGCCGCTCCAACAGGCAACAACAAAGGTAATTAGGCTTTATAACTTAAAAGGTTTCTTATCTAACTTAATTTATCCAAAGTAACTTCTTCTTGAAGTGAATAAGTAAGTACGAAACGTAATTCAACATACCGGCACAAATTTTAGGTGAGCTGATACAAAAAAGGCCGTAGTGGCGCAGCGGCACGAGGGTGTGACTGTAACGCGACGGTTGTGGGTTCGATCCCCACTCGAGGAAGTGAAATATTTATTTACTTTACGCTTATATTACCATATCTTCGCTCTGGTGTCAAGGCAAAGCGCGGCGTTTAGTTCTGCCACTCAACAGGCAATGCCTCCAGAATTTGGCGAAAAGTGGAGAACGGAGTGTCCTAACACTAGCTTCCCTCTGCCTACTCTGCTGTGTGCGGGATACAGCGTGAAGCTGATTTATTTTATTTTTGATACAAAATAAACATTGCTGTAACAATTTTATCAAAATTGTATGTACAATTTAGTTTGAACAACTGTACAATTCGTTAAAATAGTTTTTTTAGTTGGTACTAGCCGCGGTTTTATTTACAAACGGTGAATACGATTCTCCTATTAACTCAAATATATTTTGTAGATAGAAAATAATTACTTGGTCTCTAAAATTAATGGAAGATATGAAAAATAATCTAAGAAATGTTATTAAGATTAAATACTTTATTTATTTTTGGCTTCAGGCTATATCTCCCAGATAGCAAAGTAGGCAGAGGGAAACTGGGAACCCAATGTTAAGATTATTTCGTTATCCACTTTGCGCTCGTTTCTAGAGCCATGGCGTGCGGAGTGTTGGAACTCTACGACGCTCTTTGCCTCGTTACCAGAGCAAGGAATAGTAAAATATTAATTATTTCATTTCCTCCAGTGGGAATCGAACCCACAACTCCTCCCATGCGCCACGTCCGGGCCTTAATGAATACTTTATTTTAATTATATTTGTAATCTAATAACGATATCTGTTAACTATTTAATATTTTCTAGTGTATTCGTTACGTTGTAAGGAAGCCCTTATCCTCAAGATCAGGAAAAGCTGTAGGGTTGCACATTCAAGTGTTTGATAAATAGGAATGCTTCAACATATTTCTCAACAGCAGACGATCCTTTCTTCTATCTAGATCGTTCAAAATACTAGATATTAAGAGATTGCGTGTTAGATGGTGCTTAACTACCTCTAGACAGTGATAAAAGTATTCTTTATATACCCTAATTGAATCAAAATTTTTAATTTCTTTTTTTTTATAAGTTATACTAAATATTATTTATTTATTTTTTTTAATAAAAAAATATAATTTATATATTTCTATTTGTACCTAGATTCAGTTCAGAGAATCTAGAAAAAGTAAACTGATCGACACAAAAAATTAATTTAGTTAGTTTAGTTAATTATAAAATGTTAAATAGGTACCCAGGCTAGGCTTTTTTCTCGACCTAAGCTATGCATGTATATACTTAGTGTAGATTTACTCTATTTCCCGTCGAACGGGTTGCGTTCTCTTCTAAAACAAAGGCGTTTCCTAGTGGCTGCCGGTGACATGCGCGCACGACGTTTGTATGGCTACTAATGTTCAATTCATTTCATTTTATAATGAAATGTTATTGTGTTGCGTTAATTGAATTGTAATATATACACGCACATAGCAGGATAAGCAGAGGGAGCCTAGTGTTAAATCACTCTGTTTTCATTAAGACACTTCCGTTACCCACTTTCCGTCGAATTCTGATTCTAAATGGCGAAACTCAACGTCTGTGGCGTTTTTAAGTATGTAATTATAAAGTGTGGGATAAGCGTTTACTTGCGGCTTCGCCTGCGTGATCCAATGGAAATATCTAAGAGTTATGTATGAAACATCGTCGACGTACCATACCATAAAAATAATTTCTCAATTCGAACCGGTACTCCCTGAGATTAGCGGGTTCTAACAAATTTCAGCTTTATCATATTAGTATAGGCATAAATGAAATTTTACATGCTAAATGAAATATTTTAAATATTGTAACTTTATTCATTGTTGCCGAATTTAAATTACAAGTTATTAAAAACAACTGTCATAGTTTAAGTACCATAGAAATATTTGCTCGGGCCACGCTAACTTTAAAAATAGACGAAACTAAATATTTTACCACAGTTTATTTCTCACGGGGATGAAAGTTTACAGTTTCTGATATAAAAGTGTAAATAATCGTTTGTAATAGTATATACAGCTATAGCTATTAGTAATTAAATATCTCTTATAATCTTTTCGTTGTTTACGATATTGTAAAAGATAATTTGACGTATATAATTTTTTTCTTTTCAAAAAAAGGTTAAAAAAGGACAATTGAAAATAAAAGATAAATTGGTAGATATAAAAACGACGAGGATGGGATTCGAACCCACGCGTGCAGAGCACATTGGATTAGCAGTCCAACGCCTTAACCTCTCGGCCACCTCGTCCTGTATTACACCGTTAAATAAATTATAGATACCATTTTCATTTTTGATGTTTTTCTACTAGACTGTCTTGTTGTTAAGACTTACTGTTTTCCGCTTTTACCTTGAATTTAATAGTAAAAATCCGAAATATGTGGCTATTAGCATATACCACAGGCTGATCGTTGTGCAGATCATAAGTGTGTGTTTGTAAACACGACAGGTTTCGGGTTCGATTTAAACTGGAAGATGGTCAATTTCTCTGGAGTCGTGGCAAAGCGCGGCGTTGAGTCCCGCCATTCAATATGCAAAAAATCGGCAGAAAGTGGGGAACAGAGTGCATTAACACTAGGTTCTCTCTGCCTACCCTGGTACATGCGGGACCGAAAAACAACACTATAATTAGTAAGGGATGCCCAGTACAAACATGACGTAAGACCATCATCTCATTCATATTCCAAAGAAGTGTAATTATTCACGCGCACAGGGCCATATTATGTAAGTTTTAATGAAAGCACGGCTCCATTAGCAGCGGAATATTCATTCCCTTGATGACCCACTCGAATAATAAGTGTATTGTTGTAGGTACAAAACAACCCTATAGGTTCCCGGCAAGTGCTGCCTTAGGGGTTCTTCATTGCTAATGATGTGGAAGTCTATAGATAACTAACTGGGAAATATTATTATATTTATTCCAAGCTTTACTGGATAAATATAGTTGGATTTTATTGAGTGTAATATTATAAAAAAGGTTTTCTAAGCACGGAGTTCAGTTGTGCTACTCAACACGCAACGCCTCCGGAATTCGGCGGAAAATGGGGAACGGAGTGTCTTTACATTTGGTTCACTCTGCCTACCTTGCTATATTCGGGACACAGAGTGATGCGAAAAAATATTTGTGATTGATTTTTTGTGATTTTTTTTAGTGTAATTAGGCTAATATAACAATTATACTAAGTACTATCTGTAAAATAGTTCTTATCCACGTTTACAGGTAGTTTGTACAATCGTAGCATTGAAATATTAGCTTAATTTCACTTAAATAGAACCTAAATATAAAAGTTCGGGTAGTCCCATGTCGCGACCAATATCTAAGGAAGCGTTAGGAACGTGCTCACAAAACAACGAGACTGGATAAAAAGTATTAACCTTGTTGTTCGAACTTACCTGAGTACATCGAGGGTAGATAAAAGTTGTTAAACTTGTAAGGCGCTACTCTCATAGGAATTTTGTTACATTAAATTTATTTTTTAACTATTAGTAGTATCAACTCGCAATGCCATTATTTGCCAGAATTTAGCGGATAGCTAGGACTTAATGGGAACACTAGGTTCCCAGGTTCCCTCTGTCTACACTGTTGTGTGCGGGATACTGCGTAAAGCTAAAATCGTTACGAAATAGCGTCTGGTGTATAAAATGTAGTCCACGTTTTTTATTCATCCATCCATCCATTAGCCTTTCAATGTCCACTGCTGGACATAGGCCTCCCCTAATTCTCGCCATTCGGTCCGGTCCTGCGCCCTTTGAATCCAGCAGATTCCCGCTGTCTACAGCGTTTTTTATTAAAACTGCCAAAATATTTCTTTAATACGTAGTCTTTTAGTCTGTCAAATTCATCTCAGTTAAGAAACTATACATATTCTTTTAACAATTTTCGTTCGTATTTACCTTAATACAAAATTACCTTAAATGCAACATAAAACCAATATTTATATAGGTACTGTTAAAAAAGGATCATGTTCGTTCAAAATGGTTGACATCGTCACTAACATATTTACGTGAATCGATTTTGGCCTGTTGTCACGTCACAACCGTTTTACCCTTCGCTCAGTACAAAGGGGCAGGCAGGGTTGTTAAAATACGAAAATAGTACAAGTTGATATTGTGTATAAGTGGTACTTAAATATTTGCGAGTAGCACATCAATCTCTAGCAATTATTTGTGTTACGAAATATCTACTAAATATAGTAATATTTAGATGAATTTAGCAAGGTAGGTGAACGAAACGAAAGAATCTCCGTTCTCTACGTTATGCCCAATTTTCGAGACATTGCTTGTTGAGATGGCATTCAACGGGTGGAGAAATAAAAAATAATTTCAATATAATTACTTCCTAGAGGAATGGAGGAGGAGGAGAGGGGATCCAATGCATAATCATCACATTTACAATCAGACGGTGCTGCACGGGGCCGTGGGCGGCGGTGATCATCATCAGGTGACCCGAACGCTCGTTTGCCTTGTCCTTTTTCCATAAAAAAAAAAGGACAGATAACAATAGGTACTTGTTTAATCTATGTGGGATTTGAACTCGCAACTACGAAATTATACATCAATAGCCCATTATATAATAAAACACGTAACACCATAATCGATGTATCGTGCATTTAATATTAAATTGTTATTTGTTTTGCATAATTATTGCAAAAAAGAAAACCAATATAAACAAACAATACCTCTGACATCCCTCCGTTGATTGGCCTCTCATTTAGCACGTTTGTGCGTCACGAATACATAATTCGACGTCGCTATTAAGATAATCTCCACTGCCTATACGGGTCCTATCATTGATTGCTTCGCTTCAATGGGCTACATGCTGAGACATCCTTTAGGTCGAATTTAGGTCTCTTTAGCTATGTGAATTATTACTATATGTGACCATGTCTAGGCATTGTTGAGGTTTCAGGTCTAGACCCTAGGCCTAGTCTAGACCTATTATGAACTATGATTGTTGTGTCATATCTGATTGCTTTCGATATTAATCATAATATAGCTCGTCTTTGGCTTATTTTTTTAAGTAAGGGACCAGCTGGGTCAATGGTTCGATGTCTGTGTGCCCTCAATTTGACTCTACATTGCTTATGCAATTTCGACTACTAAGTAGATGAACAGAGGAGGACGGAGGTATCTTAATGGAGAACAGAGTGTCTTTAACATTGCGTACTTAGTTTCCCCTTTTTTTATTTTATTTATTTTTTTATTCCTGGGAAATGCATTTACGCAGACCGCTCATACAGAAGGCCAGTGCCTTACGGATGAGCGGTACTGTGGGACTCACCGGTGAAACCGATCCTACCCACTAGAACCCAGCGGAAACCCTCTCCACAAAACTACTTAGTTTCCCTATACCAACTCCTTCTGTGTGCGGGAAACATCGTGCAGCTGAAAAAAAAAACAATAGTATGAAATGTAAAGTGTATTCAACTGTAAAATAATCAAGGCTACAATATATAATATGGAAACTATGAAGTTGCTTCGGGGCAATTGCAAGGCATCTAATGGAAGGCACATACATATGTATGTATGTATGTATATTAGTACCTACCAATATTGGCGTGTTCGTAATAAACAATCGAATTTGTACCACTTGGAATGCTAATTTTGAATTTCGCCCGCTATTACGGTAATTTTATGTAGGTACTTGTCAATTTTGCTGTGAAAATGGAAACTGAGTGGGATTATTGTTGTTAATTTTGCAATTTTATGTAAAATTTATAAAATGAAACTTAAAATGTAAAAGGATTTTTTGCATTTAATATAAAAATTAACATAATAGAAGCAATTGTGATTTTAATTGTGAATTAATCTTGGCATGTCGTGAATGGTAGATAGGTATGATACTTTGGACAAAAATGTCGTGAAAAAGAGAAACCATAAATGAGAGAGAAAACATTGAGAAAAGAGAACATTTGTCATGCAAATTTACTTAAAACATATAAATATTGTAGATATAAGTATATGTATGTTGATATAAAAATAGGTAAATCATTTAATTGCATTTAACACGTACCAAATGAATTCGGGTTCATATTGTAAACACTTTTATGTAATTTTGTCGACTTAATGGTATTTACTTTGCACATCTAAAAGTAGGTCAGACGAGAGCAGTAATAAAGCGATATGTTTGTTCCATTAAACTCCACACGTCGAATACGAGTGGCCATCAAACCTTCGTCTCGATAGCATTATTCGAGGTCCCCTAAGTTTTTCTATGAAAAACTTTTTATAGCGCGGTCGCATTACCATGTGAACGTTTACGGCCCACATTCCGCCGATAAAACTCTGTTGGCCGGCTAGGGGATGGGGCTTAAGTCCTGTAAGGGTATGCTTAACTTACGCGATAATAAGTTTTGGAATCCAAGG